>OW203740.1:13900356-14216243 GCA_934045075.1 Yponomeuta sedellus
GGAAGGAAGGAAGAAAGGAAGAAAGAAAGAAAGAAAGAAAGAAAGAAAGAAAGAAAGAAAGAAAGAAGAGAAAGAAAGAAAGAAAGAAAGAAAGAAAGAAAGAAAGAAAGAAAGAAAGAAAGAAAGAAAGAAAGAAAGAAAGAAAGAAAGAAAGAAAGAAAGAAAGAAAGAAAGAAAGAAAGAAAGAAAGAAAGAAAGAAAGAAAGAAAGAGAAAGAAAGAGAAATTTATTCATGAAACATGAGTATAAATAGATGTACAGTAAGATATATTTTGTTCTGCATGTTTTGTCTTTATAGACATACGAATTTTTAATTCGAGAGAGCACCGATAATTATTTTCAATTGTCAATGATTATAAAACTAAGATAATGGATGTCAAAAATAAACTTAATTACTATTTATGTCAGATAATGCATGTCAAAATAAACTTAGCACTAATTATTCTAAGAAAGTATGTCAAACATAGAGGTATTACAATCTTTCAGACAAGTATTCGTTTACAGTGTAATAACACTTTTCAGATAGTATTTTCTTCAATTTATATTTGAACAAATTTACATCAAGTTCTCTTAGTGCACTAGGTAATTTATTGTATATTGTAGGTCCCATACAAAACAGGCTCTTTTGCATTAACGCAGTGTTTCGCCTTACGGATACAGACTCTGCTAGTGTCCCGTTGCAATCTATTGCTAACTTGTGAGATCCTCTTAAATATATCCGGATTGCATTTTACAAATAAAGCTGATTCTAATATGTACAGTGATGGAAGTGTCAGGATATTATGTTTCTTGAAGTAAGGCTTACAACTATCGGTTTTTTTTTAGTCGGAACATGGCTCTTATGCACCTTTTCTGTGCTTTGAATGCTGTTTCTCTATCTGTAGAGTTCCCCCAAAATATCAAGCCGTATCGCAGCACGGAAGCCAAAAGCCCATGGTAGGCAGTAACCACAGCATCGACGTTAGCGATAGGAGATAGCACGTACAACATATATGCTGACGAGCTTAGTTTTTTTGATAGTTCAGCGATGTGAGCTTTCCAGTTAAGATGATGGTCTACAGTTAATCCCAGAAACTTCGTAGTTATTACCTCTTCAATGCATATGTCTTCGTAGTGTATATTAAGATCTGTTATCGTTGGAATTCTTTGAGCAAATTGCATGAACTTTGTTTTCGTAAGGTTAACCCGTAGGTTGTTATTATTCAGCCACTCTATAATTGAAGATAGAGATAGATTAATGTCATTTTCGTAATTACATTCCTTTTTACATTGTATAGTGACCGTACTGTCGTCGGCAAAAAGAGTCATCGGATGTTTTGGTTGATGTTGGCAAGTCATTTAGGTATAAAATAAATAATAAGGGGCCAAGCACACTGCCTTGCGGCACTCCGGTAGAGACACTCCGCACACGTGACACATAGGTCTCCTCTTTTTTTGACTTCGGGTTGATTTTTTTTATTTGTGTGATTTGAGTCCTGTCTTGTAATTATGATTCTATCAGTTTCTTTACATTTCCTCGCACACCATAGGCTTCGAGCTTGTTTAATAAAATACTATGATTCACATAATCAAACGCTTGCGTCATATCCATGTAGAGAGTGCATACAGGAATTTTGGAGTCTACACAGGTCATAACAATGTTTAAAAAGTCAAAAATTGCCATGTTAATGGTTTTATTTTGGCGGAATCCCTTTTGCTCTTTTGTTAATATATTATGTTTTTCGAAGTATGAGTTTAATTCTCTATATATATATATTTCTCAAATATTTTTGCAAATATTGAAATGAGGGCTATTGGTCTATAGTATTCCATACGCTCACGATCTTCTTTTTTAAAAAGGGGTTTTATTACTGCCATTTTCAAACTGGTTGGATATTTTCCTTCAGATATACTAAGGTTAATAATGTAACTTAAGTGACAGCAAATTTCAAGTGCCACATATTAATAATTTTTGTGCTGATACCATCATATCCGATACTATTTGTGTTTTTTAATGATTTAATAATTATCCATATATCGTAGGGCACACTAGGGTGCCATAAACATAGAATTACTCTGTTTTGTAATGCCAGACTCTATCATACCTTGAGATTGTGATGTCGGTTGTATTTTGTCTATAAAAAAGTTATTAAAAGCATTTGCTATACATTGTGGATCTGTTAAAATTGTTTTGTCAGTTTTAATTCTCGTGATAGAGTCCTTTGGGATATTTGGTTTAGTGTCATTTATTATTCGCCACGTCGTTTTACATTTATTGTCAGATGTAATTATGTTATAGTTATTTTGAGCTCGTTTGGTTAGTCGTATAACCTTTCTGAACGTTTTTGTGTAATTCTTTAATTTTTGTTTATTAGCTTTGTTAGGGTTTAAGCGATATAACCATAACAAGTCCCTTTTTTTTCGACAGCATGTCTTAATTCCTCGTGACACCCATTTCGGACTATTCCTCGTTTTTATTGTCACCAGTTTAAAAGGAAAGCAAAGATTGTAGAAAAATTTGAATTTTTCTAAAAATAATTCATATGCTGTTTCTGATTGGCTAGTTTCGTAAATTTCCTGAAAACGTAGACCTTTAATAATTTCTTTGAATTTATCCATATTTTCTTTACAATAATCTCTTTTCTCTAGCCGCCAGAATGGTATTAAACATACTTTTTTAGTTGGACATTTTAATATCTGGGCTGTATGGTCAGATAGGCCAAATTCCCTTACTTGCGATTTGCATTTCTTTCCAAAGTCATGCGCAAAGTTATCGATACATGTATTACTTATAAGTCTGGTTGCTTGTCTTAGCTCTAGCTTAAGATTGAAGTACAACAGCAGGCATTCAAAGTCTGATGAAATATTCGATTCTTTTAACATATCAATATTAAAATCACCAGCGACAATTATATGTTTCTTGTGGTTTTTACACAATTTAACTAAGATCCCCTCTAAGCGTTCAAAAAAGAAATTAATGTTACCTGGCTTTGGACTCGGTAGATACACACAACAATTATATCATGGCTCGTCAACTCCACAGCGCAGCACTCTATTACGTTACTTACTGATAATTTTGCAATTTCCGGTAAGTCTCTATACTTGTGCCCATTTCTTATAAGAATGCACGAGCCCCCTCTCTTTCTATCTTCTCTACAGTAACAAGTTGCTAGTTTATAATTGGGGACCTTTAAGTATGCTTCGTATCCCTTCATCATAAAGTGCTCTGTAATGCATACCAAATCCACACATATGTCCCCATCTGAAAGCTCTTCGAGGCATACTGTAAGTGCATCGGCCTTGTTTAATAAGCCTGCAATATTTTGATGCATCAGATACAGCCATTTATTCTCGAAAAAATATTTGGGTTTCTTGAATATCATCACATTTTTCTGTAATCACGTTGTCAGATTTTTCGTTGAAGGATTGAATTTCGTGCATCAGACCATTGAGATCTCTGAATGCGGTAGTCATGCCGGCGTTATTTAGTAATCCCGTACGCATGTGATACATATTTTGCTCGTAACTAAGTTTTTTATTAGTGTCGAGGAACCACGCGTATTCATGCGTGATTAAGTCCAGATAGAGCAAATTATTAAAATTTTCCACTCTCCAGTCGTGCATTGATGTATATTCTGAATACTTGAATGTCGGGAGGCAGATAATTATATTAGTGTGTTGTAGTTCTTGTAGTGTCTTCCTGATAGAGAGAATGAGATCAAAGTAATCTTTAGTTGTCTCAAAGTCCTCTGGACCAATAAGTATAACACAATAGTCGTGTTTTGTAAAGTTGAGGAGTTTTTCTTTCAGTCCACTCAGTTGTCGTTTTATTCCGATATTGGGAGTTAAGAAATGGCATTTTTCATATTGTGAGCTCAGAGTCGATTCCGCTATTGCCGATATTTTATTTGTATTATCACAACTTAAGATGTAGAGTTTGTTCTTTGTAGACGACTTTTTTCCAATTTGGCTTCTATTACGATCTGTTTCTATAGCTACGGTGTTATGTTTATGGCGGCTATTTATTTCTTTTTGAACCTCTATATTAGTTTGTATTTGTTTTGTGGCCGTATTTATTTTCTTTGAAGATTCTTTTTGAGTATCTTTATTTGTTTGTGTATGTTTTGTGGCCGTATCTGTTTTCTTTGGTGATTCTTTTTGAGTCTCTCTATTTGTTTGTGTCTGTTTCGTGACTCTACTTATTTTATTTGGTGATTCTATTACGGTTTGCTTTTGAGTTTTCGACCTGGTGACGGGACTACTAGTAATTTGCTTGTAGCGGAAATTTTTCTTCATTAGTTCGCTTAAGTTCGGTATTCTGTAACGTGAGCGATTCGATTTCACCGGGCGCACTATTTAAGTCCTGTGTAAGTTTTTCCAACTGATCTCGTAGATTGGACACTTCTTGGTTAATTTCATCATCTGACATTTCTGGTAAACTACTTGTGGTGCCATCTAGTGTTTGAGTCAAGCAAACACTTTCATTGGTATTATCCGATACAGTGCGCGGACGCCTCCTGCGCGTAATATTATCAAAGAAATTCATCGTGATTCGTATAGATGTCGCTCCACTTCGAAATAAATTACAAAATAATTTCACTCAAGTAGCTGAGGTTTGAACCTGGTGCTATCGCGTCCCAGTGATCGATAAGGGTAAGCGTTAGTATACTGCACTAAGCTTGGTGTTACGTAGCACGTCAAATATTAAGTTCATATGATTGAAGAAACAAAGATGACAACAGTTGGTGTACTTTGAACTTTAGGTGGTTTAGTAATTTGGTATTTGTAAGCAAAATACCATTTGAGAGTTATTAATCACTTTAGAGAACTTTAAATTGACACTGTTTAGCACGAACACCTATTTGTATTGTTTTTCTCTCACAGTACACTTGTTTTAGAGTATTTTAGTACATTTTAATCGGACAAAGTATAAATTGGTTTGAAGTTATTAAATCCTTTATTATTTGAGTCACAAACACTTGTACTATATCACTGTTGTTTGCTTAATACACGGTCAATGTTTTTGATTTGATTTACGGCTATTGTATATTTAATTAGATTAAGCTTAAATCGTTACTTGGTAAACGCGTTATGTCGAGGCGATGGTGGCGCCCTCTCTTGTGGGCGGTCGGTGTGGAGTCTAGGAAGTTTTGATCGCAGAGTGCGCGGGCGCGTTGTCGTGATGAAGAAGGACCCTGCGACGAACTGTCGACTGACGCTTTGTTTCTGGATCATACAACATTTTTAATGAAAATTTGAATTGGCTCTCAAAAAATGCGGAGGGAAATTTGAAAATAGAACAGTAGTATTTCTACATTTAAATAATCGACGTTTTCAAAACAATTACAAGTGGCCAGAGTCTTATACATAAAATTTTTTTTCGAAAAACTTTCTGAGTGGCCTGGTAAATCAATAAACTTGAAGGTCTATTGATTTATCTCCATTGTTCCGCCACACGGACATTTTCGGCGATCTAAACTTCAAGTAATTTTACAAAAAATCATCGAAACGAAAAACGTAGGTACTCGATTACTATCTCGGTCAGCGGTCGGTGACGAACTAAACGATGGGCCACTGTGTAAACACGACAGGCCACGCTCGCCACGATTCCTTTGAAGTGTGCTTAAAAACCGACAACTTCCCGATTGCAACAATTGTCCACCACTACACACCATTGCCCCCTGTACACAATGGCAACAGCGAGCAGTGGGCCAGCAAGGGCCATTGTGTACTGAGGCCTTTATATTGACGTCACGTTTCTTCTTCAAATTTAGTAAAAATACAAAAATACAGATCGAGCTATTACCTACCTTGCATTGTAAATCAAAATTTAATACTGTGTTTGTCTTGCAATGAAATTTGAAAAGCAAAATATTATTGCTAATATTGATTGGGTAAATCCATCTTCGACCGCAATCTGTCGCTAAAATTTGTCAGCAAAATGTATTTAATTATCACAATATTATATTGCAAGTAATAATTCAGTAATTCGATGAATGCAGTAATTTGATGTGTCATGTGATGAATTCTGATATTTAAATACGTTTCGTTGAAAGATTTTAGACAACAGATAGAGGTGGTCATCAGCGAAGGATTTTTCGAACGGATTATAAGGATCATCAACTACGTCAGTCTGCAGTAAATTTGACCAAGAAAGAAGAAAATGACCGTAGCATTGGTAGATAACAGACACTTTTGCTCACTTTCCACCTACAGTACTAACTTGAAAACAAAAAGAAAGGCAGACCTACAAAGGAGAGCTGCTTAAAAATTAACATTTTCCACTTTAAACCCTTTTTTAAAAACCTATTTAGAGGCTAAAAATTTCACCCATGCCGGGATTCGAACCCGCAACCTCTGGCTATCCGTACCAGCGCTCTACCAATTGAGCGACTCACGACATCAGTGAAATTTCGAACCTCTTTACAATATTCTCTGTATTACGTACAGGCAGCGACATCTGACTTAAGCAAATTGCATTACTTACAGCCCCGACTACCTACTTTGCAGTTAGGTTTAACATCGGAACGATATCACTGTACCCACATGATTACACTATTTTTATTTTTAATGCACTAACCCGTGCTAAGGAACAAATTTAAAAACCTATTTAGAGGCTAAAAATTTCACCCATGCCGGGATTCGAACCCGCAACCTCTGGCTATCCGTACCAGCGCTCTACCAATTGAGCTCAATTGGTAGAGCGCTGGTACGGATAGCCAGAGGTTGCGGGTTCGAATCCCGGCATGGGTGAAATTTTTAGCCTCTAAATAGGTTTTTAAATTTGTTCCTTAGCACGGGTTAGTGCATTAAAAATAAAAATAGTTTAAACCCTTTTGTTAAAGATCTCTTTTTTATGAAAGCTATTTGGGTCACAAGCTACATTCATTATTGATTAATCCTGGTAAATAATTACATACTTTGAAGTAAGGTACAATTTGCATCTATATAGTCAGATTTTTTTACAATAAAGTGATCACCAAATAATATATTGATTTGAAACTAACACCTTTGACGTTCATTCATTTAACATTTTGTTTTTATAGTGAATAATTTTTTTTTAACTTTTCTTTATCCATCTATCTATGATTTACAATTTTGGAGAGATGCAAAGTTATTGTGGAAAAGTCTATGGTAGTTTGTATTGTCGTTGGGTGAGATTTAAATTCAGGACAAACATAAAACAAAATTAAATGGTTTACATGTAGAGGTCTTAATATAAGCAACATAATGATGTGTTAATTTTAAGCCTGTTTTTTGATATTATCAATTCTCACATCACACTGTTTACTTACTACGATTTGGAAACACTGAAATAAAGTAAACTGTTAGATGAATTAAATGGATAAAGACACCACTCGGATGCTGCGGTGTTTGGACACTGGATGTAGTAAACTTTACTAAAGAAGTATGGTAAAGGAAAATAATATATATTTTGTAAACTTTCGTAGCTATAGTTATTCTCGTTATGCTCGAATACAAAAAAAAACACCTGGGGAGCATTCTATTTTTAAAAACCTGTGATTACAGTATATGAAAAGGTAGTGATAAATATTCTGGAACAAATGTTTAAGTTTCTTACCATTACTTCCATTTTTACTGGTTAAATCTAAGGTGGGCAACCACATCTTCCTTTAGGCGTGTTCGCAGTTTCTTCGTCCAAATCACTCGGGTCTAAAGTGCCATGTGAACAGATTAGAGTAGTTTTGTCCTGTTTCTCATTTCTGCGATTTTGCGTGCCATTGCGTCCATATGGGAAAACTTGAACAAAAAGAAAGAATGGATTAAATCGTTATCGTTATAAACTCTTGTATGTCCCTACTGCCGGGGCACGGGTCTCTTCCTGCATCGCAAGAAGGTTAGGCCATACTCCACCACGAGGGCCAAGTCCAGGTTAGTGGAGGATTGTAAGACAGTGGCGGGCCTTACTGTTAATAATTACCTTATTAGTATGGATAATATACTAATAACGAACGTTGATGAAGCGAAGGTGATCTGTCAGGATCGTGGCAAGTGGCAGTCCCTGGTCTCTGCCTACCCCTCTGGGATACAGGCGTGAGGTTATGTATGTATGTATATACTAATACGGTAATTATTACTGTGATGAACAAATATCGACTATACTACTACAAAGGGGAATTTTTATCGACAATGCTTTTGCATCACTAGTACAACCTACAAATGGATTGGTTTATTTTCCTAATTTTAGGACGTAGGAAGTTTCTAGAGGCAACAATTACGGTAATTTTGGTTAATGAGACGTCAGGAAGTTTATTTCCAAAGTGATATTTCATTCCATAGTTCGTTTACGCGAGAAAACATAGGTTTTAGGTACTCACCTTTGGAAGTTCACATTATAATCTGCGTTTTCTTTGTTTCTTATGTGACCTGCAGCCACCATGCACTTTTCACCTCATTGTGCGTTTATTGTACAATATCCCAGGATAAGTTGTTTGCACCGAAATATTATTAAGACCGATTTGGTTAAATTTATACGGAGCGCGCGACTACGTGTGCTGCCGATTCGAACGTCTTTTTTGATTCTTTGAGCTAAGGTAGTTATATGGGAGAATTGGAAGTCAACTTTACATGGATTTGTACTTTCCAAAAGTAAGGTCTCGGCTAATTGGGAGGAAGAATTTAAGCTAGCCGTTATATGCAGTGGCATGTTTTTAAAAAAAGTTTGAAATATTTCTGCTATGTCCTTCTTCGAATTAACTAACTTACCTTCGATCTTCATCGCAAATACCTGGTAGGTCTCGTTTTACCTGTTTCTTTGTTAATTACTTGCCAGACTGTTTTTATTATATTAGTAGACGCCATAATTTTTTTACTTATACTAATCGATTTGGCTGTTAAACAAGTTTGTCTAAAAGTTTTTAAATATTTTTTTACGTACTCTTTGAACGTCGGATCGTGATTGAATTGTTTTTCTTCATACAATTCATAAAGCCTAACCCGCTTTTTAACTCTGTAATTTTTTTTAAGTTAAAAACATTTCAAATTCTTTTGATATGGTTGAAAACAATACTTGATATAACGTATTCGGATCATTGCTACCGAAATTCAACGAATTTAACTTTATGTTTAAATTTCTTTTAAATAATTCAATTTTTTTTCTCTGTTATTGGCCTACAATTTAATTCATTCCTTTTTTTTTGCTTCCATTACTGACGGTAGGACTACCCATAACCCACTATGGTCTTACTGTAATTTATGTATGACTTCTTTTCCTAAATATTCACAATTGCAAAAGACATTATCTATGCAGGTAGCGCTAGTAGCAGTTGTCCTAGTGGGTTCTGTAAATAAATTATCTAAATTATATGACCTGAAAAGGCTTGCGAGTTTAGTTTTAAGTGGACCTTGAACTAAGAAATCTATATTGAAGTCCCCACACACCACTATGCTCTTCGTAGTAATGAATAGGCGTTTTAAGGCATCCTCCATAAGTAATTCAAATTCATTATAAATCTACGTGTAGCAATATAATAATAATGTAGCGAAAAAATCGCATCACTATTGTGAAAAAAAATGTCCAGTGCTGGACTTTGCGGTTTGCTGTCAAATTAATAGAGAACTTCAAGGAAGTCGATCTGTCATAAATAAAATTAACGTTTGGACTGATTATGGCGATTTTAATTAATAAATTTATTTCAGGTTACCCGAAGATAGCACAATGCAACAAATGTGGATAGACGGCATGGCTTCACGGTCGAATTGGTGTTGAACAAAATCACGTACGTTTGTAGCAGACATTTTGAAGATGGCTTCATTTACAAGATTAGGTTAGGACTTTATTTTGTAACAAAGACTCTTATTTAACGAGCAATAATTTCATATAAACAAATTAATTTGTGTAAGTTCTCTACTGATTTATAAGTATGTTTTTATATAGCCAGAATTGTAATGTTTATATTTCCATACCCCTTCCTAGTAGTAATAACCAAGACTATCGCTGGATTAGAAGGACAAATATTTATTGTTTTTTAATTTTTCCTATTATTTTATTTTAGGTGTTCTTCTTGCTTTTTGTAATTCCTTGTGTAATTTAAAGGCACTGCTCTGGTTCCTGATACACAGGTTACCCTTCTTCAGGAACCAGGAATTTTAAACAATGTGAGTGTGGCGCTAGTTGTGCAATAAATAATTTAATTTCCGTAAAAACGTCTTCTAAATTTTGTCAAATAATAAACAATCTATCACAAGTTATTGTTATACTTCTTTTTCTATGAGCTGCGCTCTAAAATTTTGAATGCACAAAGCTTGCTATCTAGGTATGGTTAGACCGAGGAAAATTTGTTTATTGGATGCAAATTGAACTTGTACAAATCGATAGTTTTCTGTCGTTTTTTTCAGCTAACCTGGGCTCAATGTCATGTTGTACATACATACAAACTTACATTACATAACAGATTTAACAATTACAAGTTACAACCTAGGTAAATCAAATAAATAAAAATCTCACTGTGCATGTTATCGAACCCTTCCTTAATGGGTTCACCGATTTTAATGAGTTTGTGTATTTGCAACATATAGGTAAGTGACAACAAGAATTCGGAGAGCTGAGAATTTATCGTAGGGCTAATAGATATGCCACACCAACGTTTGCGGCGCCAGCTATGTTTAGTTAAGGAATACATAATATCGACGTTTTCGTGTTGAATGTCCCATCCTTATGAATTTCTACTTTTGTCTATGACCCCCCCAGCCTAGCGCAAGTAGGAACTTTGAAATTTTTGTTCGCATTTAGCCCCGTTTTAATGGCGGACATCGTAGATAGAGTGAACTCCCGAACTCCCTCTACGGGCGGACATATTTTTGTCTTACTCTTTAATACTACTTACTCTTTCTTTGCTGTCAATGTCAAACTGAAAACATAACAAATATGGCGGAACGCGGCACATATTAGAACGTTTTCTAGTTAAAATTTTTGTGTTTTAAGTTTGTTCAATATCTGGCTGTGTATATCTTGTTGTACAGTGTTTAGTGATTTTCTTTTAATAATGGCATTGATCGGATGGTGTCAAACTTGTGCCATTTGTAAAATAAGATGCAGCCGGTCAAAGGGTACCAAAAGAAAGTTTATGGGTAAATTTCCTAGGGATGAAGACCGGTAAGTATTTCTGGCTACATTTTTTGTCATCTTGCACAAGAGCAAGATCATAAATTATGTTAAATAACGTAATTAATATAATATGAGAAAAATACTCAGATGTTTCAATGTCATAGTGATGTGCCATACACATATTCAATATCGATAAAAAAATATCTGATAAGTACCTTGGTCAGAATTACTACTCAGTGTATGACGGGTGAATTGCTGTAAGCCATAACAATGTTTCAACGATGTACTATTAGTGGCTGCATTGAATGTAGTTTTTTTTTTTAGATGCAGACAATGGGTGAAAATTCTGGAAGATCTTATATCGTATATCCCCATCGAAAAACTCCACCAACATAAATATGTTTGTAGAGATCATTTCCGGCCGAAAGATTTTTACAACTATTTTAAAAGGAAGCCGATGAAAGAAATGGTGAGTTGTGTTATAACTTATAATGTGACTGTTGGGGTTTATTTTACGTGGAAAGACATGGCGAACATAAAATACACATTTTATTGCTAATCTTTTAACAAACTGAATTGCAATAAAATGTGTATTTTATGTTCGCCATGTCTTTCCACGTAAAATAAACCCCAACAAATGGTAGCAGAGCGTGGTTATACAACTATCTATTAAATGAAAAGGTAAAAATATGGCATCGACGAGTTACCGAACTTTAGAACCTTTGACCAAGTCAAATTATGATACTTGGTGCCTACAGGCGCAAGCCGTCCTAATAAAAAACGACTATTGGGATATCGTAAGCGGCGAGAAGATATTGTCATCAACTGCGGATGCGGCGGCAAAATCTGCGTTCGAAAAGGAAGACCTTAAGGCAAGAGCTGAAATTTTACTTTTGCTGTCACCTTCCGAACTCAAACAAATAAAAACATGCACGTCATCGAAATCTGTATGGGACAAACTTAAAGCTACGTACCAAAGCACCGGGCCCGCACGTAAGGCAACCTTATTAAAACAGCTAGTTCTCAAACGTATGACAGCTGATGAAGACATCCGTGACCACCTAAATAACTTCATGGATGTGGTCGATAAACTCGCCGACATGGACATCAAAATACCACAAGAATTGCTCAGCATAATGCTGCTGTACAGTTTGCCAACATCATTCGAAAACTTCCGAATAGCCATCGAGTCCAGAGACACATTGCCTAATCCTGACGACCTGAAAGTGAAAATACTCGAAGAACACCAGGCCAGGAGCGGTAACGAAGCACCTGAAAGTAGTGAAGCATACCACTTCAAGAAAAACAAGTCGAAGTTGTATTGCAAGAACTGCAAGAAGAAGGGCCACTCTACCGAGGCATGCTGGGGGAAGAAGGATCGCTCAAATGCGAAACCTAACAGAAGCCAACCAAGAAACTTCAACGTCTGTCTGAGTACTGCAAATTCAAGCACCGATAAAAACATGTGGTGTTTAGATAGCGGATGCTCATCTCATATGTGCGGCGACAAGACAATGTTTTCGGCTCTGACCCCTGAAAATGGAACCCTAAAATTGGCATCAAATAAATGTACAAGCAAAATTGAAGGCAAAGGAAAAGTCACAGTCACCCAAGAAGAAATAGACTACAACTTCCAAGACACGTTGTTTGTTCCTGATGTGTCAGTGAATCTACTGTCAGTAGGCAAAATTGCTGACAGAGGACATAAAGTCATATTCGAAAAAGATAAAGCCTACATCGTAGAAAAAAGCGGCGAGGTGACACTGAGAGCACAGAGAAGAGACGGTTTATACTATTTCGAATTTGAGAAGAAAGAAGTGTCAAATTATACCAGAAATGACAACGACTGCGACATAAAGGAATGGCATCGTAAACTTGGCCATATAAATGAACGGGATCTAAAGAAGATGGCTCAAGATAACCTTATGTATGGATTGAGACCGACTGATGAAAAATTAGAAGCGTGCGAAACCTGCATATAAGGCAAGCTGTCAAGACTACCATTCACACGACACGAAGGCCTCTACACAACGGAAACGCTGGAAATTATACATAGCGACGTATGTGGGCCTTTCGAGTGTGAAACGTTAGCGGGATCGAGATATTACGTAACATTCATAGACGACTTCACTCGATACTGTCACGTCTACTTCATCAAAAAGAAAAGTGACGTTTTCAACAAGTTCAAGCAATATAAAAGCGAAGTTGAGACGTTTCACAACAAAAAGATAAAACACCTGCAGACAGACAACGGCACTGAATATCGCAACAAGGAGTTTGACGACTTTCTCAAGCAACACGGCATCCAAAGAAGATTGACCACTGTGTATACCCCACAACAAAATGGGATAAGCGAGAGGAAGAATAGATCATTGCTAGATAAAGCCAGATGCCTGTTGATCGAAGCAAACGCGCCCAAAAAGCTATGGGCAGAAGCGGTACATACGGCTAACTATCTCATTAACCGTAGCCCTTCGAAAGCGTTAAACGGCGATATACCATTCACGAAGTGGATCGACCGAACACCGTCTGGCAATCATCTTCACGTTTTCAGCAGAAAGACCTTTGTCCTAAAAAAGAATAGACGAGGAAAGCTGACTCAACGCGCTAAAGAGGGCGTATTCATGGGATACTCATTGACCACAAAAGGCTACAGAGTATACATACCTGAAGATGATGACGTGGTGATAAGCAGGGACATCAAGGTTATAGATCAGATGTACTTTAAAGAAAAAGACACGGATTATGAAAACCTTGTACACGAAGAGGAACGCCATCACTCGAACACAACTGAAAAAGGAAATAAAAATAAAAGAAAAAAGAACAAAACTAGACAGGAAATAGAAATCGAAATTACAGAGAAGAAAAATGACACAATAAACAATGAAATTCAAAGTCCAGAAAACTTACCTCTCGAACCTGATGACTTGGACGAAATCGAATCCTTCGACGACGCATCGGAGATAGTAGAGATTCCTGAGAATGGGAGGCCGCAAAGGGAAAAGCGCCCACCTACATGGACGAGAGATTATGTACTGGATGAGACTGAACAATATCAAGAAAGTCATTTACTCAACGAAATATCTTACCTGTCCGACGAAAATGATAATGAGAACGACGAGTACTGGCATGATGCCATAAAAGCAGAAATAAGAGCGCATGTCAAGAACGGAACCTGGAAAGTCGAAAAGAAAGACATGAATGTGAAAGTGTAGACTACAAGATGGTTCTGAGAAACAAAGTAGGACCAGATGACAGCGTCACAAGAAAAGCCAGACTTGTAGCACGGGGCTTCACACAGCGACCAGGTATCGACTACAACGACACTTATGCACCCGTCGCGAAACTAAGCTCGATCAGATCTGTCATCGGAGTAGCTGTAGAAGAAGGGTTAAATCTGAACCAAATGGACGTCACAACCGCGTACCTAAATGGTGAGCTGGAAGAAAAGATCGTAATGAAATACCCGGACTATCTAGAAGAATACCTGACAGAAATTATGGTCGAAGAAAGCAAGAAAGAAGATTTAACTATTTACAACAAAACAGTTGAAATGCTAAGAGACATAAAAAACAACCCAAAAGAGAAGGTATGTTGTCTCATTAAAGCACTTTACGGACTCAAGCAGGCAGGGAGGCAATGGTACAAGAAGCTCGACACAGAACTAAAACACATTGGTTTTAGAGCATCAGAAGCTGACCCATGTGTATACCTACTAGAGAAAAGAGGAGTTAAAATTATTATAGCAATCTATGTCGATGATTTATTAATTGCCTACTCGTGTCCTAGAAAACTTAAAGAAGTCAAAGACCTGCTTAATTCAAAATTCGAACTTAAAGATTTGGGAAGACGGAAACGGCTCATTGGTATAGATATGATATATAACAAAAATGAAATTAAAATCTGCCAACAGAAATTTATAGAAGACACTTTAAAGAAATTCAACATGGAAGATTGTAAAACTACATCAACGCCAATGAAGCCAGGCCTCAAACTTGAAAGAAGTGGAACTAATGAAAGTCAAAATATTAATCTTCCTTACAAAAGTTTAATAGGTACGCTGATGTATCTGGCAGTGGCGACTCGCCCTGACATAATGTTTTCTATAAGCTACCTATCACAGTTTAATGACTGTTATAAGGAAGAGCACTTTAAGTGCGCCAAAAGAGTACTTCGATACCTCAAAGCGACAAATAACGTCGGCTTGACATTCACGAAGACCGGCCAAGACATGTACGGTATGGCTGATGCAGATTGGGGCTCCTGTAAGCTCGACCGAAAATCATTTTCAGGCTACTGTTTCAAATACGCTGGTACGGCTATAAGCTGGATGTCGAAAAAACAAAAGAGCGTCGCCCTTTCGACGGCAGAAGCGGAATACGTCGCTTTAACGGAAGCTGCGAAGGAAGCGATACACTTAAAGAGTCTGTTTAAAGACTTGGGAGCTGACTACGAACGAGTTATTGTTTTAACCGATAATCAAGCAGCCCTAAAATTAAGCCAAAATTCAATGGTGACGTCGAAGTCAAAACACATTGATTTAAAAATGCACTCCATTAGGAACTGTATCCAAGAAGGAGCAATAGACGTCAAGTATCTTCGAACCGAAGACATGGAGGCAGATCTGCTAACCAAAGCTTTAGTAGGTCCGCGTTTGGTGAAGTTGCGGAACAGCCTTGGACTGTCCTGATTACCACGATAGTGCCGTGAAGAGGAGTGTGAGTACTGGCCACAGCACTGTCGACGGTTCTCCGTTTGAATTTGATATGACATGATACTTCATGTATTTTCATATTGTCATTGCAATTCAGTTTGTTAAAAGATTAGCAATAAAATGTGTATTTTATGTTCGCCATGTCTTTCCACGTAAAATAAACCCCAACAGTAACACTTACTACATTTCATGAATAATTATGTAATAAAACACAAAATACGCCTTGCTTTACGTCGAACATTTGAATGTATTTTGCTCCGTCATTTAGAACGCAATATTATTATTACGTCTTAATACGTAAATGACATACATTGATAAACATTTTTTTACAGGGCTGTATCTTCTCTACTTATAAATGCGCCTCCTTCTCCTGATTACTTACTAGCTGAGTTTCCTTACCACGTAGCCACGTCGCATCACTTGAAACTGGTTAGTGATTGGAATTACTAAAATATTTTTTTTACTAATTTTTAACTTAAAATATTTTTTTATAAAAATGTATTTGATAGTTACATAGTCAATTATGCAGTTATGTGGTAAACAGGAACAAACTATTTTTTTTTTCGGACTATTCTTGCAATTGTTTATTTTCAGATTCAGCTATACAAAAACCTTGTCGAGCTTCACAAAACAACTCTGGTACGTAGACTTTTCATGTATCGCTGAAGTTTTTTGTAACTAGAGTTTGTTTACTTTGATAAATTACAAAGTGTTATCATTTTCAGCACCTTGTACAGCAGCCAAAATATCAGCTGTTGCTATTGGTCCAGTAGGGTTTGACCACAATTATTGTGGCCTGGAATCTCAGCATATTTATCAGAACTATCCCGGTAGCATAGTTTACCAACAAATTAATAATCAATAACGACTCAACTTAACTTTTTTTGACGATTTCAGCACCTGAATCCAAACCACCGATTGATGAAGTTCGCTCAGATTGGACACCTCTAAGGAAAAACCAAATAGCTGCTGAAATAAATTCAACAGACCTTGACCACAATTATTGTGATTTGATAATCAATAATAAAATACTAATTTCATTTGTCGTTTTATTGAAAACATTGATTTTTATTAATTTTATTATGCTAACTGCGGAGCCCCTGGATGAAAATTTATCGATATCGATAAATGTAGTACCAATGTAATTGGACGTCCCTAATGCACAGACAAGTTGTTATGTTGGTAGCACTTTTGACATTGCATTTTTGCTCTATTGGTTGGTATTGCTAACGGGGCTAAACTCATTACAAAAGCATATATAGGGAGGTCCCGCCTCTTAAAACGTAGTGTTTATATGCTCTGTGTGACCCCCTAAATAACTATGATTTTCTAAGCAACCTAGTACGATTGTAAAATTTCGATTGTAGGAGTTGTCCCTTTCTGGCACAAAGAATCATCGTAAGAGTAACAAGGAAAGCTCTTCAATAATTACTTTTTATTTTACGGCTCCTTCTATGCTTTAGGCCTTATTCTGAGCACAAATTAGGCAGGTAGTGTTGACAGGCTGAGGTGGTGTGTGCGGTTAACACGGATGACATCAGTGGCCTCTTTGGTGGTTATATTCTCTCTCTTTGATCTGTGTTTCACAAACAGTTTCAAATGATTCTAAAGATGGCTGGCTCGGCCGGCAAATTTTTGAAAAAAATTTTGCATTTCAATTTACCCTGTAAGTCAAGAACTACTGCTTGTTTTACCTATAGCGTAAACTATCATCATTATTTGTGTAACAAACAGTTTTATCCTCAAGTGATTGGCTGTAAATTCTCAAAAAACTTGCAGAGGTTAGTAAACAAAGTGTGTTCTGTTCCACTATTCTACAAAACCTGATTCTTCGATTTCTTCGCATGCCCGCGCGTCACGTGCTCACTGACCGACCTAGGGTTGCCAGATGTCCGGGTATTTTAGGGGCCTGTCCGGTAAAAAATAAATGCTCATACCGGACAGAACAATGTCCGTTATTTCGAGGAACAGTAGCTATCGGATGAAGAAACTCAGGAGTTTAAAAAACACGTGCTGATTGCTGTCTTGGAAAAGTGGTTCCAGTTCGAAAACTCGGTATTTAGTAGCTTCAGTTTCTTGGACCTTGAACGCGGTCGGTCAGGGTGTAGCAAAGGGTGTGCAAGGGAAAAAACACTTGGAAAAATTTCGCAAAAAAAAATAGGGTCCCCGTAACCCATTCTTTTTGTATTTTTAATCAAAGGGGGGCATCACAATGAGCAACTTTTCCCCCTAAAAAAAATCTCTAAATTAAATATTTGAGATTTTACAGGCGATTTAAATTTTATATGGCTAAGCACTTAGAAGAAAAATGGACTTCAGAAAACAGGTCCCCGTAGCCCCTTCTTTTTATATTTTTAATCAAAGGAGGGCATCAAAATGAGCAACTTTTCCCCCTAAAAAAAATCTCTAAATTAAATATTTCAGATTTTAAATCGCCTGTAAAATCTGAAATATTTAATTTAGAGATTTTTTTTAAGGGAAAAAGTTGCTCATTTTGATGCCCCCCTTTGATTAAAAATATAAAAAGAAGGGGTTACGGGGACCCTATTTTTTTTTTGCAAAATTTTTCTAAGTGTTTTTTCCCTTGCACACCCTTTGCTACACCATGACCACGCGGTCCAAGCCGGTACCAACTTATGTGATAGGCCGTATTTTCTTGCGACCTAGCATATACCGGTTGGGCTTATCCGGTATTATTTCGTGGCTCACCTGGCAACCCTAGACCGACCTGGCATCTGTGACGTCACGTCGGTGTGCACCACAAAACAAAAGCATGCCAGTGAATGAGTGAAGGAATGAAGTGAAACGGTACATCATTCACTGGATGACAGTTCAAAATATCTAAAACTCTGTTTATTCTGTGGGTTTCAAAATTACCGTAGAGGTCTATCTACGAAAATTACATATTTCTGCGGATAGTCCTTCGTAAAAGTAGATAAAGTAGGGCACAGAACACGAAGTAAGATTTTGTTAGTCATTATCAAGTTATTATCCAATAATCAAGGTAGGTACAAGTTGTTATATATAGACTCTGCTTAAACAAACATCGGTAGAGACAGCTCTACCAACCGGTATTTTGTATCCTTTGCTACAAGTTGCATATTACGATAAAATTTATAGATAGGTAGGTTTTTACTCCCGTCGATCTCAAGTGGGCGTTAAACCTACCTACTTTGTATGATGTCTGATGTACGAGATTTCCAATCTAATCACCATGACAGGCTGTACGTTGAATTGAGAGGGGCTATAGATATTTCCTAATAACATCTGTACTCTCTCAGTCTATGTGTAGCCGGGCGCAATGGGTGATGTTAAAATGTTTATTAGTTTTCTAATTTGCTTTGTGGTTTTCAGCCCAGTTAGAGCCATGGGAGCACTGAGTCCCCTTGATCCTTCGTCATACTCCCTGCCAGGTAAAAAACTATTTGATTTATTGGATTGAATATAATGAATTATTATTATTTTACTTTATTGCACATGAAAAACACAGAAAAGAAATGCAATTTAAGAAAATACATGTACAAAGGCGAGCTTTTTTTGTGAGCGATTTCTTCCAGGAAGCCTTGGGGAGTTGGAGTGTATTAGTATTAAGATATTGCAATGTTGTCACTTTGCATTATGACAGTATTCTATAATACCTATTAGTTGCTTATCACTTTTTAAAATTAAATCATAGTTTTTAATCAATTTCTGCACAGTTTCATTATCATAATGTGAAAAGTATAGTTAGATCCGATGGCATTTTATTTGTAATTAGGTTTATGTAATTTTGGTAATAACATTTTGCCTTATAAACAATCTCGATTAGACTTGTGTAATACATAACTGATGTATAATTTTTTTCAGATTTGGCCAAAATCAAACATGTGTCTTTAAAACTTAATGTAGATTTTGAGAAAAAAGTTCTGCAGGGATCTGCAACCATGGACTTTGATGTCTTGAAGACAGTTAATGAAATTGTAAGTACAAATTTTATTGTTTGTTAATTATGATTTTTATTACCTTTATTTTATTGGCTGGACAGAGATCTGCCCTCAATTTCGTACCAAAATTATATTATTAATTTTATATATCCACAATTTTAGTTGGTTTAGTTTTAGGTATAAATATGTATTTCATTTTCTAGTTTAAGATTTCCATTATCAATGACCATTAATACTTTTAATGGAAAAATATCCCACAGTCTAAAAGATAACAAAAAGGAATAAAATACATGGATTCATCATTCCATTTATCATAAAATGTATGCTAATTTCTGACACTGGTTCAAGAATGGAAATTTACTCACATACTCCACTGACTTAGGGACCCGAAGTGGGTCTTGGCCTCTGACACAAGAAGTCGCCCACCTGCAGCGAGAAAAGTATATGGAATATGTTTATTAATATTTTAATGGCCTCGGTTTTGCAGCAGTTTGGCATGCTGACTGTAAAACCGACGGTCTCAGGTTCGATCCCCGGCCGGGTCAAACCAGGAAACTAACTTTTCTAGTTTGTCTCGGGTTTTCGACTTTATCTATGTATTTATTGTATTAAATCTATCGTCGAGATAGCGCCTATGACACAAGTTATTTGTACTCAGTATAGTGGTAACGAGATCTGTGTAACAAGTCCATTAATATTTCTTTATTATTATTATTATTTTATGGGTATCCAACTATCAAAACTCTTATTTCCATTTTTATTTCAGCTCTTAGATGTGAAGGAACAAACAATAGAATCAATCCAGCTGGAAGATGGTTCACCTCTGGCCTACACAATTGACAGCAATGTACCCAACTATGGAGCCAAGCTAAACATAAAACTCCCAAAGCCATATAATCCAGATAATTTGTGAGTATTCAGCAAATTTTACAAATTGACTAGATCTTGCAAAATTTTTGTCAAAATGACCAAGATTTTCGTGCTTCGCTAGGCACATTAAGCCGTTGGTGCCGGCTGTCATGTAATGGCAGTTGTTAAGCCAAGTCAGAGGCCTTATGGGCAGCTTGATAACTTCTAACAGCAAGACCCGCCACTGTCTTACAATCCTCCACCAACCCGGACTTGGCCCCCGTGGTGGAGTATGGCCTAGCCTTCCTGCAATGCAGGAAGAGACCCGTGCCCCAGCAACCCTTGTATGACCCGTGGGGGCATACAAGGGTTGATATAGATAGACTGGACCAAGATAATTTATTTAGGACCTAACTGCTTAATTGATATTTTATTTCTCTTTAATCATGTAAAAGAAGCTGTAAAGAAAATAAACCAGTGTCCTACAGTCAAGTATCATCTAAATAATATTGGCCTTTTTGCATCAACTTAACGAGATGATTTATACAACGTCCAGTGGTATCTTCACTCACACTAGATGGATGAAGGGACCACTCCGAAGCTGTAGTGCCTGGCACGTGGTTTTTTTATAGATGGTGTAGGCTTGCCCAGCACCTATACCATCCTGACAGCTTAGACGGCCTAGCCCACAGGAAAGACTAGTCAATACGTGCGGAGCCAACCAAGCCGCGGGTTTCCTCACGATGTTTTCCTTCACCGTTAGCGTGTGGTATTGCGACTACAAGTTCGCAAATGTACGTAACTTTGAAATTAAACAGTCATTGGTACATGCCCGCACTCGGGATCGAACCTGGGGCTCTCGCTTGCCAGTCCATGGTTCTACCCACTGAGCTACCACCGCTTCACGATCTAAAAGCTCATCTCATCTAAAAGCGATCAGGAAAAAGCCGTTACTTTTAATACAGTTCTGCATAAATCTGATGATACACGAACTAAATTGTGTAGCAGAAGTGCACCATTTTTGTTCAACGGATTTCCTTGTGTCACAAATGACTTCAGTAGCGATGACACAATTGCTGAGGATGAAAAACCGAAATGTTGTGTGGACTGTATGTGCAAAGATAGGTTAGGCACCATTTGGTATTTTTAATGTAATTTTATTGACAAACCCTATGGTTATATTATTTTTAATGCATTAACCCGTGCTAAGGACAATTTTAAAAAACCTATTTAGAGGCTAAAAACGTAATACAGAGAGTATTGTAAAGAGGTTCGAAATTTCACTGATGCCGGTGAGTCGCCCATTAGCTCAGTTGGGAGAACGCTGGCACGGTTAGCCAGAAGTCGCGGGTTCGAGTCCCGGCATGGGTGGAATTTTTAGCCTCTAAATAGGTTTTTTATAATCCCTATGGTTGCTTTCCGATTGTAGACCATTTTGTTTTCATCACATTACTCTCATTATTTTAATGATGGTGACAATCACATAATGGACACCATCAGCTGATTGTCTGACGACGACCTAGTGGTATTGATACTAAAAGTCTACAAACTTAGGAAATAAAATCATCGGGGCATGCCGCATTCGAACCTAAGTCCTCACTCATGTGAAGCAAGCATTCTACCGATACACTAACTCCAATTTTGATTATAGACTGTCAGTGTTAGTTAAAAAACACGATTCCTCTTGAACACGCGCCAAATGCGGTTAAAACAGCATTGGGTAAAAGGAAAGGCCATTAAAAGTGAATTTGAGGAGTGTTTTAAGCGATAATTTTATGGTAAAATAACACGGTGTATATTTGTTGTTTATGACCCGTGGTGGAAATAAAGACATAGGAAAGTCGCGTAATATATTATTTTGTAGTAATTGTATATAGAAACGAAGACAGTTACAGTTTATGTTACTTTCTAAAGTCAATGTGACAGACATAAAGAGTAAAGCTATACTGTAGAAGAATACTGAGGCCGGGGCCGTTCACCTTCACAAAATTTGCTTGATTTCATCAATTCATATTTTCTAAGGTTAACACGAGCACTAGACTTAATAAAAACTGTTTTTATACGGATTTTACTTGTTTATTTTACAGTCTTCCGAGACCATGGCACCTGAAAAAGTGCCGAAACGTCGGATAATTGTAAAAATGTAAAATAAACGAGTAAAATCCGCATAAAAACAGTTTTTATTTCACCAATTCATCATAGACTTTGTTCTTTGTTAAATTTTAATCGTTTTCATGAATATGTTTTTGTGTGCAGATTAAGAATTAAAATCGATTATACGACTGCGCCGACAGCGACTGCGCTGCAGTGGCTGGAGCCCGCTCAAACATCTGGAAAGAAACATCCATATATGTTCAGTCAGTGCCAAGTAAGTAAACAACTAGTCGTAAGTACAGTCTGTTAGTTTTTAGAATATACCTCTGGCTCTAGGCTTCGGTTTTCGCCGAAAGCACCTGAGTGTATTACTACTTCCTGCTCTGTATAAAAATTTCTTCACTATTTTGAAACGTTACGTAAAGTTATAAATAACAATACAAAATAAACCTTCCCTTATTGCAATATAATAGTATCTATCCGATAGTAGCCGAGGTATATTCTAAAAGCTAATAGACTTTAAAACGTTGACGACAGCGGTAGCGCATCTGCCTACTTTGCGAGAGGTCCCGGGTTCGAATCCCGGCTGAGGACAAAAAAACCGGTCTTGTATGTTTACTTTGTTTAATGCCTTAAATCGGTTTTATAACTCACTAGCTGACCCAGCGAACTTCGTACCGCCTAACAGTCAATTCTTAAATTTTTCTCTCTTAATCCTACTTCAAGCAATATTAAAAAAAAGAATTAGCGAAATCGGTTCAGCTGCTCTCGAGATTTGCGCTTACCAACACATTCAGCGATTCATTTTTATATTATAGATAATTGATACAAAATATAATTAGTTTCATGTAATAATGTTAATAATCTATGATATAAAAATGAATAGCTGAATGTGTTGGTAAGCGCAAATCTCGAGAGCAGCTGAACCGATTTCGCTAATTCTTTTTTTAGAATATTTCTCGAAGTACGAGGATGGTTCTTACGGAGGGAAAAATAAAAAAAGTAATAAACAATCGACTGTTAGGCAGTACGAAGTTCGCTGGGTCAGCTAGTTGTATAAAAATTTTAATAATAACAAATAGTTTTTTTTTCACACTGCGCACTGTCAAATAGCCTATTGAAGTCACTATTATCACTATCGTCACTAGTACGAGTAGATAGAATCGCCAAGTAGGTACCTACAGTTGACAACTGGTCGTCACATTTTTCACAATAGACGTTAAGAAGTTGACTTGGGTGCCCATGTGTGGGTTGATTTGCTGTGGATTGTATCGCGGCTGGCTTGTCTACCTTTACACTTTTGTTACAATGTTACGAAAGTACTTATATAGGAATCACCTAATTGAATGTGATGAATGAGATATGCTGTCAACTGTACCAATCTACATAGGTATGCAATAAGCTATATTATGAATCGGTAAACAAGTATTATTATAATGATTGGTATATAAAATAGAAGTAGATAATTACATAAATACATCTGTAATACGAGCGCAAGTGTGTACCTATTTCTGAGATAGATGTTATAAGAAACATTCTGAGCCCTTTTGTCAAAACATTTCATTTTCATACCATTACAGGCAGGGATGTAAGGAACTAGTAGACTCCTACGGAATGTGAGGTAATTGTAGGAATTGGAATCATAAACCGTAGTTTTATGAAACTGTCCAGGGGGCCAATTCCCGCCCATGCGAATTGAAAACGTAGACGCAAAATATTCGAAGGCTTCGACAATTGTCGCATAAAAATAAGATAAGATAACTCGACAGAGCCGTTAAATTGATTTTCTCATTCGAATTCAATGCAGGAAGAATACTGATTTTGGCTGCCGCTCGACTTTTTACGTAGAACTCCTAAGCCTTAGAGTCGTATACGACTTAATTGCTAATGAAGTGAGCATTGGCTCCCTCGTCATAGGTTCAATTCTCCAAGTTTCTACTGATTTTCTACCACTCGAGAATCCAAACTAATATTCGTGAAAATAAATAATTTCGATACAGCGGTAGATTGCTCCAGAGAAAGGTCATAAACTACTTTTTGTCCTAATAACATTCAAAGGTGAAAGTCACAGGCTCAGATAGTTAACTACTTAAATGTTGGCTGTTTTACATAGGCTTCTCCACTCCCGTGTTGACTTTTACTCATATATAGAGTGGGTGTGGTCACAAGACGCGATGACTCGATAAAATCTCGTGTTTTTCTGCTCGAGTATATGTACCGATCTAACAATTAGATAAAGCAACAGTTGGTATTGTCGATAAAGCGAATGGCTGGGATAAAACAAAGCACAGCTCTGTGTGTTTTGCTGAATGATACTAACTAGTTGGCCCAGATAATTTAGCAATTGCATTGTTTGATTTCACAATGCATAATTAATTTTATCAACAGCTTGAGAACATTTTATTTTACATTAAGTACTTACCTGACGTATCACCATGCGCTGTAATCAGTTTTTTAATACAAAAGTAATACGAATTACTTAAACTATCAGCTAGCGGTAAAACCACTTTATCTGCCACTGTTTAACACTATTAGGACCGTTAGTTACGGACGAATTAGCAAAAATACTAATTAAAGTGTTCTCTATCTATCTATGTAAAGCCTTTTTCACTTCTCACATGCATTGTATGAATAACAAGTGATTTTTGGGCTATTGCAACTGAACTGAGTTTTAGAAGCTGTTCTTGAGCTATAAATGGTGTAAATAACACGAATTTGTTTTATATACCTATGATTTTCTATATATACCTATTATTCTATATATCTTATATACCTATTATATATCTTGAGACACTCAAGTTCAAAGTACATAATAGGTAGGTAAGAACACTTAGAATAAATGCGTGATGGCATGATTTGTTCATAGAAACACATATGAAATAAATTAAAAGGTTTTATTCAAAGTAGCGCAGAAACTGCGGCTTAATGAACGTTAAAATTCAAACTAGGTGTCCATTACAACTTAGAATAGATGTGTGAAGATATTCCTTGCAGCCCATCCACACGCGGTCCATCCTTCCCTGCCAAGACACGCCGGCGGTGAAGTTCACGTACGAAGCGGAAGTCACGGCTCCCGCGGAGTTTACTGTGCTCATGAGCGCGCTCAGGAGTGAAACTGAAGGCAACCGGACGGTCTTCAAACAGCCGGTGCCCATTCCGTCGTATCTTCTGGCTTTGGCAGTCGGTGTACTGGAGAACCGGAGACTTGGACCCAGGTAGTCTAATGACTAACATTTTGCCATTATAGTACAATGACAGATATATTACAATGACCGATATATTATGCATTAAATAGGACACTTAAGCGTAAAACGGCGCCGAAGGCTTGCTCATCAGCATATGCTGAGTCAGTTGCCGTTTATATCGGCAGTGACACGCCGTGACCGTTAGTGTTCTTTTTTTTATGTCATTTTGTAATATGTTTTAAGTTGCTTTTGTTATTGTGGCGTGTGTACTGTGACTATAATAAATGTTTTTTCTTCTTCTTCAATGACAGATATGGTCTATGGTCTGGTCAGAGGACGTGGTTTTTTTCATACGTGACGCCAAAAGGTTTGATACATGTGCGGGCATGGGCTTAAAGCGGCAGTGAAATAAACTATTCCTCCACTAAAGTTTGACCTTTGCATCTACGTAAAGAGACTTATAGAGCGACTTCGCTCGCTTCCGAGTTCATTGACAGCAATACAATACATTAACAGAATCTAGGTGTATTTTTAGGCGATCGTGCGCTTTTACCGGTAGAGCTAGTTAGTATACATTTTGCATTGGTTTAAAACTTTCTTTCAATGTGATAAGGTTGAATTTAAGATGCCAACTATTGTGCAACTCCCAGGTTTATAGGGAAGAGCGGGTGGTGGTGCTCTTCCACGATAAAGGAAATTTCCCGACGGGCATATCGCATGCCTGGGGGCGGCCGGTTCGACTGTTATTTTTTTAAGCCCTATAAAGGGCACCCTCCGGAAAGCACGGGGGAGGGAGGTGGTGAATGCTCATGCATAACACAGCACGGACCCGGCCGTGCTGCCAATATGGGACTCACAAGAAGTGCGCCTACCCACAAACACCACCTTGGAACTGGTTTTGGTCCTATAGACCCCTAAACCCACATCGGGAGCAACCCCCCTTGAGGCCGAGGCGCACAGCGGAGTTCCCTAGAGGAACGTGCGCTTAGAAGAGTTACTTACAACTGCTAGGAGGTACCCGTGTCCCCACTAGCGGAGATACTGGCAGGGGCGGGGGCCGCGTCTGACTGGGACCGGGCCTCTAATAGGTGGTCCAGATCAGATGACTATTTATCGGGCGGGTCGACGAGTACGTTTCTGGGCCTGCGCACCAGGTAACGTGGGTCCGTCGCAGGCGGAGAGTAAGCCGCTGCTTCGCGGATCAGGGGGTTGGGGTGTTCTTCAGTTGTGCTGAAGAACGTCTCTTGAGAGAGACTTAATGAATTGCTGCCGACTGTTTTTTTTTTTTTACCCTATAAAGGGCACCCTCCGGAGGACACGGGGGAGGGAGGTGGTGAATGCTCATGCATAACAGCACGGACCCGGCCGTGCTGCCAATGTGGGACTCACAAGAAGTGCGCCTACCCACTAAACACCACCTTGGGACTGGTTTTGGTCCTAGAGACCCCTAAACCCACATCGGGAGCGACCCCCCTCGAGGCCGAGGAGGGCGCACAGCGGAGCTCCCTAGCGGAGCGTCCGCTTAGAAGAGTTTATATTACAAAACTGCTATGAAAGAGCAGTGCCCCCCCTAGGGGGGACACTGGCAGAGGAGCGGGGCGCGTCTGACTGGGACCCCGACTGTTGTTAGTCGGACGTTATATTTATAGTAAGTCATGTGAAACACTTTGATTGCGCGATGCAGGAATGTTGGAGTTTGTAGTACGCGCGCAGAGTTGACATGTGCTCGCCACAGGTTAAAGCCCTTCGCCCTTTCTCAGGTCGCTGGTGTGGTCGGAGAAGGAGGAAGTAGAGCGCAGCGCCTGGGAGTTCGCTGATACGGAGAAGTACCTGCAGGCCGCTGAGGCACTCTGCGGGAAGTACGAGTGGAGCCAGTATGATCTGCTGGTGCTGCCGCCGTCTTTCCCCTACGGGGGCATGGAGAACCCCTGCCTGACTTTCGTCACGCCTACTTTGCTCGTGAGTTACGAAGGACACTAGATTTTCACTGCTAAGCCTATTTATGTTTGTTATTGATTGTGTTTGTTATCTGTTTTACACACCAATAAAATAAAATAGTGGAAAATTAAACATAACAACGAGACACATCAGTTCACATCACAGAAATCCACAGATGAGTATCACAATGTAGTCAACAACAGAAAGGAAACTTAGTGCAAAACGTACAACAGAAACATAGATGTAAGCGTTGAATCAGTGTTGACTCACGAATCATTGCCGTTGCACACATTGTATAGAATTTCCATATTAATGGTTTAGAACCACGATTCCTTACAACACTGCCAAGTTTCCAAGTTCCAGACCAGCATTTTGGGCACCGACTTCAAAAATACTTCTATAATACCTACTTCGAATTTAAAGATTCGGACTTGAAAGTGAAGGAAAACATCGTGAGGAAACCTTAGTGTGAGATGTTCAAATACCTCAGCGCATGAAATTGACAATTCGCGTTGGGCACGCGCGGTAATTAAGCCCATACTCTATATGAGAGAAGGCCTGTGCCCTGCTATGGGACGTTTGTAGGCTACGTATAAAAATCGGACTAGGCAAAATATTTTTGTAGAAATTATTTCTGTGTTTTTAGTGAAGTCTGTTTGGATAGTTAAATATTAAATGGGTCTAAACGCGGTTATTTACTCGGTAATCTTAATTCCTTACTTTAAAGGTAATTACGTTTTACCTAATAAATAATCGCGATTAGACCCGTTTAATATATAACTTTAATATATTACCCAATTCTTCCCGTGGGTGTCGTAAAATGCGACGAAGGGACACAAACCGGGGGGTGGGCAGCAGCGCTCCCTGCAGTGCAGTTTCACCGAGCTGCGATCCCCAACTCGCATGCCCAGCGTGGGTGCATGCGCATTACCCCCTATGATAGCACAACGTGGCGCTCTTTAGGGGAGGGCTATGTCCAGCAATGAACTAGTATAGCCTGACGACGAATATATATATATATTAAAAACCTATTTAGAGGTTAAAATAATAACGAATATATAACTTTGAGTATCCTGAATCATTAAGAAATACAGTCGGTTTGTATTTAAACATTTTATGCTCTTCAGGCCGGTGATAGGAGCCAAGCGGACGTGATAGTCCACGAGATAATGCACAGCTGGACTGGCAACTTGGTTACCAACCGGAACTTTGAGCACTTCTGGCTGAACGAAGGATTCACTGTGTTCCTTGAGCGAAAGGTCGCGGCCTCGCTGATAGCGGACAGTCAGGAGGCTAGAAAGAGCAGGGACTTTCACAGTTTACTGGGGCTGCAAGAGCTGCGTGAGACGGTGAGTTAATGATAATTATAAAAACCTATTTAGAGGCTAACAATTCCACCCATGCCGGGATTCGAACCCGCGACCTCAGGCTATCCGTGCCAGCGCTCTTTTTAACTGAGGTAATGGGCGACTCACCGGCATCAGTGAAATTTCGAACCTCTTTACACTATTCTCTGTATTACGTACAGGCAGCGACATCTGGCTTAAGTAAATTGCATCACTTACAGCCCCGACTACCTACTTTGCAGTTAGGTTTTTACATCGGAATGATATCACTGTACCCACATTATCATACTATTTTTAGTATAATCATGTGGGTACAGTGATCTAATTGTGCTAAGGACAAAAACCTATTTAGAGGCTAGAAAATTCCACTCTAAATAGGTTTTTAAACTGTCCTTAGCACGGGTTAGAGCATTAAAAATAAAAGTAGTATAATAATGATAATTATGTTTCTTCGATTTTTATTTTTAATGCAATTAAAGTAGACAAGCTACCTTCCTTCCTTCCTTCCTTCCTTCCTTCCTTCCTTCCTTCCTTCCTTCCTTCCTTCCTTCCTTCCTTCCTTCCTTCCTTCCTTCCTTCCTTCCTTCCTTCCTTCCTTCCTTCCTTCCTTCCTTCCTTCCTTCCTTCCTTCCTTCCTTCCTTCCTTCCTTCCTTCCTTCCTTCCTTCCTTCCTTCCTTCCTTCCTTCCTTCCTTCCTTCCTTCCTTCCTTCCTTCCTTCCTTCCTTCCTTCCTTCCTTCCTTCCTTCCTTCCTTCCTTCCTTCCTTCCTTCCTTCCTTCCTTCCTTCCTTCCTTCCTTCCTTCCTTCCTTCCTTCCTTCCTTCCTTCCTTCCTTCCTTCCTTCCTTCCTTCCTTCCTTCCTTCCTTCCTTCCTTCCTTCCTTCCTTCCTTCCTTCCTTCCTTCCTTCCTTCCTTCCTTCCTTCCTTCCTTCCTTCCTTCCTTCCTTCCTTCCTTCCTTCCTTCCTTCCTTCCTTCCTTCCTTCCTTCCTTCTTGGTTTTTATTCCATTTGTATTTCGTATTCATATCCTTCGAAGTCTAACACCTGCGAAACATTGCAGATCGTAGACTTCCTTGGTCAAGAGAGCCCACTCACAAAGTTGGTGTTGGACCTGAACAGTACGCATCCCGACGACTCTTTCTCCAGAGTTCCCTACGAGAAGGGTTCCCTGTTTCTACGTTACTTGGAGGACTTAGTCGGTGGACCTGGTAAGATATAGTACATGTTGTGTCGTCTTTTTAGGTGGCAGATCTTGGCGAGGGGAACCCGCTGACGAAGCTTGTGGTAAACTTGAATGGGGTGCATCCAGATGATGCCTTTTCCACGGTGCCTTACGAGAAGGGATCGCTGTTTCTGCGCGTCTTGGAAGATGAGCTGGGTGCGCCCGGTGAGAATAATGAGTAGCTATGTTAATATGATCTGAGGTTAATACACAAATACAACACGAGGTGTGTATAATGCTGTAATGGCATTAAATTCGCCGAATTGTACGATTTTAAGTTGCAATAAAGTATTAATAATAATAATAATAAAGTTAAGCACGTGAAATGAAAAACTTTTTCGGCACAACATTCGTTCTATTACTTAAATTATATTAACAGGCGTAGTGAAATTGAGCTTTGTAGGATCTGACCTAAGCGATTTTCCAAATAAATTTAGGCAATAAAAGTTTATTTAATAAAGAACATATTTACATATTGACACATTTTACATTGCGACGTGTTTTTAGGTACGTATGCTTTTTTGGCCTAACGCTTGGCTACGTTTTTAGAGTTCCGCAGTCAACAAGGAAACCTTTCCTTAGTTTCGCCATGTCCTCCGCCTATCTGTCTGTTCGCAGCCTAATTAGTATTAGAAAGCCGAAGTTTTGCATAAAAACGGTAGAATAAAAATATAGCAAAAAAATTTTTACACCGCTTTAGGGATCATTTTTTTTAAGCTTACACCATAGTCTGATTCCACCAATTATCTTCTCACATCTTAAAAAAACATTGTGCGTGTAGAAATGCCATTGTTCGATTTAGAGTTCCATTTGCGAAATAATATGGCGGATTTTTTTATATTTGCAGCCGTGATTGTGTCCCATTGCTAAGATAAGGGCTCCCCTTTTAGCTTCCAATCCTCATTTTGTTTGGCAAACTATTACCACCCTTTAAAATATTTAGTCAAGTCCTCACACCATGCATCGTCGCCATGTTTTTCTTTAAAAAATTATTCTGATGTCCACAGGGGTGTTCGACGAATTCCTCCGCGCCTACCTGACGAAGTACCGGCGTCAGTCGATAGACACGGACGAGTTCAAGGCGACCTTCCTCGATTACTTTAAGGACAACCCGAAGGCTCAGGCCGTCCAGTGGGACAGGTGGCTCGACACCGCCGGTATGCCTCCGACGATACCAGAGTGAGTCCCTCTGTTTGGTCGTTGTCGTTACCAGCCCGTCCGACCATGTAAATTTTTTATGTAGTCTTTATTCGTCCCACTGTAATGCTCATACCTTCTCTCTGAGAGAGAATGTGCGTCACTTTGGAATAGCTTTATCTGTTAATAGTTACAAAGTAAAAAATATACAAAATGTATAGTATAATATAATGTAACAACAAATAATGGAAACCCGGCCAATTGTGAGTCGCACTCCTCCTGAGGGTCCCGGAACAAAAGGCTTCCGACAGGGAAAACACATTTTTGCTAAATATTTACATACTTGTACATGCTAAATATGTACATACTTGAATATTTAGCAAAAGTTTAGGCGTTTAGATTAGAATCGCCCACAACGGATTGCACAAATTTTCACTATGGGATAAATCGCGAGGAATATAGGTTGAATTGATATCTACTGGGCTGATATTCAATTTAATGTATTTTGAAAAGGCAAAACAAAGCTTTCTATTACATATGGGCTTGATGGCGTTCAAACTCGACATCGACTCCATCAAGCCCCAAGTTAAATAATGTCTTTCCCTCCCCAGCTATGACACCTCAATGACAAAGGCGGTCACGGACATCGTACCTCTGATAACGAAGAACGAAATCATACCCGAGGAAGCGTTCGCCATCGCAGCGAACTTCACTCCGCACCAGACCATCAATCTGCTTCAGGACCTGATAGACGCGAACGCTTTGACGGTAGCCAAGCTCCATACGCTTGGAGACAAACTCAAGTTGACGACGTCGCATAACTCGGAAATACAGTACAGGTCAGGCCCCATAATTATACCTTGAGGCACCCCATACTGAACTATTCAACTATTATGTCAGCAGAATGTTAGTAATAATTTACTACCCTCTTTATCTTTTGTTAGTAAAAGTAAGAAAAGCTCTGCTCTTTCTTCCATGTTTACGAAAACATTGGTGCTTAAATTTTTTTATCCATTTACATACATACATACATGCACAGAACATAAAAAAAGAGTAGAAGTAGTGACATGACACATTAGTACGAAAACCAGTGTAACCAAACTGATACACATAAACCAAACGCACACTACGAATGCCAAGCTACCATTGGTAAATAAAGTCAATGCCGAAAAGGTGTACATCATAAAAGTTTCAAGTAAAATAAGCACCTTTTCATAATGTTTACAATGATCAAAGTCAAATGACAATGATGAAATTAAGGTTGACATTTTTTGTAGTAACGCTACTCTACACTAGATGGAACTACCACCGCGTCGGACCGAAAATAACTTTTACCTAGTAAGACATAAAGTTCAAAATTGAAAAACAAGTTCATTCTCAGTTTGGGATGGGACAATGCGAGTTCTAGTTTGTCGATAGGGTGAACCTATCGACAAATTATACAAACAGTTTAACACATTAACGGCCGAATACGAATACTGGTACCGGCTTAACTGGTAGAAAATGCATCTTTTTACATTATCTTTTGTGCAATAAAGAATTAATACTAATAGGGTGGATAGATGCACAAATAAAACAATGTGGTAGATTTCGTAATATTTTGAAATGTTATCTCTTATTAAAACTAATGTTTGGGATGGGACAATGCGAGTTCTAGTTTGTCGATAGGGTGAACCTATCGACAAATTATACAAACAGTTTAACACATTAACGGCCGAATACGAATACTGGTACCGGATTTACTGGTAGAAAATGCATCTTTTTACATTATCTTTTGTGCAATAAAGAATTAATACTAATAGGGTGGATAGATGCACAAATAAAACAATGTGGTAGATTTCGTAATATTTTAAAATGTTATCTCTTATTAAAACTAGCTTTAACCCGCTGCTTCGCCAGCGTTAGAAATTATAACACGGGAAATATTATTCTACGACTCAATTCAGATCTTTGTCTATCTGTACGCCATGTTTCATACGTAATACTAATTGATGATTGTACTTATATAATTTCATTTTTACGCAGGAGTCTAACCTGGAAGTGAAGCACATTTTTTCTGGTATTGCTGCATCACATTAGTGCCACCTTCCGCCTTTTTTAGTTATTATGAAGTGTTCATGAAAATGCTCTGAATATATTGTGCTCATCTTCGTTGGGAACCAATTTTGCCTTCTTATCGCTGCCTTCCATTTTAATTTCATATCCGGTTTCCCTAGGAAAACTAAACGAAAACTCACTTCCAAATTGTTTTGAATCCGAGAGGGTTGTTTTATTATTGCCTCGGTTTGCTGTTGTCAAAAGGGTTGAAGTATTAAGGGTAAATAGCAGAATAATAAAAAAACCATAAAACAAATAACATAACAAAACAAAAATCTTATGCTCGCCAAGAGAACAACCACTCGAACAGGTAAACAGTAGTAAACTACTTAATGTTTTGAACTGAAGTAAAAAAAACCATATGAGTCGTTTTCGATAACCTCACTTTACATCTCGGTTGGAATATTAAAAAATGTAACATTAAAATTACTTTGATAGTTTTTTAAATATTTCAGTCCCTGATAAACTGGTGAAGAAAAACTATATCGCAATCTAGCTGTGCTCATGTCTTGCATGTGCTCATGTCATGTCTTGTATGAAAAGTAATGTATGAGCTCCAATGACAGTTTTCACATGCACAACGACCAGCCGGCGACCGGAGCTCATACATTACTACTTTACCCGGCCCGGCGACCGGGTGCATATGAAAAGGCACTTAGGAAGTAGGTATAAAATAACAATAATTATTTTACCTACTTAGACGAATTTAATGGAATTTACAATACCTAAGTACCGTTAAGTATGTATGACTACTAAGTCATAGACAACTAATTATCGATAGATTTTTATCATGTGTAATCGAGTCCCCATCCGTAATCGAGTAGAATTCAAATTTCGACAGAAATTTCTAGAGAATGTACACTTTCTTCAATGAAAATTTAACTTTACTAGCCAGTAAATAAAGGTGATTTCACTTTCTCATTTCCGCATTGCTTTCCGTGTTCATGTCATTACAAATTTAATTAAAAATACAATGAAATACGTCCTAAAGATGAAATGTTACGGCATGATCAGTATATTTTGGTCCCCAACTTTTATTTTTGCTCTCTAACACAGCATAACAAGGCATTTTAATAAAGTTTTCATCATTTTTTCTTTACTAGAAGCGAACGGCAACTGAAGTCAACAAAACTGTCACCGACTACGCATAGGCAATACATTGCTAATGTGAGGCACGCGGGCACCGCCCACTTACGACTTCTACTCTTTTTTTATGTTCTGTGCATACATGTACGTACGTACGTACATACATACATACATACATACATACATACATACATACATACATACATACATACATACATACATACATACATACATACATACATACATACATACATACATACATACATACATACATACATACATACATAACCTCACGCCTGTATCCCAGAGGGGTAGGCAGAGACCAGGGACTGCCATTTGCCACGATCCCGAGTACCTTCGCTTCATCAACGTTCATAAGTCGTTGCATGCACTTTAGCCGGTTCCGGGTAATTTTTGTCTTCCCTTTGCTAATACATCCCCTATTTGGTCGATGTATGTCCGCCTGAGATGTTCCTTACCAGCCCTTCCTCTCACATTCGCAATATATGTTTCGTCAATATTTCTTCCTTCATTTTCCCCAAATGTCCATTTCTGCTTTTTTGTTTCGAGCACAAACAAGTAGGGTTGTCTGTGTTCAAATAAAAATGTTCTCAATTTTGCAGTAAAATTAAATAATTTTGCTGACTCAGACACCCCATCCTCCATGACATAAAATAATCAAAGCAAATATCCTTCAGTAGCTTATGTCAAACGAACGACCGTTAACTAGAAACTGTAGCTAATGCGCGTTTTATGACAATGAAATATATTTATTATCGGTTCAGAAATTAAAACTTACATAACTTAAAACTAAACACACAATATGCTAAGAAAAAAAGCCGTATTGCCCTGCATGCATCACAAAAAGAAAAAAAAACCTTTGTTATATCACAATGATTTCATGCATGTGACTTTCATTCACATTCATTTTTCATTCGTTTTAGCAGTTTATTTCACCCCACCAGTGCGTCTATGTCCAAAATCGTGTCGGAAACCGTGTCCTTACACAATGCTGCATAACTCGAAAATAGTATTGTAGTTTATAAGCACCCTTTAGAAAGTACCCACAAAAAACAACACTACTTAATAGTCCTCCAAACACTCTTCAAATGTTTTAAGGGAACCGTGGTCATCTAAACATAGTTTTAAGAAATCGTGATTTTAGAAACACACTGTAACAGTCTTATTTATTAAAACATGATTGTAACACTCTTGGTGTAGACTTTTAGTCCGGATTTACATACGGGTGTTGTTATATCGGAAAAGTCCGACCAGGTTTCGCTCCGATTCGCAGAGAATAATCATGGTGAGCAGAGACGGAGCTCGCGTCGTCGGTTGCTCTTCTCACACCCGATATAACAACACCCGTAAGTAAATCCGGACTAAAAGTCTACAATGTGTTGTGCTTACTAAAGTTTTAGTTCAAAAACACTCTTGGTGTTATTACAATTACAATCATTGAGTCGACGTCAAAGACTTTTTCGACTAAAATATTATTTACAAAACCTTCATCTTTGTATAAAGCCTTTTAAAAGTTTTTTGGGCTTAAAGAGAGTTTTGCTCTTTTGAGAGCTCCTCAAACATGTATTTCACTTTTCTAAATTTTTTTTTATCTAAACTACTTCTTCTAATCTAATAAAAATATCGTGTCACAGTGTTTGTTATCGAACTAGTCCTAAACGACTTCACTGATTTCTCTGTTTTTTTGTTTAATATTTGGTAGGTCTGAGGATAGGTCGCAGGATAGTTAACGTTTGCAGCATAGGTACAGTGCTACACAAGAAATAAGTCTCGCGGATGTACCTGCGCAGATGACCAAATTTTGTATGTGTGGCAAGTTGATCGACCAATCAGATAGTTTCATTTTATGGAAGGCCGCGCGCCTTTGTTGCTATTGGTTGATTCAACGTCATCGATGCAGGTGACTTTTGGGTTGGCAATATTAGCGTGAGCAAAATAGGTAGCGCTAATGCGGCAATCAATTCTGCACCTTAACCGTATCGGTTAAAGATCATGTTGAATGTACTTGTAACTTTAGGTACTTTCGTTACACTTTTTCCTACTCTGCGCGAAAGTAGATTCATCGTACTACAGTACTACACTTTTATGATGTGTAGTACTGTAGTACGATGACGCGAGTTACGCCTTTTGTGGCCATTAAATGTCAGAATTTGCCAATTAATGTACTGGAAAGCCCCGAGTTTCGACGTTAGAAGGCGCGACTCTCGTCGTCGTACCACCCAGGCTGGTCAGCTGGTCACAGAGTGATACAATAAAGTTCTCAATCCACAGATGGCTGAGGCTGTGCGTCCGAAGCAAAGACGAAGGCAAGCTCGAAAATGTCTTCAATTTCGTCAATAGCCAGGGCCGCATGAAGTATGTGAGGCCAATCTATAGAGATCTGTACGACTGGACGGAAGTCAGGAACAAGGCTATTGAGAACTTTTTGGAGAATGAAAAGTACATGATGACGGTGTCGGCCTACACAATAAGGAAGGATCTGCATTTGCGGTCCGATCAGGCAAAAGTTGCTGCGTAGTAATGAGATGATCCTGAAATTTAATTATTTTTCTTGTATTTTTGTGCGGATTTGTGCACGTATTACATACTATACAGCATTTAATGGAATTGATATATGAAGTGATGTGACATTCTTTGATTGTAAGCTTGATTACTTGTCAACATTTTTTTAACTATATTATACTGTTATTGTATAAAGTTATTTCTCTGATGTTAATAAAATATGAATTTGCATTTATTGTTGTTATCTGGTAGAGTTCAAGAAGGTCTGTCAAGGCTTCGCAAACAAGTCCTGTCTGGTCTGGTAGCTTATTTTTAGTTCTGTACAGTTTTTCCATCCATATGTCAGTTTAAGTTGGTTGCTAGTTCTCTGTGGTTGCACCGCTTCTTCTTTATCAACCCTTGTATGTCCCCACTGCTGGGGCGCGGGTCTCTTCCTGCATCGCAGAAAGGTTTGGCCATACTCCACCACGGGGGCCAAGTCTGGGTTGGTGGAGGATTGTAAGGCTGTGTTACTGTCAGAAGTTATCAAGCCGCCCATAAGGCCTCTGACATGGCTTAACTTAACCGTTCGAACTGGCAAAACGCTGTCACAGTACAACTCGCACTCGCGTTTATTCATGTTTTGGCCACAGAGCATATAAACACTTAAACACTACGTTTTAAGAGACGGGACCTCCTTAGATGCTTTTGTAATGAGTTTAGCCCCGTTAGCAATACCAACCAATAGAGCAAAAATGCAATGTCAAAAGTGCTACCAACATAACAACTTGTCTGTGCATTAGGGACGTCCACTTACATTGGTACTACATTTATCGATATCGATAAATTTTCATCCAGGGGCTCCGCAGTTCGCCTAGTAAAATTAATGAAAATCAATGTTTTTCAATAAAACAAATGAAATTAGTATTTTATTATTGATTATCAAATCACAATAATTGTGGTCAAGGTCTATTGAATTTATTTCAGCAGCTATTTGGTTTTTCCTTAGAGGTGTCCAATCTGAGCGAACTTCATCAATCGGTGGTTTGGATTCAGGTGCTGAAATCGCCAAAAAAAGTTAAGTTGAGTCGCTATTGATTATTAATTTGTTGGTAAACTATGCTACTTACCGGGATAGTTCTGATAAATATGCTGAGATTCCAGGCCACAATAATTGTGGTCAAACCCTACTGGACCAATAGCAACAGCTGATATTTTGGCTGCTGTACAAGGTGCTGAAAATGATAAAACTTTGTAATTTATCAAAGTAAACTCTAGTTACAAAAAACTTCAGCGATACATGAAAAGTCTACGTACCAGAGTTGTTTTGTGAAGCTCGACAACTAATAGGTTTTTGTATAGCTGAATCTGAAAATAAACAATTGCAAGAATAGTCCGAAAAAAAAATAGTTTGTTCCTGTTTACCACATAACTGCATAATTGACTAACTATCAAATACATTTTTATAAAAAAATATTTTAAGTTAAAATTAGTAAAAAAAATATTTTAGTAATTCCAATCACTAACCAGTTTCAAGTGATGCGACGTGGCTACGTGGTAATAAACTCAGCTAGTAAGTAATCAGGAAGAGGAGGCGCATTTAAAAGTAGAGAAGATACAGCCCTGTAAAAAAATGTTTATCAAAGTATGTCATTTACGTATTAAGACGTATAATAATATTGCGTTCTAAATGACGGAGCAAAATCCATTCAAATGTTCGACGTAAAGCAAGGCGTATTTTGTGTTTTATTACATAATTATTCATGAAATGTAGTAAGTGTTACATTATAAGTTTATAACACAACTCACCATTTCTTTAATCGGCTTCCTTTTAAAATAGTTGTAAAAATCTTTCGGCCGGAAATGATCTCTACAAACATATTTATGTTGGTGGAGTTTTTCGATGGGGATATACGATATAAGATCTTCCACAATTTTCACCCATTGTCTGCATCTAAAAAAAAAACTACATTCAATGCAGACACTAATAGTGCATCGTTGAAACATTGTTATGGCTTACAGCAATTCACCCGTCATACACTGAGTAGTAATTCTGACCAAGGTACTTATCAGATATTTTTTTATCGATATTGAATATGTGTATGGCACATCACTATGACATTGAAACATCAGAGTATTTTTCTCATATTATATTAATTACGTTATTTAACATAATTTATGATCTTGCTCTTGTGCAAGATGACAAAAACTGTAGCCAGAAATACTTACCGGTCTTCATCCCTAGGAAATTTACCCATAAACTTTCTTTTGGTACCCTTTGACCGGCTGCATCTTATTTTACAAACGGCACAAGTTCGACACCATCTGATCAATGCCATTATTAAAAGAAAATCACTAAACACTGTACAACAAGATATACACAGCTAGATATTGAACAAACACAAACATTTTAACTAGAAAACGTTCTAATATGTGCCGCGTTCCGCCATATTTGTTATGTTTTCAGTTTGACATTGACAGCAAAGAAAGAGTAAGTAGTATTGTCGCGGTCCTATCCCGAACCATCTAGAATAGTCGCCGCATGCTGCGTTTTAGTAAACAATAAACGCTGCAAGCAATAATGACTCGTATGTCCACTAGCGTAAGGTGCAAAACTCTTTAAATGAGTAACTGTTCGAGCGACCTTGCCGCGTGTACCGAGTGTAGGTACGTAGTTACGGGAATGTTCTAGAACCCTGGCCGGCGGATATAAATAGCGGCCGCCGCGGCGCGCCCTCCTCGGCCTCGAGGGGGGTCGCTCCCGATGTGGGTTTAGGGGTCTCTAGGACCAAAACCAGTCCCAAGGTGGTGTTTAGTGGGTAGGCGCACTTCTTGTGAGTCCCACATTGGCAGCACGGCCGGGTCCGTGCTGTTATGCATGAGCATTCACCACCTCCCTCCCCCGTGTCCTCCGGAGGGTGCCCTTTATAGGGTTAAAAAAAAAAAAAAAAAGCGCGCTGTCAGTTCCATTTGGAATAGCGAAGAGTGAACTTCAAGTGAACATACCTGCGATACGAGCGATAACCTACGACCTCAGCGATACTATTGGACTTCGATTGAACCTGCGATTGGAATCTACGTGTGGACTTCGTGTCGTGAAGACCTGCAGCCCAGACCCTGCGTGAATAAATCCTAAGAAGCTGTCATTGGTGTTTTACATCCAAATCCAGAACCCTAGCCCGTAACATTTGGTGTCAGAATTGGGGATTTGGAGATGCCACTGACTCCGAGAGAGGATACTTCTGGAGTGAGGACCAGGTCCAGAAGTGCTGCGGAGGCCACGCCCACTGCCCCTCAGGCCACGCCCACTGGCCATAGGGACACGCCCACTGGCCCCGCCCACCAGGCCACGCCCACCGACCAAGCCACGCCCCCTGGCCCCGCCCACCAGGCCACGCGCGTAGTGGAGACACAGCATACCTGCCCAGCGGCTCCGCCTACTGGCCACGCCTACCAGGCCACGCCCACCGCCCCCGTGCACCAGGCTCCGCCCACCGGCCTTGACCACCAGGTTTCACCAACCGACCAACAGGCTCCGCCTCGTAGCCACGCCCACCTGGCCACGCCCACCGAAGACATTAAACCTCAGTCACGTACAATGGAGGTTTTGGATATGTCGTGCCTGATGGCAATGCTGAAGGGCATGCGAGAAGAACAGAGCAAGCAGATGCAGTGCCTGCAAGAAGAACAGAGAGGCCTGCGAGAAGAACAGAGCAAGCAGATGCAGTGCCTGCAAGAAGAACAGAGAGGCCTGCGAGAAGAACAAAGAGGCCTGCGAGAAGAACAGAAGGCAGATCAACAGGTGATCCTTTCTGCCGTTACAAAGTTCAGTGATACGGTCGCTAAGCTACATGAAGATGTAGAGGTAGTGAACGAACGGGTTTCCGAATTAGAGGATGACCTAAAAAATGTGAAAACCGGCCTCACTGGACTAGAGCAGGAAGTTCGGCGTATTAAAGCTGCTGGAGTTACATCGAGCGGAGTTGTCAGCATAAACCACGGGCCTAAAGTGAAGGTGCCTCCGTACGATGGTACTACGTCTTGGGTCGCTTACCGCCAACAGTTCCAGACTGTCGCTGCTTCAAACGGGTGGACGGACGAACAGAGCCTGACAGCCCTCACCGTCGCGCTCAGAGGTTCGGCTTTATCTGTCCTGGAGGCACTGCCCACCTCAGGCAGCGAGTTCAAAGACCTGCTGGAGGCACTTGAGGCTAGATATGGTGAAAGACACCTGGAACACGTTTTTCGTGCTCAGCTGCGCGACAGGACTCAGCGCCTGGGTGAAGGACTTCAACAATGGGCGTTGGAAATTGAGAAGCTGGTTCGAAAGGCGTACCCTTCTGCTGATAGTAAGATGGTGGACACGAATATTTTACAAGCCTTCGTCGACGGGATCAAGGATCTTGAAATTAGGGCTGCAGTAAAGCTTCGCCACCATTCTTCATTAAAAGAAGCTCTGGCACACGCCCTGGAAGTAGAAGCTGTGCGTCATGATATCCGGCAAGGGTATAAACTTCGAGAAGTTACGGAGGAGGTTAAAGAGATCAAGACACCTCCCAAGAGAAACTCCGGGCCCATGTGTTACAAGTGTGGGGAAAGAGGGCATCTGCAATTCACGTGTCCTAAGAATGAAAGGCAACCGACCAAAACAGATGACAGACTGGATGCGCGTCTCAACAAAATAGAGCAGTGTTTGGAAGAGTTTGTGAAGAAGCATGACGCTGCGCCCTCCACCGCGAATCAGGGAAACGAATAAAAGCCAGGACTGCGGGGCGGGTACTGGCTGGAGCGGAGGAAGCCCCAGTAACCAGAATCTCACAAGCATGGAACGGGAACAGTCTACTAATACGCGGTGCAGTGAACAAAATAGAGTGCAAAATCACCCTAGATACAGGAGCCTCTAGAACAATAGTGAGACCAGACCTGGTGAAAGCTGTAGGGAGCCGCAAAGGCACCAGTTTAAGCAGACTTCTCTCCGCTTCTGGCCAGCAGATACCCGTCCTGGGTGAAAGGTCGGTTACGATATGCGTTGGGGAGGCGTCATATATTCACAACGTAATCGTAGCCGAAATTATGGATGATTGCATTCTGGGCCTAGACTTTATGAAAAAACACAACTGTCACATCGATGTCACTAACGGTGTCTTTAAATGTGGTGATGAGGAGAACTTCATACTTGGCGGTCCCGATGGAAATGTCACGTGCCTGAAGAAAATCGTAATACCTAGACGAGCACAAACTGAAGTAAAGGTGAAGCTGCCTTCAAGTCAGAAGAATCAGCGGAATAGGTGTGTGCTGATTGAAGATACACGAGACAGTGCAGCCAGTCAGAAATTGCTGACAGCAAGAACTCTCGTCTATGGAGGCAAGACCGCTGTAGTAAGGGTTGTGAATATAGGCGATCGTGAGATTACCCTTAGCAAAGGTGACGTTATTGGAAGGTGTGAGGAAGCCGTTTGGATGAGAAGCTGCCAATCATCTCCAAGCTCAAACACATCGAATACCAGGAGTGAAATTATAGTCACTAAGCTCCTTGAGGATTCTAAGAGTAATCTGAGCTATTCGCAAAGCATGAAAGCTAAGAGGTTGCTACTGCGCTTTAGGGATATCTTCTCTGACGAAGGAAATCCTGGAAGAACATCGTTAGTTCAGCACAAAATCGACACCGGACAGGAGCGACCTATTCGTCAGCGAGCGAGGCGCATACCGATTGCCAAAGAAAAGGAAGTACAAGACATGTTGGACGACATGAAGAGAAACAAGATTATAGAACCTTCTGCTAGCCCATGGTGTTCTCCCGTTGTGTTGGTAAAGAAGAAAGATGGTAGCACAAGGTTCTGTGTAGACTATCGACGGCTTAACGATGTGACCAAGAAGGATAGTTATCCACTGCCACGAATAGACGATACCCTGGACACATTGAGTGGTATTAAATGGTTCTCGACATTAGATCTGAAATCGGGCTATTGGCAAGTGGAAATTGATCCGAAGGATAAAGAGAAGACAGCCTTTTCAACTGGCAAAGGTCTATGGCAATTTAACGTGATGCCTTTTGGATTGTGCAACGCGCCAGCTACATTCGAACGACTTATGGAGTGCGTACTGGCCGGATTAGTTGGGGAAGCCTGCCTTGTCTACTTGGATGACGTCATAATCATGGGTACGGATTTTGAGGACCACTTACAAAATCTAGAGCAAGTTTTTAAGAAGATAATGGGAGCAAACTTAAAGTTAAATCCGAAGAAATGCAGTTTATTTAAGAACAAGGTTAGCTATCTCGGCCATGTGATAACCAGCGAAGGCATACAGACAGATCCAGCCAAAATCGAAGCAGTGCAAAAATGGCCTACTCCCAAAGACAAGACTGAAGTGCGAGCATTTTTAGGGTTATGCTCATATTATAGACGGTTTGTTAAGGGGTTCTCTGAAATTGCCAAGCCTTTACACAGACTGACTGAAGACAAGCAGTCATTTCATTGGGATGACACATGTGAGAGTTCCTTTCAAAAATTAAGAAAATGTCTTTGCGAGACTCCAATTTTGGGATTTCCGCAACCTAACAGCCAATTCATTGTAGACACTGACGCCAGTAACACAGCGATCGGAGGAGTGTTATCGCAGAAACAAGGCGACAGAGAGGTTGTGATGGCATATTTTAGTAAATCGCTATCGAAACCTGAAAGGAACTATTGTGTGACAAGAAGGGAGCTCTTGGCTGTGGTAAAGACAGTACAGCACTTCAGCAAATATCTCCTCGGCATGCGGTTTACGCTTCGCACTGACCACGCCGCCCTGAAGTGGCTGTTACAATTTAAAAATCCAGAGGGGCAAGTTGCTCGATGGATCGAACAACTGCAGGAGTACGACTTTATTATTGAACACCGCAGCGGAAAGGCGCATGGAAATGCTGACGCACTGTCAAGAAGGCCGTGTCCGGAAGACTGCAAGCACTGTGCCAAACAAGAGACAAAGGAACTGCCATTGAGATTGACAAAAATGAGTCCATCGAGATCTTGGGAAGATGAGGCGATGAAAGAAGCACAGGAAGATGACGAAGATGTACGGCTCATTGTCGCATGGAAGAAACGAGGCGAGGACAAGCCAAGATGGTGCGAAGTCGCTCCTACTAGTGCTGTCACCAAGGCATACTGGGCTCAATGGGACAGTTTTATTCTTAGGAACGGAATACTTTACCGAAAATGGGAGAAACCTAACGGCAGAGAGTTCCATCTTCAGATAGTTGTCCCAAGAGATAAGGTACAAGATGTCCTTCGTGAAGTACATGACGGCGTGTCAGGTGGACATTTGGGCGTAAAAAGGACTTTAACAAAGATTCGAGAAAGGTTTTACTGGCTCCATTGTCGAGAAGATGTGCAAGATTGGTGCCGCAAGTGTGTTACTTGCGCCGCGGTGAAAGGCCCACCAACTAGAAGCCGAGGAAATCTGCAACTTTATAACGTTGGTGCGCCATGGGAACGCATTGCAGTTGATGTGGCTGGACCGTTCCCAGTAACGGAATCAGGAAATAAGTATTTCATGGTAGTTATGGATTACTTCACTAAATGGCCAGAGGTATTCGCCATACCCAATCAAGAAGCCACGACTGTTGCCTCCAAGTTGTTTGAGGAAGTAGTTTGCCGGTTTGGTGTGCCCTTGGAAATACACTCCGACCAAGGCAGGAACTTTGAGTCTCAAGTATTTCAAGAACTCTGCAAAATATTGGGAATGCATAAGACTAGGACCACCCCATATCATCCTCAATCTGACGGCATGGTAGAAAGATTTAACCAAACACTTGAGAGACATTTAGCAAAAGTCGTTGACAGGCACCAGAGAGACTGGGACAAATACATACCGCCATTTCTTCTGGCCTACAGAACGGCAGAACATGAAAGCACGAAGGTAACCCCGGCGCGTGTAAATTTTGGCCGAGAACTGAGAATACCAGTAGATCTGCTGACTGGAGGCCCTCCTGAGGACTCACGTTCTCTACACGACTACATTTCCGAGTTACGTGAGAAAATGCGAGAGATTCATGCCATAGTACGGGAAAACGGATTGGAGTCGAGTGAAAAGATGAAGACTAGGTATGACCGCCGAGCAAATACAAGCAGCTTCGAAGAAGGAGCACTAGTCTGGCTTCACAATGTAACTCGACGAAAAGGAAAATCTCCGAAATTGCAGACAAGATGGGAGGGACCGTACAAAGTGGTAACTCGGTTAAATGACGTGACGTACCGAATTCAACGGCAGCCAAGAGGTGCACAAAAAGTGGTTCACATCGACCGCTTAGCTCCTTATCACGGCAGTAATGAAGATGCTCGGGACGAGCATCTCTAAGAGGGGAGCAGTGTCGCGGTCCTATCCCGAACCATCTAGAATAGTCGCCGCATGCTGCGTTTTAGTAAACAATAAACGCTGCAAGCAATAATGACTCGTATATCCACTAGCGTAAGGTGCAAAACTCTTTAAATGAGTAACTGTTCGAGCGACCTTGCCGCGTGTACCGAGTGTAGGTACGTAGTTACGGGAATGTTCTAGAACCCTGGCCGGCGGAAATAAATAGCGGCCGCCGCGGCGCGCTGTCAGTTCCATTTGGAATAGCGAAGAGTGAACTTCAAGTGAACATACCTGCGATACGAGCGATAACCTACGACCTCAGCGATACTATTGGACTTCGATTGAACCTGCGATTGGAATCTACGTGTGGACTTCGTGTCGTGAAGACCTGCAGCCCAGACCCTGCGTGAATAAATCCTAAGAAGCTGTCATTGGTGTTTTACATCCAAATCCAGAACCCTAGCCCGTAACAGTATTAAAGAGTGAGACAAAAATATGTCCGCCGGACACCGGACCGCCGGGGCTAAATGCGAACAAAAATTTCAAAGTTCCTACTTGCGCTAGGCTGGTTTTGGCTGTGGCTGGTAAACGTGTTCACTTCTCAACGTAAACCATTACAACTCTCACTCAGCAATTTTAATTTCCATACTTGTCGCTAGCAGTGTTGCCAACGACTCACAGCATGATATCGCCGTTTTTCAAAGCTTAAGTAGCCTAAAGTAGCCCAATTTATGCCGAGTTAGCCTAAATAAGTAGCCTAAACTCAAAACGTTAAAAATAAAATAAAAAGGTAGTTTTGAATAATTATTAACTATTTACTTTTAAAAAAAGTTGTTATTGTAATGTACAATTTAAGACATAGTAATTTGCTTTAAAAATATACTATTCTCGTAGACTTAAACACTATGTATCGTAGACAAATGTAGACTTAAACACTAGTACATATTTAAAGCAAATTATAATTTACATAATCTAAAATAAAAATAATTTACACAACAGATACTGCCTCATCTCCTATTAGCAACAGCAAAGAATCTACTAGTTTTAAGCCCGTAGTACACAAGGGCCCATGCTGGCCCACTGCTCGCCATTGCCAACTGTAGGCCACGATCACTTGCTGTTTACACAATGGCGCGTGGCTCATTTCTGTCTGGCAAACCACTTGCGATGGACGTGGAAGTAATTGCGGCCGCAGCTATTTATTTATTTAATTTATTTACAAGTTTTACAGAAGTATGTACAACAACAAAGTTATTAAAAAAAAATGGCGCAAAATTACGGGCTCAGATTGATATAAATCAAAAAACTTGAAAGTCAATTGACTAAACGATGGGCCACTGTGTAAACAGGGATGGGCCATGCTACGCCACGATTCCTTTGAAGTGTGCCCAAAAAACCGACAACTGTCCGATTGCGCGCCACGATAGGCAATTGTCCGCCACCACACACCATTCCCCCATGTAAAGTCTATTTATTCTTACTTGTCCATTTTAGTAAATAACATTCTACCCGTAAATTATGATTTTTTAGTCGAAAACTGCCATATTCCCATAAATGAAGTAATCGGGGAGACTATTTTAGACAACACGCTGCCAATTTTATAAAGAAAGTTTATGAACTCGCGAGAAAATATGTAGTTTCGGCATCAAATATAAATTTTGAGGTTAGAATCTTGCTTACTACATTGGACAAGTAAGGATAAATAGACTACACACAATGGCAATGGCGAGCAGTGGGCCAGCATGGGCCATTGTGTACTGGCCACATTAATAATTTCGACGTTTCGACACTACCTTTTTCTTGGCTATCTCAGAGATAGCCTAAAAGGCGACCGGTCGCCGTTCACGTTTTTTCGTCGCCGATTTTCTATCCGAGTAGCCTAAATGGCGAAAAATCGCCCACGTTGGCAACACTGGTCGCTAGGTGGCGCTTCCTCGATGCCAATGCTCTGTGGCCATAGAAATATGAGTTTACGTTACCGCGATCGAGTAGTTAAAAAACTCGCACTAAGCACGTGCTTAGTGCGAGACTCGCACTAAGCAGTTGTACTGTGACAGCGTTTGGCCAGTTCGAACGGTTAACTTACTGATACTCACTAACTACTCAATGCTCGATTAACGCGGTAGAAAGTTATTCGATTGGATCTGTCAAACTCGCACTAAGCACTCAGAACATTCTGTGTTCACGAATGTACATAAATTAATTATGTACAAGTCCTCCACTGTATGGAGTTGTCTGCCTACAGACACTTTCTCGATGTAGTGAAAAGTTACGAAATACAAGGGCTTGTACATTTTCCCAAAGAGTAACACAATAAACTAAAAGCTTTGGTTTATTGTGTTTCAGAACATCTTTCCTTCATTCATTTGAAACTTCTTTGTGGTGATAGATGAAGGAAAGGTGATCTGCTAAAGTAACAAGTGTTAGGGTCGGTAGTTCTACCAGCGTAAGTTAACGGTCGTTTCCCTTACCAGTAGTACTAGTGGTAAGGGAAACGCGACCCAGAGAGGAACGCCCGGGCCCCACCATTGTTCTTGGGGCGGTGTTTTGCTAGGCCTACAGCATGCACATGTTGATCTCGCCCGGAGCACAAGACGTCAACACCCAACGCGCCTGCGGTCGGTGGCCCCATGCTTAGCTTACCGTCGATGTTGCCTTAGAATGTTGCACCCCAGATACATCACCTAGAAACTATGAGATGTCCTGCACGACGACGGAGCTGCAGACGAGTCAGTATGGAGGCGGCTCGTCGCGTAATTTTTCGTAGCGCATACACGGTAACACGGATGTTTTACATCCGTGAGCGCATATTTAATCTCATAGATGTGGCAACACTAAACTAATCTGTGGATGCTGGACCTGAAATATCTAGTATTGGGCCTGCTCGGACATCTTAAAGATCGCTCCGTACTGTTACATTTGAGAAAATGTACTAGTACTGTATATTAGTACTATTAGGACCTCATAGTAGAACCATCTCAACGTTCACGTTTTGACCTTTCAGCCATAAAATGTTTTTTTTTTATATCTGTATTTTTACAGGACCTTGATGGTCCTGTAAAAATACTAAATAATTCATGATTAATATTTTTAATGTTGCCGTGCCACCATTATATTAGAAGTACTATGATAAAAATCAATCAAAAAATATTTTTAGTTCGAGTAGTTATTTTTCCTACGTACAATGAAATACTTAATTATTACCATCTAGATTATCGTAAGCTACTTTTGTTATTTGCAAAGAACAAAAGTAGCTCGCAGAACAAGATTACTACCACAGAAATAAGCGTCCCAAAGCGCACGATGTATTCACTATAATATAATAACACAGTGAAAATATTATGTTATATTCGTTAGAGAAACTAACATCAAGAAAACAATACGGTATTACTTTTACAAAAGTACCTACTTGGATTAGCGCGCGAACCAGCAGAATTGACACAATGAATGAAACAAAAAACAAAACAAGTAAAAACAATATTTATTGCTACGACATACGACCTACTTCTAAAGTTCGGAAAAGACCGACCGGCTAAAGGGAGACCGATCGAAACAATTTCGCTCCGCTCAGTTCACCACACTCTCTCATGCAGCGTTCGTTCGCTCTCGGCCATATTCGTCACCCGGTCCGGTTCATTTATTCATTCAGCCAATCCGTGATCGCGAGAGCAATGAACGAATAGACCAAATGTCCGATTATTACTGGGAAACGTTTCCTTTCGGTCATTGCATGGTAACGTATCTTAATCGTACTTCGTACATGACCGACACAATACTAACCTGGAATTAGCCTGAGTCAGATTTCGTATAACCTCCAAAATTTGTAAAATAATCCGAAATAAATAATAATTTAATAAATAGAGCCCGCTCATCTCATTATGTCTGCAGCGAAACGGGTTCAGGTAAGTCGCGACACGGCATCATTTCTATTAGAAGAGGTTAATACTATTGTTTAAACGAAACTTCCTGGTAACCAGTCCGTTACGTTTATTTACAGCAATGGGCCACCTTCGCTCGGACCTGGCACATATTCGACTGCAAATGGCAGGACCCCTACGTGTCAGCTCTTGTGATAAAGAAGTACCTAATGGGCATGCACAAACCCATCTATCACCCCATGAACGACTGCGGCGATGTAGTAGTCTGTGTAAACACCAGGGACATTGCTCTACGGGGCGATGAGTGGAGAAAACGAGGCTATTTCCATCACACGGGCTACCCCGGGGGCGCAACGTGGACCCTTGCATGGGAGGTGCACAAGAAAGATCCAACTATGGTGAGTTTGCCGCAGGCTAAAAAAGTTTGGCGACCAAGGTCTAAGGCCCACTTGCGTCAGCTCGGATAGCTCATTTAACTCGAGCTAACCGGTTAAATCGATCGTTACGCATGCGAAATTATCGATTTTCAATGAGCTAACCTGGGCTGACGCAAGTGGGCCTAAGTAATTTATATTACATGATAACAGAAAGAGACCTGACTGGATGCCACTGGTACTCTGCTTGCATGGGACGCAATCTACTGACAGTCGATTTGTTTTACATAATATGTATGCAAGACGTGACAAGTTTAAATTTTAGTGTGGCACTGCCTTTAGTGCCCCTTGTAAATATGGTATCATTAGAGATTTTGGCTGGCTTGGTTTGAATGCACAAAGATGGTGAAAACGGCTTTAGTTTGGTTTTGTAACTTAATAAAAAAGTGTTGTGTCATTTAAATAATGTTAATAAAGTATATTTATGTAGGTATATACATAGTATGTGTGATTGTGATTAGTATGTTAATTAATATGGTACACTTCCCCCCCTTGATTATAATGTTTGTATCACCACATCAAGGGTTGGCTAGAAGAGACTTCTGATGAAATAAACCTGCCAATTACACTTTTATTTTAAAATTTGTGTTTTATGAATGTATTTTATATACCTATGCACCAAAGTATAAAGTATATATCGACGGCTAAAAGGTTATAGGGTATAAACGACAAAAACCAAATTGTCCAGGAGAGCAATTTAAAGTTTAAAATTTCAGAAAAAAAATTACATACATAACGTAAAGAAGGAAACAGCTCTAAGCTCGAAGAAAATACGAGCATTAATTGACATTTTATTTTATTTGATTTGACGTTGCTCTATGTAGTTTAATGTCGCTTAACTCAATCGAACATAGTGTCGCAGCCCGTAACAATATTTTTTTTATAAGGTAATTCGGCATATGTCATATCTTCATATAAAAAACGAAGAGTGTAGAAGACTAAGCTACATTTGATTTCCGTATACCAAGAGGTAATAGGGCATGAGTCACATGACTGTTGAATAACTAAAATAGGTACAGAGGGATATTATTATAGGTATGATGTTTCACACCAGTGTGACAAAAGGTAATGAAGCACAAGGAACAGTGCTTAGTCAAAACATGGTGAGGATGTCAGACTTTAGTGACACCGTAAGTGGTTTGAAAAAAAGGTAACATTTAACTTTTACACATCAAGATTTGTAGGCCAAGAGGAAAACAAGAACATCCAACATGTGAAATTATCTGGGCAATCGGTAACGCGGATGTTTGGACGTTTACGTCACATCCTAAAAATAATAGATTCACAACCAACATGATTCTCCTTTGAAATGAGACGTAAAGTATAATTAATATTTAAAAACCTATTTAGAGGCTAAATAGGCTATTTGTTCCTTAGCACGGGTTAGTGCATTAAAAATAAAAATAGTATAATTAATATGTTTAAAAACAAACTGGATAAATATCTAAAGGAAACAAAACAGACAAGGAGTTAAACACAAATGTACATCTGGATACAGGCTTCACCAGTTCTATAACTGCCTGCCTGAATTACAAATAATAATAATAAAGTAACTGCATACATGTGAAGATGTTAGTGTTATCATATCATCATCATTCTTATGTACCAGATTAGTAACATTTGGAGATAGATAAAGAGGATGAAGAATGAGAGTGGAACATTCGGTAGGGGACGCCCTAGGCGCACATAAGTAGACCAAATTGGGGACGTGTTGGCAAAGGGCCGGATAAAAAGTACCCACAACTGGAGAGTGTGCATGCAACGACTTATTAATGTAGATGAAGCGAAAGAGCTGTGCAAAGATCGTGGCAAGTAGCAAGCCTTAGTCTCTGTCTACCCCTCTGGGATACAGGCGTGAAATTATGTTGTATAGATAGATAGAGATCGAGAACACTTTATTGTACACAAGAATTGAATACCTTACTAGTATTAAATTAATACTAGTAAGGTATTCAATGGGCGGTCTTATCGCTAAAAGCGATGTCTTCCAGAAAACCTTCGTAATTATTATTGCCCTAATTTTTTGATCAAATTAAAACATATTCGATTTTACACTGTTTATTAGAAAAACCACAATTATTAAAGAAAAAACTATTTCTCATGATGTACTTGTCTACATAGTAACAAAAATAAAGTCGTAGCTTAATTCAATAACATAATACACCCACGTGTGAAGTAATTAGGTAGGTATTACAATTATAAAATTACTTTAAAACGGGCCTTTCAAAATAAACATACAATGATGTGGTATAACATAGCACTACGTACTTAGCAACATTAACAAAAGTATTTCGAAATATTTACTTTTACTTAAAACTAATTAAGCTACAAACTATGACGAAAGTTTTTAGTAATAATATTTCTTGAAAAAATACAAAATCAGTCTCAATGTGATGTAGGTACCAGATCAAAATAAAGGGTAGAAAGTTTTAAGAATTTTTTTTGCACTTCAAACGGATCGACCGAATAACAACAGGTCGATTGTTTACTAATTTCATAATGCCTTTATTAGCTAATCGAGATCAATGTTAAAATCAATTATTCACGTAATCAGTCTTAATTATCATGTATCTCCTGAAGATTAATTTAAGTAGGTAAAAGGTCAGATCGCAAAAATCTGAAGAAAAAAAGTGCACAGTTATCACAAAACAGTATTCCAGACATGTTTACTATTGGTCAAAATTATCCTCGATATCAGTATCGGGCAAAGTATCTTTCAACTTTTTGTTGAAAGTTAAAGCTAAGTATTCTGCCTGAAACTGTTGAGGTATAACTTGCTCTGAGCAAAGCTTCAGTAAGTCTTTGTGTTTGATTTCAGTAATTTGCAGGGGTGTGGGATAGCAGTCCGGTAAGTCAACAAACTTTGTTTTAGACGCGATTTCAATACTGGTCACAGGTGTGTCTGGATCCATTGAGAATTTAACCGTTGCTGATGTACGGTTCTTTTTGAATGTGGCGATTCGTATTTTACTTATTTTACCTACAAGATTTCCCACGAAATACTTGACTGCAAGTAGATCCCATCTCTTAAAATCTTTGTGACTTAACCGCTCGACATCAAAGGGCTTTGGATTTTTTCTTGCCAGTTGGAATACCGTATACCATTGGGAAGGAGCCCAGATAGTGGTATTTTTAACATGGTTTTCAATAGTCGCATGTGCGGAATCGACTGTCATATCGGTATGCCCAGTGAGTAAGAAATTTATTTGAATTGATTCAATATTTTTGCAATGTTGCAGAGTTTCGTTCAGCATTGCAAGAACAATTTTGTTTCGATTTTGTCCTGGACAGCAGTCACAATAAAGAAGAAGTCGTTTTATGTTCCCACGGTCGTCAAGCTTCGTTATGTATTTGTTTAATATTGTAGCCATCTCGTTAGCACCACGGTTACCCTGGCTTTCATCCCAATAATAGCAATATACATTGCGCGTACCATTTTCATAAACAACAGCATTGTAAACAGCCAGCTTACGTGTATAAAATAACAACATGCTATCACCATACGGTGTGTTTAAAACTTTATGTAAGTCAAAACTTATGCAAATGGATGCTGAGTCTGTTGAATTAATAGTTTTGTGCATCTTGTAGCGATTGTATGTGTGGTCTTTCTCAATGAGGTGTGCTTCGTAAGCTTGTCGTTGTTCTGGTGTAGGATCAGTTTTATTTTCGTACTGACAACATTTCAGGCATTTGTCTTTTTTCGGGATATGGAATGCTATATTAAAGTTTTCATTGAAAACTTTTCTGAAAATGCTCTCTGAAACAAACGATAGCCCTCGACAGCTACGATGTTCTTTGTACTTCCTATATAAATTGGCCAAGTTTTTATATTCTGCCGGAAGGTATGTTCGAGTACTATCCTTCCTACAATAATGTGAAGGTACCGCTGGTAAACATTTTATGTAGTTTTCAACTGCTGTAATTGCATCGTTGCTGGTTTTGTTGGGAGGTACACTCTTACCTCTTTTAGATCCTTTGCCACAACCAAATTCATCGGCGGTTGAAACCGTATAATAAACATACTTGTGCGACACATCGATTGTTTTGCACAAGAATTGCAGACATATTTGTCGATGAGTTTCACCATCCGTAATGTTGTATTTGTATGTTACGTTGCGTTTTTCTGAGTTCTTGTTTCTCTTTCTTTTGATATTAGTTTTCTGGGTTAAGTTGATGATCCAATCCTTTCTTCTCTGTTCTGAAAGGCTCCAAAAATGTTTGAAAATGCTTATTCTTCTTTCTTCCGTTATATCACCGCAGTTGTTTCCACATTTCTTACTCGCACAAGGATTTGGTTGGACCTTTTTTTCTTTAGCAAATTTTCCATTTGTTTTAATGTAACTCTGACCAGACGACCGTTTTTGAGCAGCTTGTATTCTTTTAATTTTTGGATTTTTTTTCGCCGCTTTATTACCTACAATCTCTTCTTCGACGTCAAGACTCATTGGCTTCCTTTTCTTACCATTTCCTTCCGGCTCCCACTTCGTGGGGATTGCAGACGTAGCATCTGTAGCAGGGCTCGTGGGAATGTTAACCGCAGTGTCGGGCGCGGAGCTCGTGGGGATTGCAGACGTAGCATCTGTAGCAGGGCTCCTGGGGATGTTAACCGCAGTGTCGGGCGCGGAGCTCGTGGGGATTGCAGATGTAGCATCTGTAGTAGGACTCGAGATGGGGCCAGACGCAATGTCGGGAGTAGAGTCCGTGGGGATAGCTGAAATACCATCTTTAGCAGAGGTCGTGAAGACGACAGACTGAGGGTTGGTATTTACCCTATCAAATTTAGAAAGAAGGCTCTTGCAACTTTTTATCTCCTTTAGTATGCCCGATTTATTTAGAGCCATATCCAGAATATCTCTTTTTCGGCCTTTTCTTTCCATGTTGACCTAAAACAATACATTCAAATAAATATCAGGCCTATTTAATAAGTAATCAATCACACACAAGTATACCTAATTAAACATCAAACCGTTTACTGGGACCTCTCATATGCATCTAAACATTCAAACATTGTGCGAACATGTAGCCTGTGATACATATTGGCAGAGCGCGCGCAAGCTCTTTGATTTGTGCCGAAAAACCGACACCGCTCACTCCGAAGTGCGGCAAGTGGTCGCGAGCGATTGCAAGTTGTGACAAACGACGCCAAATGATTTCTATACACGTTGGCGCTTGCGGCGCTTGCCTTTACTCCGCCAACTAGGTGAACGACACCGAGCGATGGCAAAACAATGCAAACATACTGTCTATACGTTGGGATTGGTAACGCTCGGCCAACATGTATTGGAGGCTTAGTGCGAAAATGTAGAAGTGACATTAATTTTACAAACTCAACGAATATGCAATGGAGGGACTACGCGAAGCTCTCAGGTTCGCGCTCTTTGATGTGCGTCAAAACCTACATAAAACCGTCGTCCTACATTTGCATTCACGGTTTTCCAAGCTCTGTCGGTTTTAGGTTCATGTATTCTAGCGGTGACCGGCCTTAGAGAAATAAATAACATACCTTTGCTGGATCTTTGCTTTTCGTACGTAAACTTAGTGGGCGAGCTCACGACCTCTCGCCGTCACTGAACGCGGCCGACTGATTTTGGGATAAGCGACTCGCTAAATAGGTACTTGAGAACAACAGAGACCTGATTATGTGATACAAATTGGCATACGCACCAATTCATAAAATATCCTTGTAAAGTAATACGGCGTAATTAACAGAGTTGTATTATGTTGTAAATGGTAGTAGGGCATAACCGACAGTTAAATAGTAAATAGGTTTTAGACTTTTAGTAATTGCCTATAAGCGACAACTGTATGGCAAACTTGTGAATGGTAATAGCCTTAATAGGGTATAACCGACAATTCAATATTAATTAAGTTTAAGTAGTTGCCTATAAGCGACAGCTGTATCGTAAACTTGTAAATGGGAGTAAGGTATAACCAACGCTTAATGTTTTTGACGACTAAGGTAAAGAGACATTGGTTCCAACTTTCGAAATAGGTGCATCTGGTAAAGAACCGTAAGCGCCCAGAAGCTCCACACCAGTAGGAAGTAAAAAGACATTACCGACTAGACGCCAAAGTTGATGCCATTTTTACAGGGGTACGAGTGCCGTTAAGGAAAAAACGGCCTAAAAAATAGGTCGGTAACACCAAAACGACATGCAAAAAACCAGTTTTTTGCTGGGAGACAAGCGACAATAAAGTCATTGTAGAGCCGTGGGAGTAAGCGCATTCGACGCAGTTTTTTTTTCAATTGAGATGTTATGGCATTCAAAACTCAGTTTAGACCAAAATGTCGCTTATGCCCTATATCCTCTTAACCGTTATATAATAATAATTAGCGGCACTACCCGTGTACATTTTGTGAAACCTGAGTGTCTGAGGTATTCAAATACCTTGCAGCGGTTCTCAAACTTTTTTGGTGACGGAACCCTTTTGGAAAGCGATACACTTTACAGAACCCAATTGATAAAACAATTGTTTTAAAGAAATTATTCTTTAATAAGCGTAATAAAAGTACAATGTAACATACATACACACATATATAACCTCACGCCTGTATCCCAGACGGGTAGGTAGAGACCAGGGACTGCCAAGATCCTGACAGATCACCTTCGCTTCACCAACGTCCATAAGTCGTTGCATGCACGCATACAATGTAACAGTTACTATTTATAATTTTACTTAGTAATAGTATATTTCATTACAAGTGCGGAAAGGCTGTCATTGCAAAGAGTTCTGACAAATATATTATGTCTAGCCGAGCCGAGACGCAGCCGAAGGCGAGGGTTGACAGTCGGAACAAGTTGCAATGACGGTTCCGCACGTGTACTGAACGGTGAACGACTATTTTTAATACAGATGCGAAAAAAATAAGCAATTTAACAAAGAAAAAATATTTGGAAAATGGCGCCAACCGTAAAAGCAGAGATTTTTTTTTCTTTGCCCATTCTGGTAGGCAAAGGGAACTATGCCCATACAGCCAAGTCTTCAGTAGAATTTTTTTATTGATATGAAATGAAATTTAATGAGATGAAATGAAATGAAACCTAACCTAACTCATTCAATCAAATCGTTAAATCTGATATTGAAACAAATTAGTAGCTTCTTTTTAGAAATATACGTATTTGCATGAATCATAAAAACTTCTACGATTTTTTTTAGTAAAAACTTCATGGTTGCTTTTTTTTTTTAATAGATATTATTTTGACAGTTGGAAAAGAGAACGCACGAGTTCGGGAAAGGTAAAAAAAAAACACGAGTATGTAATAGCCCACATCCCGCACGCTATAAATCCCTGCAATACGCCACTTTTTGAGCTACTGTATTAAAAATACTTTACTTATTACTTTACTCAGTGAGAGGTGCTTGAATTTTTTTTTCAAAATTCATGCGGAACCCCTACAGGGGTATCAGTTTGAGAATGGCTGCCTTAGTGCTTGAAATTGCCAATCCGCTGTGGGCACGTTTGGTAATTGCCCATACTATCTCTGAGAGGTGTGTGCCCTGCGGTGGGATGTTTAGAGACTACATAAAAACAATGCTAAAGGTCATTCGAATGGTAGCGTGGTGTTAGGGTCATCTATCTCCCTCCAAAATGGTTGAGACTGATGATGGCTGACCACTGCGTTATGGTCGTGAACGAGTGCTGTTCGTGTGTCTGGCCGCAGCACTTATGTTTTCCCCTATTATTGTGGGACATTTGACTAATGCTTTGGCACTTAGGGTTGTTAATGGCAATCGTGAAACCTTATTAGGTTTACATATGGCATCTGATGTAAAGTCTTGGTTTTAAGATGATTTGAGAAAAGATGGTCAAAGTGGAGTTTTTTTTCCGCTGCCTTTTTCTCCACTACAATACGAAGGCGTCGGCTTACATTTTAAATTTTACATTGACATTCAGCAAACAGAATGTAAATTCTTTACGTTGAAATAAATTGATTTGATTTGACAATTCCTTTAAAACACTCCTCAGAGGCAGTTTAAGTAATCTGTGGCTACATCTTTCTCTTTACCACGGGTTATATAAACTGCTTCTGAATAGTGTGTTCAGGCTCATGTATTTCTAAATAGCTCTGTTACTTTAAGATTGGTTAAATTCCAGATCATCAAAAAGGCAGTTTACCGATCCCTGTCAAAAAACCTTCAGAGGCGTCACACGATGGAGCGTCTCCTCTTATACCCTGGCCCTGTTGTGCCAAAAGAAGTAAAGGAAAATATCTCCAACCAGATAAGGCAAATCCGCAAGGTGCCAATACGTCTTGACAAAATTCCAGAAGAAGAGGTCAAGGCGTTCCCAAAGATTATGGACTATCCAGAGGACTATGTGTTGAAATAAGTTTTGTATAATGTAATAACTGGTTGTGTATAAGTAGTTAGTTTAGATGTAATATTAAGCCAATAAAATAGATTGAAATATTTTTAGTTTCAAGTACTTTATCTTGCTGGGATCTTGCGTGGTAGATGAAGAGGTATGGCTCTAAAGGACTATCAACATTACAATGAGGCAGCGACGTGCAGCGGAAACGATACAAATCAAAAGAATCCAGTGTCCACATACAGTACTAGCGAAAAGAGCCCGGCCTCGTACGGTCGATGGCTCGTCACGGCAACCAGTTTGTTCTACATTTATATTTTGGCTCCAAATTTCATAATTATTTAAGTATTATTTCTGATTGAAACCTAGCCGCGCGCACCAAGTTCGGCCGCTTCATGTTGTCATGTGGATACATCTTAAGACGGAGTTTGCATACACGTTCAGTCTAGCTTCAGTCAATTCCATCAGTCTGGTTAGACTGAGGATAGAATGATTGTCTGTTCAGTGGACTGATGGACCAGACTGACGGATATTCGAATATTTTGATGCTTCATCATCAGTCTGGCATGAATCTGAACTTGATCAAGGTAAGATCGATGCCAGATCAAGATTGAACTGACGCCAGACTGAACGTGTAAACTCCGTCTTAGGGTAGGTAGGCCTTCTGCCGAGCAAGTGGGAATGGTTAACGTTAAATAAAAAAAATATTGAAAAGAACTGAAACGAAAGAAACAAGTATTTTTCATAAATTTATTTTCGTTTCCACAAAAACAAATACTTGGGTTTTTCTTAAAAACCATTTACCTCACGAGACGAAAAGAAATCTTAACGCAGCATATCATTGTCGTACCTCGGGGGGTACATAGGCTGTAATTGCTCGGGCGCGTTCACAACTCGGACCTGCTCCGCCACAGGCGCGGAAGGCAGAGGTGCCTCGTCCATCCTAACTTGATCCTCTTCAGCTACTGGCGAGTCAACAACCCTAACTTTGTCAAATATGTCCTCAGCGACCGGAGCGTCGATCACTCGTACTTTCTCTACTGCAGGCGCGACCTCCATCGGAGCTTCGACAACCTTAACCGCTTCCGCAGGCAGAGCAACCCTGATTGTCTCGAGCTCGGAGCGACTGATGGTTTCGTAGATCGGCGAATCGACAACTCTCACGGCCTCCTGGGTTAGGGGGATGGAGGCGAAGTCTTTGGCCATATTGAAAGTCCTTTGCGGGATTGCTGCGGCCGGCAGCTGGACGGGCTCCAGGGCTGACGCCACGGCGACAAATGCGAAAACGGCGAGAAACTTCATTGTGGCTGGAAGGAAAAGTATTGTTTCTTACTTTACTTCTACTGTTGAGGTTATCCAGAATAGATACGTTGGTAGGGAGGCTTCCTATTCGCTAAATAAATAGACCATCTTGTTCTTAATTATGTTCAGCCCCTAGGTATATTATGCGAACCAAAGCCTAAGCGATTCATCGTCTATCAAATTAGTATTGAATTAGACAGACGATGGGAATGCGCTTGGGTCAGTTTTAAACACTTCCACACCATGGGACCTATCGAGAGCACTCTAGGACGCGGAAACTGCAAGAACGGGAAACAGCCACCCACGTGTTCATTCCCCGTGAGAGCGTGGAACAGCAACGGACCACAATCATTGGGAAGCTGGGGACCTTTCAGGAGGCCAACAGTTATTAAGAAATCGTGCTACGTACAATGCCCCGAATATGAGGCTAAGTGGATCTCAGGTCTATTTCCACCCAAGGGTCAATTCAACTCCCCTTTGTCGATGTCGTTAGCGCCTAGGGAACCTGCCCCAATTTTGTGGTCATCTTGCTGTAAGCAGTGACTGTAAAATATACAGTATCTACCATGTTTTTATAAATAACACCGCTAAGCCAGAACAAAAAAAATACCTAAGATATTGGTATTCTTGATACGCAATCACTGTAGTTAGAATAATACGGGGTGGCTTTGGTCCCAGTCGCTGGCCTATCTTATAACTACAAGTATGACTCAAAATTTAACAGTAACTCACCTTGCAGATTGTACGAACAAACAACAATAACAACTGATTTCTGCGTGAGTAATCTCTTTTTTATAAGTTCGGCGAAGATTCACGTTATCGAAGTTTAATTGATAACCCAATACTTTATCAATAGCGTTGTACGTAATTCGTTGTACGTTTCCAAATTCATACTATGTTATCATTTAATTTCATAGAAAATTGTGATTCATTTTAGGGCCCAACATGATTTCTATGTATAAGGTTTAAGCCTCATGCATGACATGACTCTTATCACGGAGTCTGCGTATCGATTCCATGCAGTGATATTTTATTCGTCGACTCAATGCTAGTTATGCAATGCAGCATGCAAATACAAGAACTTAAGGGGCGATCTTGTGTTAACTAGCGACACCATTGGAAAACAATCAGCCCTCCTATTACGTAGCACTCCACTCTATCGAGTGAAGCATTTAGACGACTTCTAAGTGTCAAAAAATGTATGCATTCGACAGCCGGAGTAGCTTAAAAAAAGTAAAAGTCAACGTCACTCAACTCGGTGGATACTTACATAATAATGCCCCTGATCTTTTTTTATAATAGGTACGTGTTTTGGAAAAGTGAACGTCATAGTTTTAGATTATAGGTAGCTTGATAGCTATTTTTAGAACCCATAAAAAAATTATAAAATATTTTTTCATTGATGGTACTGGTTTGAAACGGGCATCCTCTTAACTAGGGGTTACAAATCCGTTCACAAGTTAAAGGTTATGGGATTTTTCGAAAGTACCTATTGCTTATATTATTTTAATAAAAGGTTCGATGAAGCTCCCAGAGCAGGCCACGGTTATAATACGAAATAGAACTATAGACCACGTATAACGCGGCAGATAATACAGGAGGAATACAATCGCTCACAAAATTATGGGAAAAGCCATTGCTTTCGGGCAGCTGATGAAATGTCCAGTACGTGGAATCTTTCGCTGAGGACACATAAAAAAACTTTAGATTGTTTAGAACACATTTTTTTAGCGTGTCGATAGCAAAAGAAGTTGGTCACATTGTCTTAGCGCTTTCTTTGCTACTTCGAATTAATGTCATCATTATTATTAACCCTTGTATGTCCTCACTGCTGGGGCACGGGTCTCTTCCTGCATCGCAGGAAGGTTAGGCTACACTCCACCACGGGGGCCAAGTCCGGGTTGGCGGAGGATTGTAAGACAGTGGCGGGCCTTACTGTCAGAAGTTATCAAGCCGCCCATAAGGCCTCTGACGTGGCTTAACGACTGCCATTATATGACAGCCGACACTAACGGCATAACGTGCCTTGCGAAGCACGGAAGCGCTCGGAAAAATGCCACTAGCGGTAGTCACGGGACGGTCACCCATCCTGTACCTGACCGCGCCTGTTCTTGCAAGTGATTGATTCCAATCACTTGGTTCGCCTAGGCCACGAGCGCTTCAATTAGTGTAATTTTTCAAATTAATGTAATTTTTTTTCTCGAATTAATGTAATTTTTTTTTATTTTGAAAGGTTCGCATAGAGCCCTGTTTCATAAAACTACCATTCATGGTTTACCGTGACATGGTTGGTATGGTTTACATTGCAAAGCATATTCATCACATTTTCATAACAAACCAAGAATTGTAATTTTATGAAATTCGAGCCACGTGCTTACCTAATAGTCACCTGCTACGATTCCATTTCAATTAATTTTACGTTGTTTTTACCACCAGACGGACTAGTAACTTAAGGCCAGGCGCGCACTACGATATTTAATCGCGCGATATTTTTGTCGCAGAAATATAATGTATGAATGGGTAAGCTGGTGGTGGCGCCGAACGGCTATCGAAAAACCTTTCTAAAATACCTCCGGTTTTGAAGCCCGTACTTTTCCTAGGAGCTTATACTCGTAGTAGTTTACAACGCTTCCGTCGTAAGGTTGTCCGGAAGAAAGTGCTTTTAGCAATAAGGCCGCCAATTGTACTTTGTATATTTACATGTTTTATAATATGTGCTCTGGTGTACAATAAAGAATATTCTTATCGTATCTTTAAAGATTGACCAAAACTTTGATTGCCTAATTCAATATCAATATAATTATTGTTACACTTATTTCTTAATCACCTAATCCATATATTAGTATCCATGTATTAGGAATATGAAGACTATATTAGTGAGATAAGATTGACGAAAACAACTCGTACTAAACAAGTAAGTACTACTGAAGACGTACATCATATTTTAGTGGAATGTGTTCGAAACGAAACAGCAAGAAACTTAGTATGTAATAATGCGATATTTAGTACTATAGGAGGTTGTAACGTTGTTCTTGCGTTTCCCAATTCAGAAGAGGCCAAAATTTTATACAAATTCGTAAAAATTGGTTTAAAAGCTAGGACAAATATTTAATCAACTTTAGTCATGTATAGAGACTTATTACACAAGTATTACTGTATATAGCATTACTAGGACGACATGGTCGCTTTTCTTTTGTGTACCAAGTTCTTAATAAAGATAAAAAAAAGTAAGTACTACCAAGGAGAATTTGGTATATAATTAACACTCTGTTTAATTAATCAGACATCACATCAACCTCTACACGCGTGCACTCTATTCATTAGGTATAGTCATATATATTCCTTCCTGGCTACATTGCGGTTGATTGTAGAAACGTGAAAAAATTGAAGGCAGTAGCCCACATAATAAACTTTTTAAAGGAAAACTATCAGGGCATAAAGGCTTTGAAGCAGTAAACGAGTAATAGGCGACCAACTTAAGGAAATTTCGTATAAAAAGAAGTTGTTATCTGTGTGAAGTAGTGAGAAGAAGTTGTTAACTGTTCTACGGAACCCCCTACGCGCGTGGCCCTATACGCACTCGGCCTTTATTATACCTAATTTCAGCAGCGTGTCTTGTCTAGCCGAGACCGTGTGTCGGCCTCTAAAATTTGGCGTATCTGCGAGGCAGCCTCAGAGTCAGCATTGCCAATAATGTGCAAGAGAGCTGAGATCACAATGAGATAGTTCGGGTATGTGCCTCCAGACTACACACATATCTGCTCATTTGACAAACTCGCAATGTTTGTAAGAACAATATAGGAGTGGGTCGTTGTCCGATTTTTCGACGACGAAACGCAACCGTTTTTTCTGGAACGAAAACAGGTCCTCGAAACGGTCCTCGTTCGCAACTGGTTTCATTGTATGCGAACGAGCAAGGCGCAGAGGACGGTCAAACGAGTGCGAACTAGACGAAATCACGAAACATCGTAGACATAAAGACTACTTTATTGTATCACAGACCAAAACGAACGGAACGAGCAAGGAGCCGACGACGACGTCGCAATGATCTCATTAATATAGCACTAAAGGACATATCCGCGTCAAACAATCTAAGGACTGGTCTCGCGACGAACGCTGGCACTGCTTTATAATGAAACGTAAAACGGTCGTATCGTCGCGGAACACAAAACGGTCTTATAAAACGTTTCGTCTTTGCAACGATCACGCCTAGAACAATAAGAACTTACCTATATTTTGACTAAAGCTTATCTGTTAGGCCGATAGCTATTGGGAATTACTTTTGTAATCGAAATGACTAGAAAAAATCAATCTCTGGGTGTGGATGTATAAATACGCGATTAACATTTTATCTTTGTGTAAATAAAAATTCGAATTTTCAGTAAAAGTATAATTTCTTTATTAAACAATAACTAAATGGAATAGAATCAGGTATAGACACAATTTATGCATCTTACTATTTAATACGGTTATTTATAATATAAGACAATAACAATAATTTTGATTAAAAATTTTATTGCATATTGCAACGAAATCCTGCAGACTCATTGCACGAAATAATAACACGTTTTGAACAAACTTCTAAGACCATTTCATATGACCTAATCTATGCAAGCTATAATAAGTTGTTTCTAATCCGAGATTTTAGTGTTTTGGCAGTCTGGTTTTCATTACATTTAACATTACTCACTTAAGTATATACTTTGTTCATTTTTTAATCATATATTTCCACGACTTACAATATATTGAAACAAAGGTGCAACATCTGCAATTAATGTTAGAATAATTTTACACAAGTATATACCCCGCATTATTGTTATTGTTCTTAAAATTAAACAGATTACTTCTTAAAATATATGAATACCACATCACATTATCTTCCGTTCACATTAGATAGGTACCATGGAAACACCACACAATATATTTGGCAATACAAAAATAAGGAATACCTTAGACAAGAGATTTTACAATTTACCTATAATTATTATCGATATCTAAGGTAGGTACAATATATACATTTAAATATTTAACTACACCATTTGGAATACAATAATTTATAGTGCAACACAAAACCTAACGTTCTAAAACTGATATCTAAATGAATCAATGACTAAAAAAAACATGTTTTCTCTTATATATTTGAACTTAATCTATGACAATTATTACAAATAAAGGAACAGACATACTTGAAGCACGTTTGATAAATGCTAATTTTGATTAAAAAAAATATACCCACCATTAACTTACAGCTTGGCAAGAAAAGACGTATAAATCGGAAGTGCGAGACGTATGAATCGGAATGATTTACTGAAAACTCCTAATACTGTAATTTGTTATAAATCGTCTAAATATAAAAATGACAAATTAATGTATAAGAAGAGTATGAAGGAGATCTTATCTTTATGCCGTCCCCAGACAGATGTTCAAACAAGTGATCACATAAGTGTGCACATGTGTGGCACAGAGATTTTATGTGACAATAGTGACAATCCGTGCCACACATGTGCACACTTATGTGATCACTTGGTTGAACATCTGTCTGGCGCCTTCATAAAGATAAGATCTCCTTCATACTCTTCTTCTTCTGTCTGGCGCCGGCATTAGTCTTAATTTCTTATTGCCAAGCTGTAGCTTAAGACAACATTATAGTTTGTCTTACCACAAGATTTTTGAAACGCAAGATCCAACTTCGTAAAAGGCAACATTTTTCTCGTTCACCGCTCTCAGCTAAAATACACTTGAAAATCACTTAAGTGGATAAACACAATTTGACACCATGCTTTACGATTCTATCGTGTGGGAAAGGTCAAACTAGGTTGATTATTATTTAAATTTATTCATATCAATCTCATTCCGACCAACTAGGTAAATTTATACATCATATTCAAAATCTCTGTACTATAATACTTACGATACAACTACCTGGTATAATTTTATAACGTATTCATCCGAAATAAGAAATAACACCGTATTTTTATAGATATTCAGACGTTTACAGTATTATCATGCCCCTTTCACGCAAAATATAGATAAAACCCTTTTTTAACCGTACAAACTGGACTGAAAGAAGATGAAATTCCGGCTAATAGGATACATTGAAACTTTTCAAAGGTACATAACGTATTTTATATTATTGATTTGATTCAAATCAATAATATACGAACTTCAATAATTTGTAGTGCTTACGAATGTTTTAGTTCAAACAAAAAGTATTTTATACATGTACCTATATTGAATTGGACGGTGAATGGAAATACGGAGTTATTTGAGTACTAATTCGACACGAAATAGAAGTCTCAGTGGCAAACCAGAAACGAAATGACGTCACTAAGCTACATAAATTACGTTCTGATTATTTGAAAATGCACTTAAGACACTTAAATAAATTTGTTAAATTTTCGGCGGTGGGTAATGGAAGAATATCTAAATTTCAATGTAATCTGGCTTATTTGTGTTAATCTGTGATATATAACTGAAAACCTGTAATTATCTTACTGTTATCCTTTCGAAGTTATTAAGTAAGTCTCACGCCCAGATTTCGTGCATAAAAATGTGTTAATCTACAGTTAACAGCTGTCAATTTTTTTTTTCGTATGCACTTTGGCAAACTGACAGCTGTTAACAGTAAATTACGGGTTGTTAGTGTGCCAGAAACCGGGAGTTAGGCTGTTGGTTCTCCAAGTACCTACTAGTAAATAAAAAAAGAAGCCTATTGGAACTTGACATGGAAACTTGAAAACTTGACATTGAAAACATTGCATCAAATAGCACCACGGTGAAAAAGGGAAGGGCTCCTCGGTAGTACGACGACTTTAAATGTAAAAAATTGCGACTCTCCAGTACATTAACATAACAAACATAACATTTACATACAAGCACATACATTGCTTCTGGCCCCACACTAGGATACCCTGTGTCGTGGGAACCAGAAACAACGACATCACAAACATGTAAACATCCAAGACCTGGGGTTTTTTTTGTTCCCAGCCGGGATTTGAACCCGGGACCTCTTGCATGGTAGGCAGACGCGCTACCGCTACGCCACAGAGGTCGTCAAATTAGGACATTTTAGTATCACAAAACGCGTGACCCTAAGCCTGTAGGGGTGGACTCTAGCGTGGAGGCGTTTGTCCACATATGCTCGAGGTACTAAAGCACAAGTGATATTTCTAGGCGAAAAACACGATGCGACAAGTATATTTCTACCTGCATACCTAAAGTAGGTAGATTTTTTTAATGCACCCGTGCTAAGGACAATTTTAAAAACCTATTTTAAGGCTAAAAATACCACCCATGCCGGGACTCGAACCCACTACCTCTGGTACGGTTAGCCAGCGGTCGCGGGTTCGAGTCCCGGCATGGGTGGAATTTTTAGCCTTTAAATAGGTTTTAGGTAGAAATATATTTGACAGTTTGAATGGATGAATATGTGCTACTCAATCATGCCAGTTCGGTAGAAAGGATATAGATGAAATTTAGCACAGGGATAGATTACAGTCCGGATTTGCACATAGACTACTTTTTATACCGGAATAATATACATCCAAATTTTCGCGCGCACGAGGTCGCGGCAAAACAACTGCCGCGAAATTGAACCACGTAGAATTCGAAACAAAAAATCTCGTAATCTCGGCGGCGCTTAGTTTTGCTGCTCAATTATGCTTTCCTGTGCTCTTCCAAATATGGCTACAGACCACTGCATGTCCGATATTGGCCACTGTGGTCTATGACGTGACTCTGGGCGTAAGCGCTTGTTATTCTCCATTGACCACTGTCGTTAACATCTGCTAGATCGCGTTCAAATAATATAGTTATATCCTTCCAATAACATAGATCTGAGTGATTGCTCGATTCGATTCGTAACACAAAATGGAAACGGCAAATTACATAGAACAAAGGTTGCTGTTTTTTGCGCTATTAACCAAGTCTTTCTTTTTTTATTTTTTTTATTCTGACCGCAATCTCAAGACGGAACTGATATGCCGGAATCGCTTTCACTCCACTATCCACTAATTCAAGGCAATCTCAAGACGGAACTGATATGCCGGAATCGCTTTCACTCCACTATCCACTAATTCAAGGCTTGCCTTGAATTCGGAAATTCAAGGCTTGAGAGTGATAAGTATAAAAGCGAGTGTGACAGTTTCCGACCCCATTCCCAAGGACTTACGTACGTCCACGCCTTTTTCCCAGTTCCAAGTTTGATATTCGTTTCCCCTTCATAATATTATAATCGAGACGTTAACATTGGCGTGGACTGAAGGCGGTTATCGGTGCCTACAATACCTACATTCTATTGTAGGTAGGTATTGTAGGCATTAACATATAAAATATGTTATTGCATATTTTATATGCATTGGGATCCGTTGTATTACCTACCACTCTTTAAAGGCGGCCCTGGAAATGGACAACATCCCTATATACGCCAAGCGGAGTTGGCTGTCGGATGTTTTCGTTCCGAACGCTCAGCTTGAGTGTGGAGTGCCTTTACATTACGCGGCTAAATCAAACAATCATTTGTTTCTGCCCATCTTTAACTGGGAATGAAACGCTAGTCTCTACCTACCCTTCCAGGAAACTGGAATGAATTTATGTATGATAAAACGTCCTTACAAAGAAAAAAATGGCGAATGGAGTGAATGGGTCGAACAATAGTGGTTTGTTTCATTCTGTATGTTTAAATTTCATATAATTAAAGAAGAGTAAAATGTCTAAACACAGAATGGTAATTCTTACGGATTTGGTCATTCAGTTTCCGCTGCTTCAATCAAGAAAAGTAACGAATCAACGTTACTTTAAACGTCATTTCGCCCGCGTCGTGTGAATGAGGTAAGAAAGATAACCGAACAATCACTCGAGTGATCTTTTATCAGTGAAACGCCTCATATCACCTTTACCCCGATACGAACCGAGGTTCACGATGATTTACAGGGTATATTAGTTGTTTAGACCAGGTCAAGTGAATGTTTTGCGTGGAAGTCACTATTACTATTATCATTATTTGTGCATCGAATTCACTCGAGTGAATGTCTCTCAAACCCAAAGAGATGGCAGCACTATCTTTACCCCAACATGAAAAGAGGTGAACACATTCATATCACCGGATCGAATTCACGCTACGCTAATTCACATCGCTGCCGTTCACCTGTTCGTATGATCTCAACTTCTCGCGTCAGCCAGTGTTTAGTGCAGAGGACAATGGTACTTATTGCGGTGGCGTAGGGCCGAGGGTGGCGCGGCTATCGGCGCAGTGGCCCTCGCGGCTGGCGTCAGTCCCCGACTCATATGATGGCCCGCGCTTCCGGCAGGAACGAGTCCCAGTAGCGGATGGCCTGGAATAAGGTTTTTGACGTTATTTACAGCTCTGTGGCATAAACAGAATAATGAGATGATTTGGCCTTTGCATCTACGTAATGAGATGATTTATACAGCGTCCAGTGGCATCTTCACTCAGACTAGATAGGTGAATGGATGCTGCAGTGCCTGAGACAGAGCACCTAGATCTGAACAGATTAACGTGTAGGAAAAAAAGGCTACGCTTTACGTCGAATTATGCATCCAGGGTACGGAGTTACAATTCGCTAAATATGTATTTGTTTATTTAATTTTGTCTTGATAATAGGCCATTAATTTAAAAACAATATAGTCCAGCCCACAAACATTTGACACTAGGTCCCTTTCAATGTAGTATAACTTCGTTAAATCCAAGTACTATCCAAGTACTTTTTGTGAATAAATAAACCACGTGGATAATTTAGGATAAGGAAGAGAACGCTTTCAGCGACAAGACCGCCAATTGCGCCTATAAAGGACTAGATATTGAGTACCTGTTGTCTCTGTAATTTACTGGTGTCCAACAAGTGATCTATCTAAGTAGTTTTCTTCCACCTGCACTATATTTGCTTAAATGATGGCTCTAGATGAAATCTTTTGTTGGCTTTCTGTTTCTATGTGTGTAAATTGATTGTGTTATATGTAAGCTGTTAGTTTTCGTAATAAAATAAAGTAATTTTGTAGTCAAGATTCTCGACTTACTTGCGCCTGATGTTTCATGTGCTCCTCGAGATACCGCACAATGGTCGCGCTCAGCTCGGAGACACGCTCGCGCTCCCACCGCTCCACTTCCTTCTTTATCACGCGGGAAATTGTGTCGAATTCCGCTTGGCCGCGTTCCACTTTCGACTCCCACTGTGGGTCGCAAAGAGATTGGGGTTGAGTTTAGAAAAAGGTTGCAAGAAAAAAAAAATATTTAAACGCAAAGAGTTCCCGAATATTCAAATCAACTAGAGACTCAGACTATCTATCACAACAAACAACAAAAAAGACCGAACTTGAAGAATTGAAAATTTCTTCAAGAAATTTTTTCATTGAACAACTTATTCACTCATTACCTTGAAAAAATGACTTAGTTTGCGCATAAAAAAGAGATCAAGAAAGAAAAGCAATAACTCTCATAACTGTTGAGAATACACTGGAAAGTCATTTATTTAGTTTGTGTATAGGATTATAGTTTGATTTTTCATTCCGTAGAATTCTGACATTTCGTAAGTGTTGCTACTAAAAGAGTTCTCTACCGAAAAAGAGACAAATTTGACCCATTTCAGAATAATAAAAAATTAAATGCTGCGTATTTTTTATGTTTTACCTACATAGGGTTAAATCTACGAATTTACTTGCTTAAGTGACTTAATACAAAAACAACAAATATTTCAATATCATGAACAATACATCGAATTAACTTTAATTACTTTATTTTATTCTAGAGCTGACAACACCGCCACCTAATTTAAGGTTCAGTAAACCTTTTTAGAAGAATAAAATGTTAGCTGTGACGTCGCGTCTGTCACTTTGATTTTCATTCAATTCATTCATTCGACTTCTTTGAATGCTCGAATGCGCTGAGTGCTTAGTGCGAGTTTGACAGATCCAATCGAATAACTTTACTACCGCGTTAATCGAGCATTGAGTATGAGTAAGTTAACCGTTCGAACTGGCAAAACGCTGTCACGGTACAACTCTCACTCGCGTTTATTCGTGTTTTGGCTGGTAAACGTGTTCACTTCTCAACGTAAACCATTACAACTCGCACTCAGCAATTTTAATTTCTATGCTTGTCGCTAGGTGGCGCTTCCTCGATGCCATAGAAATATGAGTTTACGTTAACGCGATCGAGTAGTTAAAAAACTCGCACTAAGCACTCAGATGTGTTCTCGGTGTTTGCTGCTGTTTGTTATTATCTTGTTAAGTTTCTGTTATTTTAGTTATATTTGTTAAATTTTTTCTTGTTACTTTTCGTGTTGTGATCGTTTATTGATTTACCACAACCTGGCCCTTCCCGGGAAGCAGCCTCATCTGACATAGCACAAGACTCAGACTTTCTTTCTCCCAGAAAGAAGCGTCCTCGTGCTGCTTTTACGCCCAATGAAAAGACCATAATATTAAACATATACAAATACAATAATATAGAAAATTGGCCGAAAACAAGTGATTGGAGTGCCACGGAATGTGCTAAAAAGACCTCAGAGATGACTGGCGTGGGTTTGTCAAGTGTCTATAAAATTACCAAAGATTATAAAGACACAAAAGAGTTTCAAAAGCCTAAAAAGAGTGGACCTCAACGATCTTTCAAACAAAAATTTTACGAATTTACTTTTTCTGCAATTCGTCGGATCACGTTCACGCGTTTTTCTACAGAAACGAGATTCCGACGATTGAAAACTTAAAAGTTTTTGGTAATTCTTTACCCCTCATTGCATAAGAAATAAAATGTATAGACTCAGATATTCAGACTCGTATTGAAATTGAAAAATGTGCCTGGCCCAAAAGGTTTGTAATCTCTGATATGTCAAAAAATGATTACTGTCAGAATTCTACGGAATTAAAAATCAGACTGTAGGAAGTAGTTTGTAGTCAAATTATTAATTCAAAATAATTAAAACTTTATCGTCAAACTCTTGCAACAAAAAACATTGTAGTAAGTGAATCTACTAATTAGTAGTGAGTTCTTAAAGCAGGTGAGTGCTGACGAAAAAACGCAGTCTTGTCTCGGGCGGTACCGTGCTGAGCACACACCTTTTGCTGTTAACAGTAAATTCTATATTTGTAATTTTTGTAGGTACCGCATTTTTAATTTTACTTAAATAAAATCAGCAAAATGCACGCACTTACCTGAAATCGTAAGGCTGGCGGGATCGCTCTATACGAAGAAGTTCTCAAATAATGGCCACTCTAAATGTTCGAACGAATACAACCCATTTGCTTTCAGCATTTCGTAAACATTTGGTAACTTACATAGACGAATTTGACTAATAGCTTGCGACATTTACCTATATCCAATCTTAACAAAGGTAATATCGGTGGGCTTTCACTGAAAGCAACTAGGTACTAGGGTTTAGTTAGACTTGAACTTTACCTCAATGATTTCATTGGATGCCTGTTCGGCCTTGTCGGGCCTGTTCGCGAGCTCGGCCTTCGCTTTATTCTCTCTCCGTTTCGTAAGCTGCATCTGAGCGTGTTGCCAGTTCTGGAACACCTGGGAAAGCGACCTTATTAGCAACGAATAGGTTCTTGCTTCTTATTTACGCCACTACAGTCTGTTCCCTTCTAGAATATACCCCGGCTACTATCGGATATATTCGTGTCATAGAAATATCGGAACTAATATGACATTGCAATAATATAACACTTAATGAAGTAATATTACACTCGTGTCGATATCAACCCTTGTATGCCCCCACTGCTGGGGCACGGGTCTCTTCCTGCATCGCAGGAAGGTTAGGCCATACGTCACCACGGGGGCCAAGTCCGGTTTGGTGGAGGATTGTAAGGCGAAAACCGAAGCCTACTCTAGAGCCCGAGGTATATTCTAAAAGCTAACAGACCATGATTTATAATAATAATTATGTTTACAATAATTATGTAGTCGTCGTCGTCAGGCTGTTCTAGTCCACTGCTGGACATAGCCCTAACCTAATAAGCCCAATAGCGCTCTGTCTTCAGCTTGCCGCTTTCAGCATCTGCTTGCAGTTTTACGCAGAATATATATATTGGCAAGCCAGTGTAAGAATGCCTATTTCTTTAAAACGCTCCCTTAGCGATTCTCTACTGTTTAAGTTGTAAATAGCTCTTATTGCTCTTTTTTGCAAGACAAATATGGTTTCTATATCTGCTGCCCGTCCCCATAATAACAAACCATACGACATGACACTGTGAAAATGACTAAAATCATGATTTTATGATTAATCATGATTATGCATACATACATAACCTCACGCCTGTATGATTATGTAAAACGTAATTACCTCAAGAATCTAGGCCCTGGTCCCAAACTAGGGTACTCTGTTACTACTATCTACTATCCACATAACCATTGGTTAGCTGGAAGAAAATACTCATTAGTATTGCTTATTTTACAATAAAGAATTTTCTTATCTAATCTGTTATATAGTAACTGGGTCTAAACGTGATTATAATAATAAATAAATAATAATAAAACGTTGCCCATCGCGAGTCATTAAGCAATACTAGGATACCATGTCATATATAACAAGACAAGCACATGATAATCATGGAAATACCCACCGACATGTCTTACCTTTACTCGCTCATGCAGAACATCTTTGATGGCTCCAATGAGGCCGAGGTAGTCCTTGATGTGTTCAGTCAGCACGTAAAAGTCAGTGTTTGACTGGTCCACCCTCAGATGCTCTATCTGAAATGGGAGACTTCGGTTAGTCGTCGAGTTAGTATGTTTATTTCAGACACTTGTTTCTGTCAACATAAACAAAGGCTGTTGTTAAATATTGCCTACCTACAATAATACCAAGTCAAACAATATTAAATAAATCATTTACGTTTATTAATTGCGGATAAAACACTGGCTTAACAAGTTTGTATTCAATAACTGCTTTAGTTAGAATGTATTATGTATTTAAAAACCTATTTAGAGGCTAAAAATTTCACCCATGCCGGGATTCGAACCCGCAACCTCTGGCTATCCGTACCAGCGCTCTACCAATTGAGCCAATAGCCAGAGGTTGCGGGTTCGAATCCCGGCATGGGTGAAATTTTTAGCCTCTAAATAGGTTTTTAAATTTGTTCCTTAGCACGGGTTAGTGCATTAAAAATAGAAATAGTGTAATCATGTGGGTACAGTGATATCGTTTCGATGTTAAACCTTACTGCAAAGTAGGTAGTCGGGGCTTTAAGTAATGCAATTTGCTTAAGTCAGATGTCGCTGCCTGTACGTAATACAGAGAATATTGTAAAGAGGTTCGAAATTTCACTGATGCCGTGAGTCGCCCATTGGCTCAATTGGTAGAGCGCTGGTACGGATAGCCAGAGGTTGCGGGTTCGAATCCCGGCATGGGTGAAATTTTTAGCCTCTAAATAGGTTTTTAAATTTGTTCCTTAGCACGGGTTAGTGCATTAAAAATAGAAATAGTGTATTATGTATGTTAAAACTATCTATAATTGTATTACTAAGTAAGTCCACGGGTGCGCAAGGGACAGGGGAAATCTTGAGGGGCGCTGTGTGCAGGGGGCACGTAAGTCTAATACGCGTGTCGCGACATTTACTTGCAGTTGACTTCGCGGCCGGCCGAAGAATGCGATGATAGCTGTTCGCAACAGAGATCAGTTTTTATTGTGGCTAAATTGAGCTCGTGCTTTGCCGCTCCCGCACGCGGTTTATCTGATTTTATAATACAGTCTTAAAAACAGTAAATCTCGGTTTTCTTTAATTACCTACTAATAATAGGCTACTAAATACAGTCCACTCAACTACATGGACTAGTATAGCCCGACGACAGGGACGTACCTTCTCGTGCAAGTCGGCCAGCTGAAGACAGGGCGCTATGGCGCTTATTAGGGGGAGGGCTAGGTCCAGCAGCGGACTAGTATAGCCTGACGACAGGGACGTACCTTCTCGTGCAAGTCGGCCAGCTGAAGACAGGGCGCTATGGCGCTCATTAGGAGGAGGGCTACGTCCAGCAGCGGACTAGTATAGCCTGACGACAGGGACGTACCTTCTCGTGCAAGTCGGCCAGCTGAAGACAGGGCGCTATGGCGCTTATTAGGGGGAGGGCTACGTCCAGCAGCGGACTAGTATAGCCTGACGACAGGGACGTACCTTCTCGTGCAAGTCGGCCAGCTGAAGACAGGGCGCTATGGCGCTTATTAGGGGGAGGGCTACGTCCAGCAGCGGACTAGTATAGCCTGACGACAGGGACGTACCTTCTCGTGCAAGTCGGCCAGCTGAAGACAGGGCGCTATGGCGCTTATTAGGGGGAGGGCTACGTCCAGCAGCGGACTAGTATAGCCTGACGACAGGGACGTACCTTCTCGTGCAAGTCGGCCAGCTGAAGACAGGGCGCTATGGCGCTTATTAGGGGGAGGGCTACGTCCAGCAGCGGACTAGTATAGCCTGACGACAGGGACGTACCTTCTCGTGCAAGTCGGCCAGCTGAAGAGGGCGCTATGGCGCTTATTAGGGGGAGGGCTACGTCCAGCAGCGGACTAGTATAGCCTGACGACAGGGACGTACCTTCTCGTGCAAGTCGGCCAGCTGAAGACAGGGCGCTATGGCGCTCATTAGGAGGAGGGCTACGTCCAGCAGCGGACTCGTATAGCCTGACGACAGGGACGTACCTTCTCGTGCAAGTCGGCCAGCTGAAGACAGGGCGCTATGGCGCTTATTAGGGGGAGGGCTACGTCCAGCAGCGGACTAGTATAGCCTGACGACAGGGACGTACCTTCTCGTGCAAGTCGGCCAGCTGAAGACAGGGCGCTATGGCGCTTATTAGGGGGAGGGCTACGTCCAGCAGCGGACTAGTATAGCCTGACGACAGGGACGTACCTTCTCGTGCAAGTCGGCCAGCTGAAGACAGGGCGCTATGGCGCTTATTAGGGGGAGGGCTACGTCCAGCAGCGGACTAGTATAGCCTGACGACAGGGACGTACCTTCTCGTGCAAGTCGGCCAGCTGAAGACAGGGCGCTATGGCGCTTATTAGGGGGAGGGCTACGTCCAGCAGCGGACTAGTATAGCCTGACGACAGGGACGTACCTTCTCGTGCAAGTCGGCCAGCTGAAGACAGGGCGCTATGGCGCTTATTAGGGGGAGGGCTACGTCCAGCAGCGGACTAGTATAGCCTGACGACAGGGACGTACCTTCTCGTGCAAGTCGGCCAGCTGAAGACAGGGCGCTATGGCGCTTATTAGGGGGAGGGCTACGTCCAGCAGCGGACTCGTATAGCCTGACGACAGGGACGTACCTTCTCGTGCAAGTCGGCCAGATGCGAGAGTGCCCGCGAGAGCGGCGCATGCGGCTCCCCGCCGGAGAGCGCGGCGCAGGCGCGGCCCGCGTCGTGCGCGCGCGCGCCCAGCTCGCGCCGCTCGCCCGCCAGCGCCTCGCACGCGCCGCACAGCCGCCGCAGGCACGCCTCCAGCGCGTCGATGCGAGCCTGACGCTCTTCGAACCACTGGACCACAGAACAAATAAAAATAGTAAGTACCTAATATCCGGGCCAATAGCCTACGCTAGCTATAAATGGCGAGGGCTGTGGCTCAGCGAGCTCCACAAGGTGCACTGTCTATGCAGCGAGCGGCATGAGGCATCTGCCGCTTGAAGCAGTTTAGTCTTGACTGATATGTTTATCCTAGTGTGGGGCCAGAAGCAATGTATGTGCCAGTATGTAAAATGTTAATGTTATATGTCTATTTAACCTCCTCAGACGTAAACTTGAAAATAACAATAGTTTTTTTATGTTTTGTTTTAAAGTGTGTAATGAGGAGATTAATACACGGTTGGATGTGCTGTTATATTAACAACATAATATAGATTCTAATCTAGCGAACATCAAATTATAAGCATGCAATTGGACACCCTAGAATGAATTGGGTGTCAAGGAGATGATTTGTACAATGTAGACAGAAGAAAAGATGGGGTGCAAAAGAAACAGTCCGAAGACCTAGAGATACGCGCGGTATTGACAGGCATGACTGATGAAATGAACTGAGACGACCTGGTCAAAGCATCAGGAAAAGAATGAAAGCGAAAAGCCGAAGACATAAGTGAGTGGCGTGCATTGAAAGAGACCTACACTCAGTATTCGGTGGCTACAGGTTGAAGAAGAGATTAGTAGGTATGTACTCACGGGATCGGACTCGTCCATCTTGTAAGTGATCTTGTTGACTGTCTCGCCGACCTTGTTAAATAGACGCAGCACGCCTGCACCGCTCAAAGCTGACGTCGACGTTGCTTTCGGCAGCTCAGACTCTGAGGGCAAACGAGCGTAGCTTTATTAAACTGACATAACTGTGAAAGGGCATTCTTAGCACAATTATATTACAATGTTCAACGTTCAATGGCACTCTAGATGTTGAAGAATGAAATCAGTGAAGTCGGTTTGCAATATTCAGATTCATCAGATACAATATATGCAGCAGCCGGTACGTCCCGCTACAGGGCACGTGGTGTGAGACTCGGCGCATCGTTCAGACTGCAGAACGCACCGAGTGATGAGAATAGTCTCTATAGAGTGGAATGTTACGTAATAGACGGGCTGAAACTGAAATGGAATTCTACATATGCCTCAAGCTTAGAGCCGATTCAATTTAATAACGCAAAAAAGAGTGCAGCTTTCAATAAATCTGTAACTGCTACATGCCCTTCGCCATATTTACCCAGCACACTGTGGAACGCCCATGTGGCTCTTGGCATTTACCTTTCGCCCAATGAGAACGCACCGAATTTGCGCAATGGCCCGCTAAAGCATGACGGGATCTTCTCGTGGCACGCCATACCTGTCTCGAGGAACTCGGAGTCGATACTCGCTCCATGGACTGCACGCTGCCAACCCAATACCCTGCCCTTTCGTACTTTAAAAGACTGGAATCCCACGTAACCAAACATCTTAAAAACAACATAATAATGAAAAAAAAAACAGATCAATAAATCTGTAACTGCTACAAGTGCCGCCACATTTTTCCAGCACGGTGTGGACCGCCCGCGCAGCTCTCTCCACTCCGTTAGCCTTTCGCCTATAGTGTTCACCTACGCAGTGAGAATGGCGCGCTAAAGACAAGAGAATCTACTCCTGGTACCCCCGTACAGTACTACACATCATAAAAGTCCCTTCGGGAATCTACGTTCGCGCAGACTAGGAAGAAGTGTAACGAAAGTACCCGAAGCGATGAGTACATTCAACATGATCTTTAACCGATACGGTTAAGGTGCAGAATTGATCGACACCTATTGACATCAACCAAGTCTAGCAGTTGACTGACACTAATAGTCACCTGCATCGATGACGTTGAATCAACCAATAGCAACAAAGGCGCGCGGCCTGCCATAAAATGAAACTATCTGATTGGTCGATCAACTTGCCGCACATCCAAAATTTGGTCACCTGCGCAGGTACATCCGCGAGACTTATTTCTTGTGTAGCACTGTACCTGACTCGAGGAACTCGCGGAAGTCAGGGTCGATACACAGCACGGGGTGCTGCGCCACCCGGTTCAGGAACCGCTCGAGCGCCGCGCGCCGCCGCTCCACGAACTGCGACTGGACACTGCCGGCCGAGGGCGGGCCATTAGCGCTCTCCATCGACGGCGTTGACGTCATCTTCAGCTTAGTTGTACCTAGGGCAGAGGGCGGGGTTTTATTTTCTTCATTAGAGACAACCATAACACGTTTCTATATTCTTTTTGTTGCACTAACCCGTGCTGAGGACAATTTTATAAACCTATTTAGAGGCTGAAAATCCGCCCATGCCGAGACTCGAGAGCGCGACCTCTGGTTAGGCGTATCAGTTGGCGCAAGTGCCGGCATCAGCGAAACTTCGAAGCTCTTTACAAAATTCTCTGTATTATTTACAGGCGGCAACATCTTGCTGAAGTAATTTGCATCACTTGCAAATACGTTGTATAACACGTTTGTTTTGTAAGAGGCATTCAATTCACAATCACCAAGTGCCCTAAGTGTGGACCGGTGGTAAAACCAGAACAATCAAGGTTCCAGTCATCTTACTGTCGAATTGGTATGTAATTAGACAGATATATTACGGACTCGCTCAGGATGCACGTTATTTAGGGGCAGATCCCATAGAGAAAATCTTCACGTGTATCTATTAAATATGTACGTAATGAAAACATTTCATTATAATAACGATAGATAAACTATGATTCAATGCCAGGAGACACTTAATAAATTTCTACAAAACCAGCAAATGTTTATCCAAACATTCAGAAACAAAACAGGCCTCACAATACTTAGTATCAGTTGCATTAGTCATGCCGGCATAAAGTTAATCATGATATCGATATTTGCACAGCTGCTTTACTCACCTACAATACTCTTCTCGGGCGCAGGCGGTATGATCCTTCCCGATCTCAGATACTTTTCGGACATTTTGTCATGTAGTCCTAAAAAGTCACTGAATCGTCGCAGGGATGCAAACTCATGCTTGCTGAATATCGGCATGTTAGTCTTTGTGATGACTCGGTAGGCTACGTAGGAACTCATTCCTTCACCGATCTTCTGTGGCTCGGTCACTGTGATGATGATGTTGTTGGCACGTTCTGTCGTTATCTGGGATTTGAAAAATGTTTGGTACTATTTTTTTTATATGTAACTCCACTTAAAGCTAGTTAAGGGTCGATTTCACTGTACGATCTGATAGGGTTGGTTAAGGAAATTGCTTGGTCTGGTTCCAATCTACGATACCCTGTGATATGGTAACCAGCAAAGATGGAAAATGGCTGGAGGTCATTTGTACACACATATAAGTGTGGCACCCACAGTGGGAAACAAACTCATAATCCTCGTAAATGTTTTACCAAGAGACTATATAGGGACTCAAACTTCACAATAAAATCAATGTATAGTAATTTGTTGTGACTTAAAAGGCTTAATACGGTTATTATTGTAAATATTGCAGTTGCTTTGTCAGGTTTAAATGTTTATTTTATGTGCACATCAACCCTTACATTTTAAAGTTTTAATAGTTCCCACCATAAATTAGTCCTTTAATATAAAGTCCAAAATCAGTGAAATATTTATACTAGCTCTGCCCTTCAAAGGATTAGTTGCATAGTCAGCCGTAATGTTAGTAGGTGTTGTGTACGGGTGTAAAGGTTAATGTGCTGTCGACTGGACTCCTTAAAAGTTCGAATAAATATGAACAGAAGGACTAAGCTCATACTGCATTATTTTGTTAAAATTTTGTCCTTTTTAGTTTCAGGAATGACTTGGCGTGTTGAATCAAACCATCACAATACTTTTTAAGGAACATGAAAAAATTAATTTACCTATTAACCAAATAAAGATAGCGTCATAGCATATCCCCTAAAAAAAGGATTTACAAGTCAGTCTTTTGGGCACCGCAGAGCTGGACACCGCTTATCAAATAGTCAAGTTCGTTAATCGCTAATGCATTACAAAAAAACGTTAACTTCGTAAAACGTTAAAGTGTTTCATTTCGGAAGATTTATGGAAAGTTAACGTTGATCGTTAATCCGTTAACATGTGATAGAGATTGCATTTTATATACCGTTGCGTAAGTTATCTACTTATAAAAACTAATAGCTTGCATTCTGTCCAGCGAGGAAGAAGACGACAAATGGAATTTATTCGAATTAAATGTGTAATTCAGTCATCTGGCATGTGGATATACCCCTTCGAGGCTCGTTTCGTAACATTTAGCCAAAAACTTTTTGCTCAATGGACGAGACACAGTTGACGTTTTTGCCCATTCTCCCTGTGCTGCTTCCCGTTGTTAAATGACCACGGTCGTTACATTTTCATTGTCAGTATCACATCAGAGTTTAGAGAATAAACGTCAAGAAAATATTACAGCAATAAAACAAACTAAAACATCAAAAGTATTATTATCTTATCTTATCATAATATGATACTCTTCACTCCAAGCACCGGCGCACAAAATCTCAATCAACTCTTTTTGTATTGTATTGTATTGTATTAACATACTTATAAGACTTTTACTAATTTAAAATGTAAATATGGACTAATAATAATAAAAAACATTGAGTAACAGACCTATGTATCTACATTTTTTTATAATATAAATCCCTTGAGTGAAAAATGATAAATGCCTGCAAGGCCAGCCAAATTTTAGCAATAATAAAATTACACATCCCAAATTAGTCAGTTCACTTTCAGCCTAATAACTGAAGTGAAGATTATTATTTTGGATGAGTTTAATATGGTCTAGAAAACATCAATTTCACTCAACTCACAAATATTACATCCATGTACGTCAGTCAGCAGGTCAAACTTATCGTTTCACCTTATCGAGTGCGTGGATAGGTTCGTGCTGTCGACTGTATCTCCTAGTTTCGTGTCACTCGGCATGCGCGCACTTGTCAACCCGGCCCGAACGTACTTATCAGATCGTGTTGTTCGCGGCACGGCACTTTGCGGTATCTTTTTGGTAAATAATAGGTGCTGGATTAACGATTAACGGAATGAAAATTTAACGGAAATCAACAAGTCTGTTAACGTTAACATGTTTTACTTAACTTAAAAGCTAACCTGTTTGTGGAAATGTTAACTTCATTTAAAGAATGAGTGAAAATTCTTTATTGCACTAAAAACACATTTGTACAAAGCTTAATACTTAATAGGCGAGCTTAATATTTTCTTCCAGCTAACCCACTGTTTATTAACAGATAAATTACCCAGCTGTGCACATAATAAAAAAAAATAATTGAGAAAGTCAAGTCATACTGTTGATATCTCGCATGTTGGTATTTTTAAATAAAAAAAAAAATACTTGCCATTTGAGACAACTCTAGACAATGTTTGAATTATTCGGTATTCATACCTCTTTGGTGGTAGCTCAGTGTGTAGAACAATGCACTCGCAAGCGAGAGACCCAGGTTCGATCCGCAGTGCTGGCGTGTACCAATGACTTTGTTTAATTTCAAAGTTACGTACATTTGCGAATTACCAGTCGCAATACCACACGCTAACCGTGAAGGAAAACTTCGTGAGAAAACCCGCGGCTTGGTTGGCTCCGCCCTTATTGACTAGTCTTTCCTGTGGGCTAGGCCAACTAAGCTGTCAGGATGGTATAGGTGCTGGGCAAGCCTACACCATCTATAAAACCATGTCCCCAGGCACTACAGCATCTTCGGTCCTATCATAGTGGTCCCTTCACCCATCTAGTGTGACGCTAATGCTGTATACATCATCTCATTACATAGATGCAAAAGGCCATACCTCCTCCATGATAGGGCTGCTGATGGCACCGAGGCTGGCTTGGCTGGCTTCGCTGATGGTCACCTTCTCCATGCCATCATTAGCACCATTCACCTCAGGGTCCAAGTTCACATCCTGGAAGATTATTGCTATACTTACTATTTAAAACAAGACAAAATTGTGACTAAAGAGGTTTTGCATTAAATATTTTCTGTAATTATTGGGAGATATTTTTTATTAATGTAGTCTATAAACATCCTGCTGAAGGAGACGGGATTTCTCTCAGAGACAGAGTATGGGCTTAATTATCATGCTTGCCCACTGCGGATTAGCAATTTCAAGAGCTGAGGTATTCAACACTTAGGTCTCCTCATGAAGTTTTGAATAATAATTCCTGAATAATATAAGTGAAAAAGTGAGTGCCTTGTAAATAATAATAAATTCTACACAATCACTAGTCGCTAAAAGGTATAAGCCGTGCTACTAAAGTCGGCGCCTCGCGCGATTCGTTCTTCTTCGCGAAAGACACCTATTTAATTTGCGAGATGCCTATTTAATTTGCACGGGTTATACCCCTGGAATGACATTGTCCTGCTATTGCTTTGTAGACTGCGAAATTGTGGCAAATTACAACTGTTGTCGTGCTTATGTTATTCTATAGAAAATCTATGTGTATATTACTCTGGGGCCTGCTCCCAAACTAAGATATAATGTGCTATGTTAACTGGGCAAGGACATCATAAACATAGAAATACACCCAGACTCAGCCCAATCTGACAGAAAGCAAGCAATCTATAGGTATTCACTAACTACAATCTATACTGCTGAATAGCCTTAAGCCTGCTGATGATAGATAATCTTAAATATAATTATCTGATGGCATCGCTTAACTTTTTCATGTATATTTGGTAGGTCTACCCAACCCTTCTGGGATACAGGGTGTATATATAAATTGGGAATGCCTCTAAACATTTATATAGGGGGAGCCAAGAAAGCTGTGTCCGCCCCAGAATACTGGGTTACTCATGAGAAAACCTCGTGAGGAATCTTGGGTGCCTGGGGTGTTCATATACCCCAGCACTTGTGCGTAAATGATTCAAGCCCAAACTCTCTCTCTCTCCGAGGGAAGACCTGTGCGATATAGTGGTATCTATCCCTTTCCGGAAGTGTTCTATTGCAAATTGTACCACCTAGATATACTAGATATTCCAATATCCATCCTATGATGTCTGCCCAATAAAAACAAAAAAATAACATTGAATACCCAGCATTACATTATTTTATCAGAGAGAGAACATCCATGCTGCAATTACCTAGAGTAGAAAAAAGTATTACCTAGTTTTTTCGCATACGAATGCTTAATTACCGACGAATTATCATAATTTACTGTTGGTAATTGCAGCTACATCCATAAAGCACTGACAATGCTGGTTTATTATTATCTTCAGTTGAGGTGATTCACATTGGATGAGTTTGAGTACAAATTCTATGAGTACACGATTATTATTGATAACGCTATTGTTTATACTGAGTAGCCAATTAAGCCTAGCAATTATCCGCCTTAACACATTCTTGGTTTAATTTAGCAATACCACAGTTCTTATCTCAGTTGATTTTTTTGACGAGATTAGGGCACATAACAAAGGGGCGTCGCCGGTCAACGCCGAATTAAAAGGGGCGTATTTGAACGTAACTGGGGGAGCAGATTCCAATAGGACTAACCTGGACCGCTGAAACGAAAATATCTTCGTCATCACCGTTGTTGATGTCCACGGTACTAAATGGCGGGGTATCTGGAGTCACGGACATGATTAATAGTTAGCTGTTATAGCGGACGCGGTTTAACGAGCAGCGGAATGCAGAGTAAGGCTTTGTATTTTATTCAATTTCCAAAAACAGCTAGTTCGCCGACGAGAGAGATGGCTTGACTTGACGTTTAATGACGTCCCCAAATCAATGGTGTTGCTGTTAAAATGAATCTACCCTTTTTAGGATTATGACCAAAATCAAATCTAACTAAACCAATAAGACAAAACGAAAACCGTTGGCAAGATATCTGCTGGAAACAAAGATAAATAGTTCACACTTACACTTCCTTCTAGTAATAGAAAATTGAAATATGAGCGGTTGTATAGGTAGTTGATATTTATGTTAGGCGACTCCTCCAGGAGCAATTCCGATACAAAACTAGTTTGGTTTTTATTTACAATTTTACACATGCCGTGTATTGTAGTGATCACAATAAAATTTTACCAATACGCTTAGAGGAAACTATTCGCAGATTAGTCGTGACTCGTGCTTAAATATGACAAAAAAATGGATAACTTTATTTCTAATTCTCAGTATGGTCAATCCTCGATTTGTGTCCTCTAGCGCATTGAGAAAGTTTCAGTGCGATGCATAATAATATGTCCTCTATAAAGAAAAAGCAAATTATGTTTGTAAAAGAATAATATTTTGCCGGGCTACTCTGGCTGGAAGAAAAAAATCTCCATCTAGCAACCCTGTTTGTGTAATCCGCAGATTAAAAAGTGCAATCAACTGTCACTCATATTAGTCTGTGATACCTAGTCGAAAACAAAAACGTAAACAATATTTTTTACAGCGCAGTGCTTTTTCTGCTTAATCTTCAGCGTTTATCGAAAAGGTTTGGTCCCGTAACACTACCAATAAACACTACTCAAAACCTTTCCTCCCAAGCATAATTCCAGCCTTGAGGCAAATACGTGTACTCAGTGGAAATCAAATAGGACGTTTCTCTGGTTGACAGTGAAAGATGAGTAACCCGGACAAGTGGAGTAAGATTCCCGAGGCGCCGGCGCCGGCGCCTTCCGCCGCTGCTGGAAACCTGCTGTCGAGTGTAGCACCCCCATTGGAACTCCCTAACTTCATCACAGCTCCAAGTGCACCTGCTACTGTATGTCATGCATTAAATACATGGTTCATTATAACAGTGTTAAAACAAATTTTTTAGAACACTTTTAATTAAAGAAAGGGATGGGACAACTATTTGTTTCTCGCTCTTACAATAATGCTGTCCACATTGTGTCAAAGCATAAGTAAAAATAAAATGTAGTTTTATTTATAATCTCGGCTACTTTACAACCTTGCCTTTCTTAAACTTAAACAATTTATGAAATTTCTGAATACCATTTCTGACTTATTTAATACTTCCAGGTTCCCCAGATGAAGTCACAGGTTCCTCCTACAGTGCATCCCATTCCGTTGCAACAATATACTATGGAGGCTGAAAACTTCAGGTGAAAATATGATCTCTCACTTTAATGCACTAAAATAAAGATTTTGCTAGTTAGCCAGTGTCGGCTAGGTCTACCTCACGATGGGCTGGTTCAGAGAGCGGAATGGGAGGTGAAGTGAATGGACTTACGTCACAGCTAGGTTGGTATTACAGAATTCAAGTGATCTGTGCTCAAAGTGAATGAAAACATTCTGAGGAAACCTGATTGTTTGAGGTGTTCACATATCTCAGCCCTCAGTCAATCCATGGAGGGCACCAATGGCAATTAAACCCATACTCTCTCTCTATCTGAGAGAACGCCTGTGCTCTGCAGTGAGACATATCTAGGCTAGGTAAAAAAAAATAGCAAACTACATATTAGACATAGGTATCCATTTCAAGATCTGGGATGTTGCGGAAAACAATAGTACTCAGAAACTCCACGATCGGAGTTAAAATATAATCCCTGATTGCCAGTTGAAATGATTACCACCTTATAAAACCATGTATATTGACCCAAACACTTCTAGAGAAGCATTTATTTAATCTGTTGTTACAACTTTTGTAAAATCTCCACCACAGACTATTTCAGTAATTACTTTTGGAGTGTTTTAAGGAATTGTGTTTTTTAGGTATGACTGTAAATCTAAATACTAGAATTCAAAGAACTAATTTTACGTTTTAGACTCATATGAAACACCAACAGTGATTTATATGAATTCTGCTTTCTTTCTTTTGTTGATCAGTTACTTTAAACTGTGCTTTAAATCCCAACCTCATTCAGATAAACATTTCACATTTTATTCACTTTTGCAGTCCGGCAATACCACTGAGCAAGGGCGAGCCTACACTGCCCATAAGGTCCCCAGAAGACTCCCAGGGTACTACACAGTCTCCTGTATCACTCAGTGATTCAACACCTGAAATAGAAAGGATTGGTTTGTATTCCAACCAATTTTTTTTTGTATTTAGTCTCTTTCGTATCCTGCTGCTGTGCGAAGGTCTCCAGTGTTTTGTTTCGTCGCTCTCAGTCAATTCAATTCAATTTAGAGATTAAAAAATCTACCTCATTACAATGGGCTGTTTTTAAAATGATCAAAAATGTAGATGACATTTTTTTTACGACATAATAAAATTAGAGGTCAGTCAATAAGAAAATGAAGTTCTTTAGTTCACTAACCTCCTTTTTACTAGTTACAGTAGTATTGCCAGTATGATACGAGAAGATGTCAGTAAAATGGAGGTTACTACTCTAGTTTCATCAATATACATTAAAAAAATATCAATGTAGTTGATATTTTTATGTGCTAAAGAACAAGCAAGCACACACACACACACACACACACACACACACACACACACACACTCAACAGTGCGTGTGCATTGTGGCACACGAAATCGCGCGCGCAGGCACAAGCTTGTACTCTCGCACGCACATACTTAAATTAAATTAAATGGTTCTTGCCACAGGAGATATCATGCCAGGCAGCGGACTGCTCACGTGGGTCAAAGGTGCCGTATCGACCGGCGGGATTCTTCACCGCGTAGCAGAGAAAGCTAAGAGTTCCGTGGACTCCATGATCACCACACTCGACCCGCAGATGAAGGAATATTTAAGTAAGTACATTTCCCAAGGTTATAAGAACATCTTCATAAAAACTAACATGCATCATAAATCGAAATAAAATAAACTTGAGCATACACTACCCTCGCGCGCACGGTCGAGTGAACATTGACCCTTATCTGCTCCACAACAACTTAATTTATTTACAAACACAAAAATCAACACTGAAGCTAAATAGTCATAAAGCATAATTGAAGCCTGCACACCTCTTTTTCAGATAATTCTATACATTTCTTCGTCCATAATCTATATAATAAAATATTTAATATCTACCCTTTTGTAAAAAATATTAGCAAACGCGTAGTATCCAAATGGTTACAAAACTTAACATACACAAAACCGAAAATCTTCTTTAGGTGGTTGAGGTTTTATTTTTAATAAAACTGTAAATGGAATGCAAAATTTTTTGCATTCCATTTACACACCCTCTTGCATAGACTCACACACTTTTCACTATATAGGTACACACCAAGAGGCCCAAACCAACACACTACATGTTTCTATATTTTTTGTTTAATAGGTTCCTTATATATATTTTTTTCTTACAAGATCATTTCATTGGAAAGTTCATTATGTTTCCAATACTAGCAAACTGTAAGGGCTAACCCTATTTTAATTGCCCCATTCCTACCCGTGGGTTCCGGCACTGTACGCTGAATGAAACACGGGCTCTGCCTAGTACAGCAATAGAAGCTTGCCACTTATTATAAAAATCTCATCGGTTGGTTCTTATGGGTAAGACAATAAGTGAAGATGTTACTTGGAAAATTTTGGTAAGAAATAAACTATTTCTATTTGTATAAATTTTACAAAGTAAACGCCGCAAGAAACCACGATTGAAACGCCATCATTAAGTCGCTATAAAGTACTTCTGGAAACGAACAAAAGCAGGGAGATAGGTAAAACTTACCGTTACTGGATAAGACGAAGATCAACTGTCAGTGAGTAAGCAAACTTTCTATCTCACTATTTAAAACAGAACACGACACCATATATTTAACACACGGGCTAGCAAATAATTTTGACCCCGAACAGCTGATCAGCGATCAGCACACAACTGTTCCAAAAAGCTAAGAAACTTCAACGCGTTGGACCGCAAGCGAGAGAACTATTATTCTACACTTAATAAAAACCGGCCAGGATGAACTGCCAAGCTTGCAACCAAACTGTAGATCGCACAGAAGCTCTGCGCTGCATGTGATGCAAGGCGTACTCGCACTACCGATGTAAGATTATTCAGTCCGCCTACTTCAGAGAAAACAAGCCTAATCTGGACCGTACCTACTTGGAACTGCATGCGATGCGAAATATAACGCGAAGAATAAAAAACGATGACACGCCAATAGCCATCCTACCTGCTGGACGACACGTACATGTCTATCAATGAACTACTTTCAGAAGAATGGAGTATCTTGGGAAACACCATCGTCAATACCTCCGTGGCAAGCGAAAATCCTTCAAACACAGCCACATTCAACGCCTACGATAGCTCCAATATTTAATGTTGTCTCTACTGCTAGGGCACGGGTTTCTTCCCGTAGTCGCGGGACGGTCACCCATCCTGCACTTGACCGCGCCTGTTGTTGTTTAACTCAAGTGATTGATTCCAGTCGCTGGCGGAAGAGACTCGTGCCCCAGCATAGAAGGGTTGATATCCAGCAGCCCCCCCCCGATTTAACGAAGCCTGTGCGGCTGAAACTTAAACCAATTTGAAAAAGACGGTAATCAAAATGACCCAACTAAGTACGTACACACCGATATCCCTGTTACCAACAGTTTCAAAAATAATTGAAAAGGCTATGACTACTACGCTTTGAAGTAAAATACGATGAAGAAATTTCAGCACTTCAAGAAATACAATCAGGAATCCCGCAAGGAAGTGTCCTCGGTCCTGTGCTCTACTTACTCTACACAGCTGATTTACCATCTAACCACAAAGTCACAACTGGAACCTTCGCGGACGACACCGTATATCTAGCAAGCCATCAAGACCCCGCTACCGCAGCACAAGACTTGCAGGAAGCACTAAACCTTATGGAGAACTGGTGCAATTTATGGCGTATTAGGACAAACGAGACGAAATCGGTACAAGTTACTTTTACCCTCAGAAAGGGAGTGTGCCCTCCAGTTCGTCTTAATGGTCAGGAAATTCCTCAAGCCAACGAAGCCCGTTATCTGGGAATCCACCTTGATAGGCGCTTGACATGGAAAAAACACATATCAATGAAACGAAAACAGTCAGACCTTAAGGTTCGTTCAATGTATTGGCTTGTAGGTCCCAAGTCCAAATTATCAAGAGAATGTAAGATAACATTATATAAATCAATCTTGAAGCCCATCTGGACCTATGGCATTCAGCTATGGGGAACCGCTTGCAGATCAAGCATAGATATACTTGAACGATTCCAGACGAAAACAATAAGGTCAATGATGAATATCCCTCAGTACATCAGCAACAAACTCATGTATCAAGACATAAAAATTCCCACCGTCATGGAGGAGATCCGGCACTATAGTATTAATTATCAAGATCGGCTTAGTCGTCATCCAAACGAATTGGCTTCGGACCTATTGACAAAAGACAGCACTTGCTACGCTAGACTAAAGAGGCACAATATTATTAATCTGCCAGACAGACACTAAATTCGGCTGTAAAGGCAACCTAGGAGGATGGAGGCCGCTGGACCTCACTCTGCACAAACCACAAACTACAGAAGGGCCGTAGAAGCCCAAACAATTTGCTTATTGTAGTTTGAAAACTACAGATCGCAAAAGCCAAATAAATATCAGTGAAAAAAAAAAAAAAAAACTACGCTTAATAAATTTCTAGAAAAATAAACCTTCTGGACATTAATCAATACGGGGTTTCGACGGAACGGCGCAACTACCCTCGCGGCTTACAATTTCGTACAAGAAATACAAAACTGCAAACGTAGTGTAGGACACTCTCCGACTAGGTGGGATGACGATCTGCGAAAAACTGCAGGCAGATGCTGGATGCGGCAAGCTGAAGACGGCGCTATGGTGCTCATTAGGGGAGGGCTATGTCCAGCAGTGAACTAGTATAGCCTAACGACGACGATGATACAAAACTGCATACACAAACGCAAATATGCAATTGGACTCGTTTTGGATATGACAAAAGCGTATGAAAAGATTTCACTTAGAATTCTATTACCAATTATGTAAAGAAGTGGGATACGATATCGTATGCATGAAGGGTTTCAATCATTTCTACACCAGACGGCAATACGTACAAATATAGAACACTTTGACGGATAAACAAAAGAAGTGAATGAAATAATAACTTCGATGAAATTTGTAAAAACTCCATCCCCCAGGACAGTGTACTTACTTGTTTTCTCTTTATCTTAGTCCGATCTTGTACATAAACGAGTTATCGAAAATATTGCAATCAAAATCTGTTCGTAAGCGACGTCTCACTCCTCTGTAAAATTAAAATGTTAAAACAACCAAAATCATCCCCCAACCCGCATGCCCAGCGTGGGGATTATGGGCATTACCCCCAATGATGGCACAACCTTGCGCTCATTAGGGGTGGGCTATGTCCAGCAGTGGACTAATATAGCCTGAAGAAGAAGAAGAACTAAAATCATACAGTTCAAAACAGTACAGAAAACAACTATTTTACTAAAAAACCTACTGGAAAAAAATAAAATCGAAGAGGTTTTACTTTACTATTTTGTGCTTTCTTTATGATTTTATGTGTGCAATAATGTATAACGTAGGAATAATGTATAACTGGAAAGAACACAAAGAAAAAGTCGAACTAAAAATATCAAGATTCACCTACTCATCTATTTATACACCTATTTATCCTGAAATCTAACACAAACTACAACACAGCACTATCAGCTATGTCTGTGTCTGTGCGTACGCATGTATGAACTACGGCGTAATATTATGTGGAGTTAGCACTAAATTCAATGATCTTTTCATACTACAAAAGTAACTCCACCACGGAGGTCAAGTCCGTATTGGTGGAGGATTGTAAGACAGTGGCGTGTCAGAAGTTATCAAGCTGCCCATAAGGCCTCTGACATGGGTTAACGACTGCCATCACATGACAGCCGGCACCAACGGCTTAACGTGCCTTGCGAAGCACCGAAGCGCTCGGAAATATGCCACTAGCGGTAGTCACGTGACGCTCACACATCCTGTACCTGACCGCGCCTGTTGTTGAACAAGTTCGACAAGGTCACGAACGCTAAAAGTAATGTGTACGCATATTAGTAAATATTAAATAAAGACAAAGCTGTAGCCCGCACTTCATAAATAAACAAAATATTTACCCTACCATCTATATCATCTTCAGGCTATATTAGTCCACTGCTGGACATAGCCCTCCCCTAATGAGCGCCATAGCGCAAGATTGTGCCATCATTGAGGGGCAATGCCCATAATAGAATAGAAACGTTTATTTGGTACTATTTATATAATTTATATAATCCCCACGCTGGGCATGCGGCATGGCAACCATCTATATAATATACTCCAAGTATTTAAATTAAAGAAAGAAAGACATTTATTATAGCAACAAGACACATCACACAAACAAAAAAAACTTCGATATCTCCAATTAAATGACGAAAAAAATGCTCATTACGTACTGCGCCGCGTTAGCAAACTGATACAACTTCAAAACTGACGATCACACAAAGGAGTGCTAACTACAGGTATAGAACCATTTATAAAAAAACACCTGACTACATTAAAACGCATATTAAATTTCAAATTCTCACAAAAAAATTAAATCAATAATTTGAAAAAGCCTATTCAATTAAGGGATATCTGAACGCAACAAACATAGCATAGTGTAAAAGTGATGTTACTTAAGCACTAACACAAAATTTTATTAATGTTAGTCACCTTTAATAGTATTTTAGTTTCAGACTTACATATTATAGTCTTTATCAATGAATGTTGCAATGCCTTTACAGGGCTCATGTTGTGATCTGGAATCTAATACTTAACAGCATACAATGTACCGCATGTCGTAAATAAACATTTTAACTTTGTCTAATACTAGTGTCAGTGATATAGGTATTGAGATATAAATTATAAGCGATACATGGCGATACGTAGAAAATAGTGCGAGGGGTTACAGCGGAGCGGTAGAACGCTGGCTTCTCGATCGGAAGGTCGTGGGTTCGAATATCAGCATGATTTGCACCAATGACTTTGTTTCCTAAGTTATGTACATTTGTGAAATTATAGTAGCAATACCACTCGCCGACGGTGAAGGAAAACATCGACCCTAGAGTATGTCTGAAGAGACTCTAGGGTCTGTCTTAACATTATCAACTCATCATCGTTATGAGGTCTAAGTTACTAATAGATAGGTAGAGAACACTTCATTGCAAAACCAGAATAAAGAATACAACCATGTTTCCTTAAATCTAAGAATGTTATACAATTGGCGGTCTTGTCGCTAAGAGCCATCACTTCCAGACAGTCTTTAGATTGCATGAAGAATATAGTCGGTAGGTGCATGTAACTAATACATAGTGAGTATCGACTGGCTCCACGGCTGCGTATCTTCAGCAACTTCATTGGGTGCAAACGCAACTCGGGGCTCATAACCTGACTCTATGCACAAAATAAAACCTAAGTAAAAACTTGTTATTGGCTCTCAGTTTTAATTTCAAACATCATATATTTTTTCATAGCAGTAAGTTTTCCTATTATAATAAAGTAAAATAAATAGTAGTAAATCAAGAGCCTCGTGGCGCTCGTGGCCTAGGCGAACCGAGTGATTGGAATCAATCACTTGGTTAAGCAACAACTGGCGCGGTCAGGTACGGGATGGGTGAGCGTCCCGTGACTACCGCTAGTGGCATTTTTCCCAGCGTTTCCGTGCTTCGCAAGGCACGTTAAGCCGTTGGTGCCGGCTGTCATATAATGGCAGTCGTTAAGCCATGTCAAAGGCCTTATGGGTGGCTTGATAACTTCTGACAGTAAGGCCCGCCACTGTCTTACAATCCTCCACCAACCCGGACTTGGCCCCCGTGGTGGAGTATGGCCTAACCTTCCTTCGATGCAGGAAGAGACCCGTGCCCCAGCAGTGGGGACATACAAGGGTTGATAACAGCAAATCAAGAGCCTTAAAAAATAAAATTCTGTAGCTTTGCTCATTTAAAAAGTGGTTTAATTATTAACCCTAAAGAAAGGTTTTCGGGATTTGTGTTATTTCAATAACACGTTCTAGTTAAACTCGAAGGGAGTGTGGGATTTGAAATATAATAACAGTGAAAACTTTTCAGATAGCGGTGGAGATTTGTACATAGTAGTGGCGTCAGACAAGGACGTCAAAATCTCACCAGTAAGGGAAGCCTTCAAGGCCGTGTTTGGCAAGGCTACTGTCGTGTGAGTACTCAAATTCTGTACTTAAACAATACTGTGACTGATTGATTGACTCACTAGCTGACTGACTGATTGATCAGCAATAAAACGTTGTCTGTCAACAATAGCATTTTTACCAGCAACTACTAGTGAGCGGAAGAAAATAGAAAAATGAGCACCAAATTAATAAATTCGGACAGCAGAAAATTCCACTTTAATTAGCAAGAAAATTCCAAGTTGATCAGTAGAAAATTATAGATTGACCAGCATATAATTCTACCGTAATCAAGCAAGGACGTTGCAACAAACGAACGTAACAACAGCCAACGATACTTAGAAACCAAACTAGGCTTTAGAAAGAAAGAAAAACATTTATTAAATAGCCAGATCAACACATCATAGTATGAAATTTCATGTGGTTCTTATGGTTAGATTAAGGTTATTATATTATTTTTAATGCACTAACCCGTGCTAAGGACAACTTTAAAAAACGCACGTAATACAGACAATATTGTAAAGAGGTTCGAAATTTCACTGATGCCGATGAGTCGCCCATTGGCTCAGTTGTAAATAGCGCTGGCACAGATAGCCAGAGGTCGCGGGTTCGAATCCCGGCATGCGTGGAATTTTTAGCCTCTAAATAGGTTTTTCAGATTAAGGTTAGACTACTAACTAGGTGCCTTAAGTAAATGGTTTGTTACCACTCATTTCAGAGGGCACCCGGCGCAGAGTGACGTCACAGCGGTGCAACCCGTCGGCTACGCGGCCGCTTACGCCGCGGCGAAGCAACGCATCGCGCACGTCCGCTCCACGCATTCGCAACTCACCAACAACGTCCCCGTGTTGGCTATCGAGAATTTTATACACGAAGCGATCGCTGACAGGTATCTGGTGGAACTGTTTAATTTTAATATCATACCATAGATCATACATACATACATAACAGGGCGGTGGTAGCGGAGCGGTGTAGAACGCCGGCCTCTCAATCGGGAGGTCGTGGGTTCAAACCCCGGCATTTACCAATAACTTTGTTTACTAAGTTATGTACATTTGTGAAATTATAGTAGCAATACCACTCGCCGACGGTGAAGGAAAACATCGTAAGGAAACCCTAGTGTCTGAAGTGTTAACATACCTCAGCGCTTGCTACGTACAATGGCCCAACTATGAGGCTAAGTGCGGAAATCTCAGGTCTAACTAACTACATACATAACGTGACGCCTGTATCCCAGAGGGGTAGGCAGAGACCAGGGGTTGCCACTTGCCACGATCCTGACAGATCACCTTCGCTTCATCAATTTTGATATCTTTCGACTGAAACCAGAACCAGAACTGGAGCTTCTACCGCTGAACACCTAAGCCGCATGGGCTTAGACAGGTGGGCAAAAATCGTCACTGACTGGGTTCCGCGCGACCGATATTGTAATAGTGGCTGAACCTAGCGGAGATGGCGGGACGACCTCACGACCTTTCTGCCGGACTAGGAGGAGGTAGCCAAGAATAGGGAAGAGTGGAAGGCAAAAGGGGAGTCTTTTGACAATCGAGGCTACATAAAAAAAAATCTTTCGGCTGCGTCGACGTTTCTTGACCGTGCCAAGATGTGGAAGACGTTGGCGTAGTGTGTTTATCCAGAGACATATAACCTGGCTGACCTTAAAAATGTGCCTCGATTCTGTTAGTACTTCTTCTTCTTCTTCAGGCTATATGTTAGTCCACTGCTGGACATAGCCCTCTCCTAATGAGCGCCATAGCGCCTTGTCTCCAGCTTGTCGCATCCAGCATCTGCCGGCAGTTTTTCGCAGATCGTCATCCCACCTAGTCAGAGGGCGTCCTACACTACGTTTGCTGATTCGCGGTCGCCACTCAAGAACACGTACATTATGTTAGTACATTACAGTACAATGACAGATAAATGAACGGGTCACGTGACGAGTTTTTTATACCATTGGAGCCTATAAGGTGTGATACTTGTGCGGACTTCGACTTAATGCAGCAATGGCATGAAAACGCCATGTTCATGCAGTTGTCATTCTACTATAATGCATTAACAGAATTTAGGGCCTGGAGTTGACCTGCATTTAACTATAACAATTATTTAAAAACCTATTTAGAGGCTAAAAATTTCACCCATGCCGGGATTCGAACCCGCAACCTCTGGCTATCCGTGCCAGCGCTATACTCATTGAGGTTTTTAAATTTGTCCTTAGCACGGGTTAGTGCATTAAAAATAAAAATAGTATAACAATTATACTTAATTATAACAAACTACCACACAACACAATCACTTGTCCTGGTCCTAAACTAGGATACCATGTGCTAAGCTAACCAAGTATTAATCAGGAGTGACTGGGCTCGAATGTCAACCTGTCCTATTAATTAAAAAAAAAAGTCTCTTAAACAACAGTATTTTTCTGTAGATGGTACGACATCGGCCTCCTAGTCCTGACTCAACCTTCCCTGGGCATCGAGCTGCAGTTGCAGACTCAAGGCACCCCAGTGCCCCACGCCGCTGTCACCGCCATGCGCGCCGCCACGCCAGCCGACTCGCCCCACGCCGCCACCGGGCTCGAGCTGGCAGTGGGCACTGTCATGGCTGCCACACTGCAGGTAAGCGGGCTGAACGTCAGTTACTGTACAGTGCAGATGTAGCACTTACCAAATCGCCCCACGCCGCCACTGGGGTAGAGCTGGCAGTGGGCACTGTCATGGCTGTCACACTGCAGGTAAGCGGGCTGAACTGGCTGTAAGAAAATAACCTCCTCCTTTTTTGATGTCTGTTAAAAAGAAGTGAAAAGAATAAATTTATTCAATGACACAACTAAAGAGACAATTGTAGACTTTTAGCCCGGATCTACTTACCGGTGTTATTACCAGCCGACCGACGACGCGTGCTCCGTCTCTGCTCACCATGATTAAGCTCTGCGAATCGAAGCGAAACCTGGTCGGACTCTTCCGATATAACAACACCTGTAAGTAGATCCGGACTAAAAGTCTACAGTGTGTTGTGCTTACGAAAGTTTTAGTTCACAAAGAGACAATATTGACAAAAAATGTGAGTGACGGTAAAAGTCAATAATAATAAATGGATCCCAAAAGTTTTGAAAAGTTTTAAGTATTGAGTGCCCAAAAAGTTTGGCGACTGCAGTCATAGCACTTATTGACTCGCACCATGGCCCAAGGCTCGAGCTGGTAGTGTTTACTGTCATGGCTGTCACACTGCAGGTAAGCGGGTCAGTTACTGTAGCTGTGTGGTGTCGGCCTAGAGAATAGCACCAACCCAAATTCTTCCCGCGGGCGTCGTAAAAGGCGACTAAGGGACACAAAAACCTGGGGGTGGGCAGCAGCGCCCCCTGCAGTACAATTCTACCAAACTGCGATCCCAACCCGCATGCCCAGCTTGGAGATTATGGGCATTACCCCCCAATGATGGCACAACCTGCGCTATGGCGCTCATTAAGGGAGGGCTATGTCCAGCTGTGGACTAACATAGCCTGAAGAAGAAGAAGAAAGACATATTTTTTAATCGCAAGACTTCCTCTTTTTTGCAATGGATTAAAAGACAGACTTTATGTACGAGTATATCGATATGCACAGGTTTTAGGAAACGCACTGTTATTGAAAAAGAAACCCGCATTATTATGGTCACTGCCATGTTATGGTTCCAACCCATATGTATATAGTGTATCATGAGCACTGGCGTAGACCCGTTTCACACCTTAACTCCTTTTTGCAACTGCTATTGGGCTAAAAAGAAGTTTATGTGCCATTCCAGACTATAAATATATTAAATAGGTTTATGTTCTAAATTCCGTCCAGATCGGTTCAGCCGTTCTAGCGTGATTGTGTAACGAACAACAAAACTTTTACAGTATTAAGGTGTCCTGTATCGTATTCTTGCGCAACAGATAAAACAAATAATAGTTATGCTACAGCGGCCAGCAAAAGATACATAGATGGACGGACGTGTCCATCAATGTCCAGTTGTTGCCAAGGCTTGTATAGTACTTTTCTCAAAGAACGCGCGGAAATAAAAAGTAAGAAGTACCTAGGCAGAATTTTTTATATGAAATACAATGACTTCTATCTTTAATCCATCTTTTGTTCTGGTTTGGCCTTGACATCGTACCATTTTTTCAAAAATTAGACATAGTATAGAAAAAGTTATCAAAGAAGTAAAAAACAAAAAAAGGTTGGCCAATCAACGGTCGGCAACAAAATCAGTGACGCACAACAATAAGTAAAATAAGTGGTTCTCTGCCTTTTTGCAGAAACATTTTCGGCCGATTATCATTTGGCAACTAACGTTTCAAATAATATTATTTTGCGGAATAATCATTTGCCAACTATTCTTATATTTTTTTTTGATTTCCCAACCTCGTAGTTGCCGACTGTTTGTTTGGTTTGCTCTTTATAATGAAATCTTTCAAAATGCCAACTAGCGTAGCGTATATTTAAGTAGCGTATATTTTACGCGTAATATTCATTCGGTCGGCCAAAATTTTTCTGCAAAAAGGCAGAGAACCTTCGGTCTTACATGTTCAACCTAACAGGCTCCTTCGCGCTCCGCTACGCTACGCGCTTCGTCGCACCTATATTTTTGTCGCAGATTGAGTCTCGTCGGCCACCCCTCTAGCCAGTAATATTTCCATTCCCAGTAATATTTTTCTTAAATTAAAAATGTAAATAATTTTTTTTTATCATAAAATCAATGTATGAAAAGGGAACTTACACTGACGAAACTTTATTCATCTAATAGTTGTTTGCCTAGTAAAAGACTTGACAAATAATAAATTCCCAAAACGTTTTCATAATTCATAATTCATTTATTGATCTGTGAGTCACAAGTACATAAAGATGTTATAAATTTGAAAAGTTGGGTTGCTGTGTGCTCTACCTAAATAGGCATACAAATCATGTCCTATAGAATATAATTAATATGAATTTTAATAGTCAAATCAAAATAGTAATAATCACATTAAATTAGAAATGTCAGTAAAATTGTAGAATAAAATTTAAATACTTAAGGTATGATAAAATAAAAAAATGTCAATACAAAATTAAATGGTACAAATATAAAATGTCAAATACAAAGTTATCATTACATTTTATCAGCAAAGAAATCTTTTATGTCATAGTAGCATTTATTTACTAAAATGTCATATAGTCTTCTTTTGAATATAATTGTATTTAATGTTTTAATTTCATCAGGTAACTTATTATAAATTTTTGGTGCCATAGTCACAATGCTTTTTTGCTTAAAAGTAGTTTTACATGGTTCAATTAAGAGTTTGTGTGGATGGCGTATCGACCTGTATTGGTTTTTGTGAGCTTTCGGAAATAACGACTCATTAGTTTTAACAAATATAGCAACCTCATAAATATATAAACAAGAAAGTGTGAGGATCTTATGCTTTTTAAAATAGGGCTTACAGCTTTCAGTTGATTGTAATTGGCACATTGATCTAAGACACCTTTTCTGTGCTTTAAATATGGTAGTTATGTCCGTGCTATTGCCCCAAAATATAATACCAAATCGCAAAGTTGACATAACATATCCATGAAAGGCTGAAAGTAAAGCATCTCTACTAACAATTTTTCTTAATTTATGTAAAGCGTAGGCTGATTTACTGAGTTTTTTACATGTTACCTCTGCTTGGCATTTCCAGTTCAAGTTTTTGTCAATTATCAAACCTAGAAATCTGGTGGTAGATTCCTCTTCAATAGTTATTTTGTCATATACCAACTTTACTGACGGAGCATTAACCCTCTGATGGAAATGCATAATTTTTGTTTTATTCAGGTTTGCTTTCAAGCAGTTAGAGTCAAGCCACTGCATTATTTCTTCGAGAGTTTTGTTTATTTCACTTTCGTAATCCCTATTTTCAGTTTGTTTAATGACTGCCGTGCTATCGTCTGCGAAAAGAGTCATTGGGTAGCTTACATTTAAAGGTAAATCATTTATGTAGAGCAAGAAAATTAATGGGCCAAGTATACTTCCTTGCGGAACACCATGTAGAGACAAGCGATCGTTTGAAGTATATGTAACTTCATGGTTTGTATTAGCGCAAATATTACTGAGGTGTGTTTGCTGCGTCCGATCACTTAAATACGATTTTATAAGTTCTAACGGTGTCCCTCTAACTCCATATGACTCTATCTTCTGTAACAAGATCTTGTGGTTTACGTAATCGAAGGCTTTGGTCATATCCATATAAATAGCGGATACTGGGACTTTGCAATCTACACATCGGATGATTTCTACGAGGAAGTCGTATATTGCAAGATTGATTGTTTTTTGTTTTCTAAAACCTTTTTGCTGTTCCACTAAAATATTATTTTTATCGACATAATTGTATAACGAATTGTAAATTACTTTTTCTATGATCTTAGAAAATATTGGTATCAATGCTATCGGTCTATAATTTTGAATCGATTCTTTATCGCCTTTCTTATGAATTGGTTTTATTATTGTTGTTTTTAATTGAGTAGGGAATGTTCCATTGACTATACAAAGATTTATTATATAACTCAGATGCGGTGAAATTATTTCATTAACGTATTTTATAACTTTTGTGCTGATTTCATCGTAACCAACACTTGTTTTATTTTTTAAGCATTTTATTATTTTGTATATGTCGTACGGAATAGTTGGGGAAATAAACAAAGAAGTTGATTGAGAATCGAATTTATACTTCGTATCTAGAAACTGTTGTGAGTCTGTGTTTGGGATGGTTATTTGGTCTATAAAGTGGTTGTTAAATGCGTTTGCCATTCTGGTGGGATCTGTGATGGTTTCTTTTTTATATTTCAGACTTCTAATTGGTTCTCTAGGTCGACGGGGCTTAGAACTGTTGATAATTTGCCAAGTAGTTTTAGACTTATTTTCTGATGTTCGTATTAGGTTATTGTTTATTGATTTTTGTGTCAGTTTTATAATTTTCCTAAGTCTCTGTGTATAGGTTTTTAGCATGCTTTTATTGGCTTCAGTTGGGTGAATTCTATAAGACCAAAGTAGAGTTCTTTGTTTTTTTGTACATAGTCTTATACCTCTGGAAATCCACTTAACACGCCTTTCACTAGATATTTTAATACTTTTTACAGGAAAACACAGCTCATATAGTAAACGAAAAATGTCAAGGAAGTTGTTATATGCCTCATTTGGGTCGTCAGTACTATATATATCAGAAAATGTCAATTGCCCTAAATAACGTTTAAATGCCTGGAGATTTTCTTTACAATAGTCACGTCTCTTTATTCGCCAGTACTTTAGCCTGCATGTTTTGTTGACTCTACATTTTAATGTTTGAGCTGTGTGGTCAGATAAACCCAAATCAATGACCTCAGCCTGACATGTCAAATCGTTGTGAGCGAAATTGTCTATACATGTCTTACTTTGTAGCCTTGTAGGTTCCTTAATTGTTAGAGTTAAGTTATGGCTGGTCAGTATATTATCGAATTCCTGAGATGGCTTGTCACGTTTTAGGATGTCAATGTTAAAGTCACCGCAGAGTACAATTGAATTGTTCTTTTTTTTATTAATGAATGTCAATAATTTATTTAATTGAGTAAAGAAAATATTTACCTCTGTGACAGACATTTTAGGAACTCTGTAAACACATATTATTATAAATTCGTAGTCGGGCAATTCTATCGCACAGCATTCTGTATTATTTTCTATAGAGATGTTTTTTAGTTCTATATTTTTGTACTTTATCCCATTCTTTACTAGGATACAAGCACCCCCCCTTTTTACATTATCTCTAGCGTAGCACGATGCTAAGTTTTAGTTCGGTAAACAAAGTTGGCTTTCGTATCCAGACTCTATGAAATGCTCCGTACAGCAGATAACATCTATGGACTTACCTAAGGAATCTAGGTCTGACAAATGTATACTTAATAAGTCTGATTTGTTGATAAGTCCTGCTATGTTTTGATGCAATATATAGAGGGTATCATAAGCGAAAAAACTCGAGTTCCTTTTGTTCTGTACCAGTTTGCTGATTTATGTCACTTTTCCCCTTGTTGCTGGTGTCACTTATTACTGTCATAAATGCTTGAATGTCGACAAAGATGCGTTTCATTCCCAAGTTGTTAAGGGCTTTCTGTCGCCCGGAAATGTTTTGTGTCATTATAATAATCAGCTTAACAATAATCCTACCAAATGAAACATTGCGATACAAAAATTTGTAAATCGTTTGTTGTCAACGTAAAAAATAGGTGAAACGTTGGTTGGCAAGTGATAATCAGCGTAACAATTTTCTGCGAAAAGGCAGGACACCAATATAAGTAAATACATATTTGTTCTCCGCATTTTCCAAATTCATAACATAAAACATAACATAACATTTACATACTGGCACATACATTGCTTCTGGCCCCACACTAGGATACCCTGTGTCGTGGGAACCAGAAACAACGACATCACAAACATGTAAACATCCAAGACCTGGGGTTTTTTTTTTGTTCCCAGCCGGGATTCGAACCCGGGACCTCTTGCATGGTAGGCAGACGCGCTAGCGCTACGCCACAGAGGTCATCATCACAGATTAGTACTTATTTGGTGGTCTCCTGTCAGGTACCTCACACTCAGTGGCAAGAGGCTTCGACGGGCGTGTCGCGAAGAGAACTTCTAGTTTTAGCGGCGAGGTCACTAGCCGGCAGCTACAAAAAACTACTGGCCGTCTCCGCGGGCGAGAGCTAGGACCTTGAGACCATAGCCGCAAGGGTGAAAATTGAGGTAAGCTGATCAGTTTAACATCAAACGATTTCGTTTTTCGATGTCGTTTGGAGCCATGGATTTTTTACACTTTTAAATTTACTAAGAAGCTTCATGGGTTCACCAGACCCACCAATGAAAAAAAATTAGTATTTTTCTATTATTTTTTATTAATTTAACCTTCTTTCTTTTTCATAAAATGTAAATTTACGCTTAAATCTTTCTTTTTCTCGTAGTATATATAGTAAAACAACACTTAAATAAAATGAATTCATATCGATGACCATGAATCACTTGCAAGTAAAGGATTCTTAACAGTTTAGTAATAATTAGATCAGTCGTTACAATCGTTCATTCGTGATTCATCTATGCCCCTCGTATTAAAGCCTCCATATATTCACTAGTGGGACACGAGTCTCTTCCTGCATCGCAGGAAGGTTAGGTCATACTCCACCATGGGGGCTAAGTCCGGGTTGCTGGAGGATTGTAGGACTGTGGCGGGCCTTACTGTCAGAAGTTATCAAGCTGCCCATAGGGCCTCTGACATGGCTTACCTATTGCCATTACATGACAGCCGGCACCAACGTATTCACGTGCCCTGCCAAGCACGGGAGCGTTTGGAAAATATGCTACTTGCGGTATTAACGGGATGATCACCCATCCAGCGCCTAACCGCGCCTGTTGTTGCTTAACCCACGTGACTGATTCTAATCACGCGGTTCCACTAGGCCAGAGCGCTTCTTAATGTGACATCAAAGTTGTTAGTTTTACAATGGGGAACTTGCTTCAAACTCAAGTTGAAGTGGCATTGCTTTTGTACGAAAGAAGACATTGCGAAACTCCTCTTTGTATTATGAATAAATACGCAACAATACTTTTTTAATACAGTTGCTCAAAAAGTGGCGTATTGCAGGGACGTATAGCGTTCGGGATGTGGGCTATTACACACTCGTGCTTTTTTTTTACCTTTCCCGCACTCGTGCGTTCTCTTTCCCAACTGTCAAAATAATGTCTATTAAAAAGAAAAACCAACCATGAAGTTTTTACTAAAAAAAATCACAGAAGTTTTTATGATTCATGCAAATACTTTTTCTAAAAATAAGCTACTAATTTGTTTCAATATCAGATTAATTGATTTGATTGAATGAGTTAGGTTAGGTTTCATTTCATTTCATCTCATTAAATTTCATTATCATTTCATATCAATAAAACAATCCTACTGAAGACTGGCTGTATGGGCATGGTTCCCTTTGCCTACCAGAATGTGTGAAGAAAAAAATCTCTGCTTATATTCTTTTACGGTTGGCGCCATTTTCCAAAAATTTTTTCAAATTGCTTATTTTTTTCGCAACTGTATTAAAAATAGTCGTTCAGTACACGTGCGGAACCGTCATTGCAACCAAAGAGTATATTATAACCACTACGTTTTAAGAGACGGGACCTCCTTACATGCTTTTGTAATCAGTTTAGCCCCGTTAGCAATACCAACCAATGGAGCACAAAAGCAATGTCAAAAGTAAGTGCTACCAACATAATAACTTGTCTGTGCAATAGGGACGTCCACTTACATTACTACATTTATCGATATGGATAAATTATCATCCAGGGGCTTCGCAGTTAGTCTAATAAAATAAATAAAAATACAATAAAACGACAAATGAAATTAGTATTTTCTTATTTATTATCAAATCACAATAATTGTGGTCAAGGTCTATTGAATTTATTTCAGCAGCTATTTGGTTTTTCTTTAGAGGTGTCCAATTTGAGCGAACTTCATCAATCGGTGGTTTGGTTTCAGGTGCTGAAATCGTAAAAATAAGTTAAGTTGAGTCGTTATTGATTATTCATTTGTTGGTAAACTATGCTACTTACCGGGATAGTTCTGACACATATGCTGAGATTCCAGGCCACAATAATTGTGGTCAAACCCTACTGGACCAATTGCAACAGCTGATATTTTGGCTGCTGTACAAGGTGCTGAAAATGATAACACTTTGTAATTTATCAAAGTAAACAAACACTAGTTACAAAAAACTTCAGCGATACATGAAAAGTCTACGTACCAGAGTTGTTTTGTGAAGCTCGACAACTAATAGGTTTTTGTATGGCTGAATCTGAAAATAAACAATTGCAAGAATAGTCCGAAAAAAAAAATATAGTTTGTTCCTGTTTACCACATAACTGCATAATTGACTATGTAACTATCAAATACATTTTTATAAAAAAATATTTTAAGTTAAAATTAGTAAAAAAAATATTTTAGTAATTCCAATCACAAACCAGTTTCAAGTGACGCAGACGTGGCTACGTGGTAAGGAAACTCAGCTAGTAAGTAATCAGGAAGAGGAGGCCCATTTATAAGTAGAGAAGGTACAGCCCTGTAAAAAAATGTTTATTTAAGTAATGTAATTTATGCATTAAGACGTAATAATAATATTGCGTTCTAAATAACGGAGCAAAATACATTCAAATGTTCGACGTAAAGCAAGGCAGGGTATTTTGTTCTATAATTACTTAATTATTCATGAAATGTAGTGAAAGTGTTACACTATAACACAACACACCATTTCTTTAATAGGCTTCCTTTTTTTGTTAAAATCTTAAAATTTATGTTGGTGGAGTTTTTCGATGGGGATATACGCAAGATCTTCCACAATTTTCACCCATTGTCTGCATCTAAAATAAAAATAAATACCACATTCAATGCAGCCACTATTAGTGCATCGTTGAAACATTGTTATCGTCGTCGTCGTCGACGTCGCTTCTTTTGGTACCCTTTGACCGGCTGCATCTTATTTTACAAATGGCACAAGTTCGACACCATCCGATCAGTGCCATTTTTAAAAGAAAATCACTAAACACTGTACAACAAGATACACACAGCTAGATATTGAAAAAACTTAAAACACAAAAATTTTAAACTAGAAAACTTTCTAATAATTGTGCCGCGTTACGCCATGACATTTGTTGAGTTTACAGTTTGACAGCAAAGAAAGAGTAAGTAGTATTATACAGTGAGACAAATATATGTCCGCCATCAAAACGGGGCTAACTGCGAACAAATAAATTCAAAGTTCCTACTTGCGCTAGGCTGATTGCAACTTGTTCCGACTGTCAACCCTCGCCTATGGTTGTGCCTCGGCACGGGTAGACATTTGTCGGAACTCTTTGCAATGACAGCCTTTCCGCACTTGTAATGAAATATACTATTTTTGTGCTTTTCGGGGTGTCAAAAAATGCGAAATACTGTAAAATACTGTAATAATAAAAGACATTACATTTCGTTTTTGTACTTGGCTCCCGTAGTGGAGTATGGTCTAACCTTCCTGCGATGCAGGAAGAGACCCGTGACCCAGCAGTGGGGACGTATCAAGGGTTGATATCATTAATTAAAAATTTTATTTGTATGTGTGTACACTATGTATACATTTTTTGAGTTTGACATTGGAACTTGGCACTTGACTACGGAAAGAAAACAAGTGAATATTTATGAGTGAGAGTTATTTATTATTGTTAGATAAGTATAATTAAAGTACTACCCGTTTATTGCCCTTTTATAGATAATAGATAATACAAGATAATAGATAACAATAATTTAATGGTGGACTTAGGTATTCTATAACTAATCATTATTGCCTCTGCTCTGTAATCTGTTATTGGGACTCTGTAATAAAATTAAATGTCGTCATTTTTATTTTTTCTTTATTTCAGATAAAGGCGCAGACAGACATCGATTAGTGTGTATGTTATTGTATACGAAATAACTAGTGTTATTTGTAATAGATTCACGGTCTTATAAAAACACGATCCCACTAAAACACTGCTCAGAGGCGGTTTATATAATCTGTGGTCACGTTTTTCCTTTTGTCAAAGCCACACTTAATAAACTGCCTCTGAGGAATGTTAAAGGAATGTTAGTTTTATAAATAAGATCTTATAATTATGTTTTAATGGTTTTTCAACATGGATCCCGATAAACATCTTTGCATAAAGTGAAAACTTCCGTGACGATGCGGGAACCGAACCGGGGCCTTTAGCATATTGGTCATACCATCTAAATCAATCTGACCTCGTCTTAAATCGGCTAAATGTACGCCACATCGCTATACTAGAGAAGCGAATCTTGGATTTTTTCTTTATTTTAAGGATTGTTATAGATTACCTAACACATAACATTGGTAATTAATTTTTTGTTTTAAATTGACCACGTTTCATAAATCTAAAATTCTTAGTTTATTATGACAGTTTGATCTACACTGCGTAGCTGATCTTTCTACTTTTGTTTTGTGGACTAATCGGATTTGCAATGTACACCGAATAGTCTGTATTTTAATTGTAGTTCTATTAAATAGGCTTCGCCTAGCTGTGCTCGCGACTTTGTTCGCGTGGTATTAGTACCTATAGAAGAAGTTTTAGTCGTGACAAATTTCGTACAAATTGGTTCAGCATTTTGTAGGTGATTTTGTCACGAATATATAAACATAAGTACTATATTGACATGTATGAAAATCAAAAAAACTTTATTGTATAACGGTTACAAAGTGTAATATAAATAAAAATATATTAGGTATTATTTTCTTAAATGTTACTTGAGGCCGCATTCCATAAAACTTCAATTCATAGTTACTATGCCCCATTGTGCCCGGAGATACAATTTAATTTAGTCTGGGGTTCACAAGACGTGCCGCTAAATGGCGCCAGGGTCTTATAACATTTTGAGCAGTTTGGCCTAAAAATTAATCAACGGCCTTATATCCCAATACGCTTCCACCCGCTGTTTCATTCAAATAAATTGTACAGTCTATTTATCCTTACTTGACCAATTTAGTAAACAAGATTCTAACCTCAAAATTGATATTTAATGCCAAAAAGACATATTTTCTCGCAACTTAATGTACTTTGTTTATAAAATTGTCAGTGTGTTATCTAAAATGGTCTCCCCGATTACGTCATTTACGGGAATATGGCGCTTTGCGACTAAAATTCATACTTTACGGGTAGAATCTTGTTTACTAAATTTGTCAAGTAAGGATAAATAGACTGTATGTATAGTCTGTTAGCTTTTAGAATATACCTCGGCTACTATCGGATAGAATCGGATACAGTCGTGTAATAGAAATCGGAACTAATATGACACTTAATTAAATAAACTTAATTAAAAAGTTTTATACAGAGCAGGAAGTAGTATTATACTCGTGTGCTTTTGGCAAAAACCGAAGCCTACTCTAGAGCCCGAGGTATATTCTAAAAGCAAACAGACTGTACAGTTTATTTGCCCTTGTCCATTTTAGTAATCAAGGTTCTACCGGTAAAGTATGAATTTTTGGTCAAAAAGTGCCATATTATATCCATAAATGAAGTAACTTGGTTCAATAATTTAAATAACACGCGGCGACATTTATAAACAAAGTTCATGAACTTTAGAGAAAATATCTAGTTTTGGCATCAAATGTAAATTTTGAGGTTAGATTCTTGTTTACTACATTGGACAAGTAAGAATAAACAGACTAGTATATGTAACTGTGTCCGATTCTACATTCCTTCATAACTTCTCAATCAATAGTCAGATTTTGACAAATAAGATCTCATGCTCTCGTGTTTTGCGAGTAGTTTGGGCTTTTAGTATTAAGGTGATTCGGGGTGCTAACTAGCCTCCAATGGAAAAAATCATCACTTGATTAATACTAAGCTTTTATTTAAAAGTGAACATGAGAAATCTTAACAACTGTGACAATAATTTTTAGAACCTACAGTCTAGAACCTAAAATCAACAAGCAAGGACTTAAATCACTTTCCGCCAAAAACGGCCGGTTTAAAGTTCTGATATATTGATCGTAAGTTCTAAGAATAGTTGTCACAGATGTTAAGATTTCTCATGCTCACTTTTAGATAAAAACGATAAATTAAAATAAATTATAAAACAAGTTATGATTTTTTTTCCATTGGAGGCGATTTTCCATTAGTTAGCAAACCGAAGCGCTTTAAATCAGTTTTTTTTGTCGCCTATAAACGTACAACTGCAGGGCCTGGCCCTCCTCTTCCTCACGATGTTTTCCTTCACAGTTAGCGAGTGGTATTGCTACTTCACAAATGTACGTAATAGAAAACAAAGTCGGAGTCAAAGACATTAAAAAGATAAAAACAAAAACCAAATAAAAAACCAACCCGTCTTCTGAGCATAGAAAGCAGGTGGGACTCATTGCGAAGTACCCACCTGCTTATTGGTTAATGCTCAGCAGTCAAGTTGTTTTTTATTTTTATTTTAGTTTTTCATAATTATAAACTTTGTGGATTGCAATGTGTTTTCCGTCTAAAGGGTAAAACACACTAACGCGGTGGCGGAGGCAGCGGGGTAGACATGCGCAAAACAGTACCCTATGAGAACATGCCACATGGCATGCCAGTTCGTACCGCGCGGTGTGGCATTATAGCACTACGCAGTACGTGGAACATGGCCTACCTGAGATGTCGCATTATGACTCACGAGGGCTATATAGAGTAATTCTCATTATGCCTACATGACGTAGCCCGTCTGTATTATCCATTGTACTTAAAATACGAGGCGGTGTTAAAGAAATGTAGGCCTTATCAAGAACGTATTGAGTTTAAAACGCTTTACCGGCGTAATAGAGACAGCGGGATCTCGTTCGCGGCGAGGTCATTTCTTTTTACTCGCGCAATTACTCAAAGTTTTACGATGCTGACCGACGGCACCCGAACATCGAAGTAGGATAATAATTTGTGCAAAACAGTACCCTATTAACAAAGCAATAAGGTACGCTCACCGACCGCCGCGCGCTTTGTGCCATGCATGTGCAAGTACATAGCAACGATTTGCCGCGGCCGGCCGGCCGCGACGTACTGATCATGCCATAGGTCATGCAAAATTTTGCCGCATACTGGGTACTGATCCAGTACGCGGTCGTGCTATATAACGCGTACTGCATAACTCGCAGTACTTACAGAAGTCTACAGCGGGGTTACGTACAAAATACAGCTGCCGTAAATGGCGCATTTATGAACCGCCACCGCTGTAAAGGATTCAGATGAGGACTGGATGTCAGTGATTGGAAAATTAAATAAAAGAGGAAATACAGAGAATAACACGGGGCGGTAATGTTCGCACAGCGAGCGCGCGTCACTCGTTGGTGACTTGAGTTGAACTGATATGAACGGCGAGGTGACCGGCGTATGTGCTTTGCAACATTATCCCCATTCTTATAATATTTATTAAAGCGGTCAAGAAGGAACTTAACTATAACATTTTACATATTGTGTGTCCAAGAGGCGTGTATGCGTCGTCTACAACCGCGTTGGTGTGTTATAGCCTTTAGTGCATGTTGACAGTTATAATATATTAGTATAGGTCAAAATCTCTGTAAATTACTATACATACAGTTAAATTTAAATAAGTGTTCATTAAATATGATGTATATTGGGACCACTATTCGTGTTATTTTTTTGGCAACTTTGTTTTTATAACAATACCCAAGGATAAAACGTTCATGACAATACCCTATTTGGAGTAACCATGTTTTTTATAACAATACCCCACGTCTTATTTGTGGTAGCCAGGAAGATAGTACTAGTTAATACTCTATCGAAAAAATGCTAATACATCATTCAACTTGATTGTAGGCCATAGGGCCAATTTCTGAATTGAGAATTTCACAAAGTAACTACTTAAGTATCGTTCTGTCACACTCTCTGCTGATAAATTCGAAGAGACAGCACTACAGTTAAGTATTTACTTAGCGAAATTCTCAATTCAGGAACTGGCCCTTATAATACATTCTAACGACAAATAATAAAAATAGGCCAAGCGTGAGTCGGACTCACTAAATACATTATAAACTGTACTATCAATTTAAATAAATATTAGTTCTGCCACAGGACGCGAGATGGCTTTACATGTTTGGTCTTTTCACCAAGCGACCACAGAATGATCATGTAACTTTTCACGTATGCCTCTATGTGCAAAAGCGAAATATCTACTGGACTTTGTCCTATAATTATGGGGCTCAATATCATAGTCACGTAACAGATATCCACTGAAATGCGGTATCCAGTATGTGTGATACATATTACGCCTCATCATGCGTCAGAACTAAGTAAACTTTTCGCTTTCGCATACAGATGTATAAGTGAAAAGTTACATAATCAATGAATAGAATGAAGTACCTACATTAGTTCCTATAAAGTATTTCCCACACCATCCTGAATGATTCCAATCGACTTAACTGTATAATTAGAATGGAATTTGACAGTTAAACGACTGAAGTCGCTCCGAATTCGGTGCGCATAATTAGGCCCCGTATATTTTTTTATTTTATTTGAATATCCATTCATCAAAGAACCTAATCACCTCACCAGTAGTTAATTCATCGACGAGACGATAACAATCGTGCTGCCGGTAATCCCTGGATTTCCACCTACAGTAATCTACTAGCTTTGCTAAAATTAACAGTTCATTTATTACTAGCTTCTGCCCGCGACTTCGTACGCGTCAATTACGATCTCTTCATAGTAACTTTACCGCCCCCTTTTCGCGTCATCCGGAATGAATCCGGTTTGAATTTTCAAAGAAAACCCTTCCTAAAAAACCCCCTGATCCCCTAGAATACTCAAGTTAGGGGGATGTGGGGCAGATTGATACAACTAAATCCAACATCAAATTTTGGATGATAAAACCAACTAAATTGCTCTTTTTTAAGCTCAGCCTATTACTTAATTTATCAATATTATAATAGAATTATAAAAAAAAAACTGTAGAATGAGTTCATGAAGTATTTATTTGCCACAAACAAATATGCATGTCACAAGATAAAACATATTTTGCGTCTAAAATGAAAAATCGGTTCGATATTATTCTGTCTCACTCACGGGGCACATAGATACATTGCTGGGGGCTACTTTGGTACACAAAGGAATAAATAATTTAGACTATTTTCATATTTTTGTTTATATTTCCTCTAAACATTGTCTGTCAAACAAACTACTGTTTTTTAAGTAAGTATAGACCAAAAAAAATGGCATTTTCGATACCTAATCAGTGTTATAAAAAAAACTAAAGATATCGTTTTTGTTATAAATGCAGTACAAGGAATGGGATCCATCAAACCGTGATACGGTTGGGTAAGTGAGGATTTACTTTATTTCTTCGCTCTTACACCTCAAGTGTACACAGTAATAGATCAAGCTTTCCTAGTTTGACTACGCACTTTTCTTATTAAACCTAAATAGTAATATTCATAGGGCCTTATATGCCACGTTAGACTAGCGGTTATTACCAAACGGCGGTCGACTACCAAACCGGAGGAAGAGGGTTCGATTCCCACGGGAGACCGCGTATTTGATTTGCGCAAATGATCTCAGTCTGAGGTCCATGTTAACAGGTGTATGGCCATGGTAATGAGACAACGAAAATGCTCTTGTCTCATCACTATAGCACAGCGTATCCTAGTTTGGGACCAGGACAAGTGAGTTGTGTTGTGTAAAAGTTATTGATATGATATGTACCTAATGTTCGCGAAGTTATTATTAACTTCGCGGCAAGTGGCTAATTCTACTCTGCCTACCACCTCCACAGGCGTGACTTTATGTAACGTTATGTTAAATTCTTAGTTCCAACTAAATAATTGTAAAACAGGTCATCACTGGACTTGGCCTCCGTGGTGGAGTATGGACTAACCTTTCTGCGATGCCGGAAGAGACCCGTGCTCTAGCAGAGGGGACATACAAGGGTTGACATCGATATCGAGGTCTTAACCGTTGTATCTTCCCATTACTGAAATCTCTATACTGTATACTGTCTCTATGTTCTTGAAGGCGCAGCAATTTTGGCGTCCACAACTAAATCACTGGCCTTTACCCCTTTCCATGTTCTGTCTTTCTACTTTTAAGGCGTTATTTATATAAACAAGATTTCTCAAACACATTGCCTTCAAATGCAGTTTTAGTCCGTGGTAAAACATTTCCCTTTGCCACAGACTAGGTACTTAAACTGCATTCAAGGAGTATTATAAGGAACCATGCTCTTATAAAATAAATAATACTGTTAGCAAATTCGCACTGTTCCACGCTCTCAGTTCTCATAACCGTCCCATTCTCCAGAATCTACAATGCAACTCCTAGCCATCGCAGCGTGTCTTATCGCCGTAGCCTGCGGGCTGCCCACTCCGGCCCTGGAGTCCATCCCCTGGACCCTGCCCCACATCTCGGAAGCCCTGCAGAACCCTGAAACCAACCCCGCTTTGGTGCCATATCTGGAGGCTGCTCTCAACGACATCATGACCGCCCTTATGGCTGGAGAGAATGTGGTACGTGAAAACGCGTCATTATTAACCGTCGGTGCAAGCAAAGGAGGGTTATGTTTTTTGTGTACAGTATGTATGTTTATGTTAGTATGTTGTTAGATGGATCGCTCGTAGCCCCGGCTGCCTGAGTGATGTTAAACGATCACGAAGGTTAAGCAACATAGGGCGCGTTGAGTCCATGGATGGGCGACTCTCTATGACTAACGCTAGTGTCATTTTTCCGAGCGGTTCCGTGCTTCGCAAGGCACGTTAAGCAGTTGGTGCCGGCTGCCGTCGATAGATGGTAGTCGTTAAGCCAAGAGGCCTTAGAGCTCATGCAGATGAACGGCACGTGCCAACTGCAAGCGTCGACGGCTGCCGTCGACTGCCAACAACGGCATTCAACGGCAGTCGTAGCGCATCGACAGCACGCGCCAACGTGTCGGCGGCACCCGTCGACGTTTGACGACGCTTGCAGTTGTAGCGTGCCACGACCGCCATTTCGTCAGTCCACTGCAAATAGTCCGAGAGTGCGCAAGCGTCGCGACTCGCGACTACCTATAGTAAATTAAGTGACTATAGTAACAAAACAATAAAAACATGGCATGGGCGGCTGAGTGTGAGGAAGTTGTAAGTGACTTCAAGGATAAGTGCATACATGAAAAACTCAGTTTCGTTTCTTCCCAAATGTGGATAGAGTGTAAAAAAATGTCCATCTTGTTCTCTGTATGTACATCAATATTTCTTCAGCCCATAATAAACGTGTCCATCTTCTTCGCTTTTGTCGGCGACGGCGAAGTAAAAGCAAAATAACAGTGTTTCTTCATCAGAAACCATTTTGCAACTGGCTCCCTGTCTGTAATAGTTACGTAGCAACTGTATGCAACAACTGCAAGCGTAAAAACCCGTCGACTGCTGCCGCCGACACGTTGACGGCTGCCGTCGACGCGCTAACGACTGGCGTCGAATGCCGTTGACGGCAGTCGACGCTTGCAGTTGGCACGTGCCGTTCGTCTGCATGAGCCCTTAGGGCGGCTTGAAAAACTTCTGACAATAAGATCAGCTACTAGTCTTGCAATGCAAGCCTCCACCAATCCGGACTTGGCCCCCGTGGTGGAGTATGGCCCGTGCCCCTCGATGATGTATGTTCATGACCACACAGAAGTCATGCAGTTTAGGTGACTAACCGTCGGCAACCAAACGGGTTGACCGATTTTGTCAAATATGTCAAATGAAGGGTGTTGACGACGCAAGTATCACTTTGATGTCACGAAAAAAGTAAAATGGCGGTCGCCAGCTATCGTATTGTTGGTAAAAAACATAACCGTCCTTCTGGCGCAGTCGGGTCAAAAATATGCTCAAACAAAGTTTAAAATATGCTTTATGTAAATGAGTCAATTGCATTTAAAATCTCAGATGACGGAAAATTTTACACTCTCTAAAAAAGCCTCGTGTCAAGCTGCGTAATTTATTTGACTTAATTATAATTTGACTTATAAATTGAAGGAGTGGAAATCACGTAGAAAATCCTGGAATATATCTATTTCCAAAGGAATATTGATTCCAAGAATTTGCAAGAAAATGGACGTTATGTAGCCTTTTTTCTAAGTTAACTTTTCAGTAGACCGCTAAAATGCTATTGCCTTTTACAAACTGTTACATTCTTTACAAGACTTTGCAAAAATTCCGGAACCGTTAACCGTGAAAAATTATAATAGATATAAATTATGTCAATGAGTGAAAAATTAATTGGCAATGAGACAATAGTTCCACCAATAGATTCAAGTTGAAGTGGGACCAATAGTACCACTTCAAATTTAATCTAACCACACTGGAACAAAGTCCAAAACCCATGATACAGTCATACTAACCATATCCTATTAAGGGCTAATAACGTGTATATAAAAAAATTTTACTTCGAAAACGCTTATAAATTATGCTTTTATTTCCCAGGACGTCGTTATGGTCGCCATGCCCGTCGGAGTTCCTCTGGAGCTTCCTCTGGATCTCCCCGTGGAACTCCCTCAAACCCTCGAGGACGGAACCGCCCCCGCCTCGGTGCCATCTACTCCCCTTACCCCCGCCGTGCCCACTGCTCCTCTTGTGCAGATCATCTTGAACATCAATGTTGACGAGCAGGTGAGAATTCAATTTTATGAACCCGTCCACAGTATGCCAAACAGAGATGAAACATCTCTCCTGGGTATCCTTGAGTAGTTATAAAGCAGTTACAAAATCAGGGATTCATGAGAATGTTAAAAATCGGACAAGAGCGAGGCTGACTCGCCCACGGAGGGTTCCGTGAAAATTTGTGGGTAATCATATGTTATAAATAAGTAGTTCAGGGATCGAGTCTCGCAGTTTTAGTAGCAGTTGGCTGTTCCTGAACTTCGAAGGCTATTTTTCTTAATGATTTAATTACAATGTACTTATAGTTTATAGACTTTTCTCTGTACTTGTAGTAAAAGAAGATAGTACTTGCCATAGTTCTTGGTCAACGGAAAGTCTCTATAAACTTTAATTCATGAAAGATACATTTTATGTGGCATAAACAACTGTATCTTTTTTAACGTACCTAGAAGTGATTTTTTTACAACCTCAAGGTAGAGTGCGTTTCACATTATAGATCCTTTCAAGAAATTCTTCTCACCATGTAGTAGGGACTATATTTGCTGAATACAAAGGTCTTATTTCGTGAAACGCACTCTACTGCAGACCTGAGGGTATGATTTTAATTTCAACTTGATACTTTCACGCGTTCTCAAGATAAAGGTTATGACAGACAGACGTACATCAGTTAAAATCAGTCATAAGTTTTCGCTAAGATATTGACTCTTTTAGAGCTATTGCTATTTTTTTACTATCGAAAGTTGCACCTACACCACAGTTACTTTTTTAAAGAATTCCTTTCCAAATTCAAAAGTAATGTTGCTCTATAAAAACATATTCTGTGAGAATTTCAACTGGCTATCTATTGCGGTTCCAAGGGATATACTATTTTAAAGGTCAGTAGGACGGGCAGACAGACAGACAAACATACAGCGGAGGCAGAGTAAGAGGGCCCATTTGCCACCTTTCGGGTACGGAATCCTAAAAAGTAATGTGGACGCACCATGACACAAACGCTTATATTATTATTTATTATTATAAGTTTATAATAATAAATAATAATAATAACCTGGCCAAAGTGGTGGTCTAAAGGTAGGACCTTTAGAAATAAATTAAGGTTTACACTATTTTTATTTTTAATGCACTAACCCGTGCTAAGGAAATAAAAATAGTGTAATCATGTGGGTACAGTGATATCGTTCCGATGTTAAACCTAACTGCAAAGTAGGTAGTCGGGGCTGTAAGTAATGCAATTTGCTTAAGTCAGATGTCGCTGCCTGTGTACGTAATACAGAGAATATTGTAAAGAGGTTCGAAATTTCACTGATGCCGTGAGTCGCCCATTGGCTCAATTGGTAGAGCGCTGGTACGGATAGCCAGAGGTTGCGGGTTCGAATCCCGGCAAGGGGTGAAATTTTTAGCCTCTAAATAGGTTTTTAAATTAAGGTTTGCCAGTAGAATGCTAAGTAGAAGCTCGCCTGCTTATAATACTTTGTTTTAATGCAATAATTAATTTTATCTACTCTGATACTATAATACAAAGATTATAAAACTGAAAACAAAACTCTTATGACAAACATTACGCATAGGCCAAAAATATAGATAAAAAGTTTTTTTACGATACATGTATGGACACCTGTATCATAATATAACTTTTTAATCATAACGATACACCTTTTCAACCTCCAGCTGGACCAAGAAGGTTGAACCTCTACTTTTAAAAAAAGGTTTCAATGAACGAGTCCGCGGCGACGCAACACGCATGCGCAATCGATGTTTGCGCCTTGGCGCCAACATTTTACATTTAAAAAAACTTTTCAATATCTAAACAAAGTATGGTTCTGTTTAATATTATTTTAATGTATGAGAGTATATAAAGTAGTGTATGACACTGTACATAACTTGGTCTTATAACACTCGTGTGATACTATAAAAAAAACGCCTACGGCTCGGTTTTTTAAAACACACTCGTGTTATAAGGACCCTTCTTATGCAACAGTATCATAAACTACTATTAATATTAATAACTTACTGCCACTTTTGCTCGACAAGATGCCTTCGAAGGTAATTCTAACAAACCTTCTCTCTTTCTCAGGTCGCCGGTGCTCCGGCCTCGCCCATCATCATCGACCCTGTCTCCGTCATCGAGGAAGCTATAAATGTCGACCCCGTCCAAGTTGTCGACCAGGCTCCTGTTGCCCCGGTCGCCCCCGTCAACCCCATCGAGGTCATTCCCGTCTCTCCCCCTGAGGTCGCCCCCATCGCTCCCGTCAACCCAATTGAGGTCATTCCCGTCTCTCCTCCTGAGGTTGCCCCAATAGCTCCCGTCAACCCCATCGAGGTGATTCCCGTCTCTCCTCCTGAGGTCGCCCCCATCGCTCCCGTCAACCCCATCGAGGTCATTCCCGTCTCTCCTCCCGAGGTTGCCCCAATCGCTCCCGTCAACCCCATCGAGGTGATTCCGGTCTCTCCTCCTGAGGTTGCCCCCATCGCTCCCGTCAACCCCATTGAGGTCATTCCCGTCTCTCCTCCTGAGGTCGCCCCCATCGCTCCCGTCAACCCCATCGAGGTCATTCCCGTCTCTCCTCCTGAGGTCGCCCCCATCGCTCCCGTCAACCCCATCGAGGTGATTCCGGTCTCTCCTCCTGAGGTTGCCCCCATCGCTCCCGTCAACCCCATCGAGGTGATTCCCGTCTCTCCTCCTGAGGTCGCCCCCATCGCTCCCGTCAACCCCATCGAGGTCATTCCCGTCTCGCCTCCTGAGGTCGCCCCAGTCGCTCCCGTCAACCCTATCGAGGTTATTCCCGTCGCTCCCGAGGTCGTCCCAGTCGCCCCCGTCAACCCTATTGATGTGATTGCCGTCTCTCCTCCTGAGGTTGTCCCGATTATGCCTGTCAACCCCATTGACGTCATTGCTGTCTCTCCCCCTGAGATTGTAGCCGTCAACCCCATCCACGTCATTAGCGTCTGAGGAGCTCGACCCTCCCATTGTCATTACCATCGAAATGATCGGTTTAATGTGAAATAATGCTTATATATTTTAGATTGTGAAATAAAGTGGTTATTTTTAATGAGCATTTGTTTATTTTTTTATTACCTACTTAGAACCACCAATAAAGTTTGAATTGTAACGTTCATTAAGCCGCAGTTTCTGCGCTACTTTGAATAAAACCTTTTCATTTCATTTCAAAGTACACAAGTAAATTCTGTGGTAATATTAAGTAGGGCGCCAATAGTTCGAGGGACATAATACGTCTCTATCCCGAAGTCATCTCTGTAGCTTTCATTGCGAATAAGAAAACATAATTTCTTAAAACACTGACAAAAGTAGTCTGTAATAAACTAGCATAAATCCGTATAAAAACCGTTTTAATTATGTCTAGTGCTCGTGTTAACCTTAGAAAATACTAGCCTGTATCAAATTCAATGCCTGTAGTGGATTTTTTTTGTCGGTATATTTTAGAAGGAAATCATAACTATAGATTAAGTAAAACGCCTCTAGGAGTGTTTTAGTGGAAATTCTACTATGGAATCGTGTTTTTATAAAAAAGAGCGTACAACTGAAAAAACAAATGAAGATAGGATCGTCGATCGCCGCTTTCCAGTATTTTTTTTCTGATTGATCCGAGTAATTTTAAAGAAATAGTTGAATACATTAAAATATTTTATTAAGTACCTACATGATTTTTGTATTCTGTTTCGTTAATTAGACCATTTTTCAATTTGAATAAGGACTGTACATACCTCTGTAATAATACTTAACATTATATTATTTAAATTTTATATGGCACTAATATTGAGTAGAAGTATATACCTAAAGTTGGAACTTGGTTGTAGCACCAAGTTGATGATGGAATTGAAATAGCATTTTTTTAATATGGCAGCTATCGGTTGAAAACGAGCTGCACACGTTGCCAGTGATACAGCAGCCTTCACCGGTGCCTACCACATGCACGGTTCCCATGGTAGGTACTGTCGCCGGTGAAGTGACTGTTAGCCGCCGAACACCCTCAACCGCTAGTCGACTCACTGACTCAGCGTCCACTGGCATTTGCAGGCTTTAGAGCACAGAATTCGATTCCTGTCAGACCTACCTAGCTATGCGTAGTTACGGTCTTGAAGGGTAGTGACGTGGCGAGCATATGCCAACTCTGCGTGCGCACTACAAACTCCAACATTCCTGCTTCGCGCAATCAAAGTGTTTCACATGACATACTCGTACCTACCATAAATATAACATAACATCCGACTAACAACAGTTGCACCGGCCGTCCCCAGGCATTCAATCTGCCTGGTGGGTTTCCGTTTATAGTGGAATTGCACGATCACCCGCTCTTCCTTTTACACCAGGAATTATACACCAGGATTTTTAGGTTTACTCGTCTACTTATTGATTTTGAACCATTGTGATACGTTCTTACAGCTTTCTTTTCTCGTTTGTATGACAAGGAAGAGGCCTAAGCAGATGTTGCCTCTACTCACGGGCTGGATCGGTTAATGGTCATAATTTCAATAATATTGAAATCTATCGATGCAATTAATAGATTATCAGATACTGATGTCCTACTGAAGGCACCGAAAAGCGACAGGAATATTCATATTTGCAACGACTATCCGTGTTTATTTCTCCTCCTGCAAACTCTTTGAGGTTGAGGATGAGGTTGCCTTGAGGTTTTAGATTTAATGGTTGATTGAGGTTTTCGATTTAATGATAGATTTTGTCACATTTCGCTTCATCATATAAGAAAGCTTAAGAGCGCAAATAATTAGCCGGTTTTCAATTAAAATAAATTTACAGGCGTAACATACAGTCGGCGACACGTTAAATTTTATTTCATCTGACGTATGTATGAAACTTTAGAATAGTTGTAAAGAACAAAACAGCTATTGTACGTAGATAATATTTAATTACTTCAGTACGTACTTTACTTACCTACTTACAGTGATATTTTTGTGATCCGTAATAAAATAAAATACAGCTTGGCAAAAAAGAAACGGTATTTGTTTAGGGAGTCAACTTTTATTCTATCAGTGCAACCATTACTTTCAATAATGTTACTTTCACAGTTTATTACATAACTCTTGATCTTCATGTTGGCGGATGGCCAGAGGTTGTGGGTTCGAATCCCGGCATGGGTGAAATTTTTAGCCTCTAAATAGGTTTTTAAATTTGTTCCTTAGCACGGGTTAGTGCATTAAAAATAAAAAGAGTATAACTCTGTAGGTAACTATTTTATCGAATATTAAGACCATTCTCTACGTATAGAAAATTCATGAAATATAATTAATTGATGAAATTGCTAATGCTGATTGCCAATTGCTTGGTGGAGCATGGCTTAACCTTCCTGCGATGCAGGAAGAGACCCGTGCCCCAGCAGTGGGGACATAATTATAAGGGTTGATATCGATGAAATTGCTCAAACTTTTTATTTAAAAGTAATTTATCTCGTCATAAGGCCTGCGTTCTGCAGCGAGACGCAAATAGTTATACAAAAAGTTATTACCTACTCATTAACTCATTCTACAAAATAGAACTCATACTCATTTGTTCTATCCTTTTTTTGCTAAGCTATATGGACAAATTAAATCGACGATTAGATCATTAGTATACAAAAGGCCGGTTTCTGAATTGAGCCGCTTAAAAAATACAAACTGTACGTGTGGTATTTCATGTATATTCAGCGATAAGTCCTTACCACGTTGTTACATTTTATTGTCTTTTCGGTGTACATGGGGGTACCTCGGATACGTTTCCAAACAGGTCAAGATCAGTTCACGGGTCCCATGAGGATAACCATTTTTTGGAACGAAATCTTTACGACATTATAGACGCAACAATTTACGTGTAAATAAAGAATGCTGTCAACCCCACCTAGTGCTAAAATTAGCGAACCATAGTTTCAGTTTAATGCGTATTTTGATTGGGCAAGGTACATTTACACCTACTTCATTGCTTATTTATTTGGCGTAACCACCACCAAAACTGGTTTCAACTTAGGATCCCAGGTGCCGTCGTTTTCGGAACTAGGAGTGAGATCTCCAGACTTGTACACATCAGATATAACTTGGAATACGGCTTTGTAAATCTTCTCTGTAGTTTCATCGGCGATAGCTTTGTCCACGTCCTGAATGGTTGCTCCACTGGGTACGACTTGCTTTCCGGTTGTGTAGGGGGTTTCTTTGGCGTATTGGAGGTCCATGTAATCGTTCAGGAGACCTTCCAAGACCTTCTTTGCAGCACCGTTGGTGGTAGCGTCTTGGATTCCGCGCGCAACTTCGTCGAGTGTAACCGTGGGGTGGGCCGCCATTTTGCAAGAGGCTGGAAAAAAAGTAGGTCATAGATTTCTGTTGCTTAATGGTACATGACAGTTGATGTAAGAAAACTTATGTTTCAATGTGATTTATGTGTAACAATCTAATGTTTTATAATAATGCAGTAGTCTACTGAAGTCTTTGAGAAGAAGGAAAGTTTTTATACCTACTTTTTTATGCCAACCTAACCAAGAATTTGATAGGTACTGAGGTCCAAATTAGGCGCGGATACACAGATGTGAAGAGGCGGACGGGGCAGATACGTGGCGTCCTTTCAGGGGCGCGCCAAATCCAATTGGCCATGCTACATTTTTAAATATGAACGGAAATCTCAAAACCATTTCGAGAATTTGGATTTCCGTACAATTTCTATTTATCAGATTTGTAAATAAGTCTATGTGTTTTAGGATATTCATATAAAAAGCTTTGACCTTATATAACTTTTGTATGACGTCAGCAAAGGCAGTTTGAGTAGGTACTATACTCTTTGGTAGGTACCTAGTTAATCCTTTGCCTTAGAAAAAAAGAAAAACAAAATGTGAACGTGTGATTATATATGTAGTCTGTGGATTATTTTCTCTGTGGTCACAGAGATAATGTCGACTCTATTTCTATAGCCCCTATCAGCTAATATAACTGCATTCATAGGAAGAGATTCAATCAGACCACTCTTTTCTACTATGGCTTTTGTTAACTTCACGACACCATTCTTCTCGCAGCCGTTTTAGGATTTGTACAAATAACATATCCGGGTTATTGCTGGATTATTCGAACATAAAGGGAAGAAACACTCCTTGCTTTCCATTTTATGAAGAAATTCACGAGTTTAGGCTTAAGAGTAAGGTTAGACCACAAAATACCTACACGGTTAGCGTTAGCCGACCATTGTTCTGTGAGCCGACCAAATCAACGTTTAATTGTTCTGTGAAATCAACTGACGATAATGACATTTGTTTTTTTATGTACGGCAAAGGCTATCTCCAAAGAAGATCAAACATGCTCTGATGACGTCACACAACACACAATTTTAGAAAAATATTAGAAATAGAAATAATTAATAAAATTCAAAACTAACGAAATTAGTTTCTTGAAATGGTCCATATTTTTTAAATGTATATCAAAAATAAGTAGCATGGCATGGCAAAGCATGTCCAATCGTCTGTCAAATTCCATGCTAATTTGAAAGACAGAATCGTCCAGGATTTTGCGCGGGTACTTAATATAGGAGCAGTTCTGTTAAGACGCTGGGCGGTGCTAACTAACGTCACTAATGGGATCAAAACCATAACTAGTTTTATAATACATTTTTTCGAAAAGTAAACATAAAAAATACCTATTAATATCTGTGATAACGATTTAAAGAACTTACAGCCTAGAAAGTAGTATCGCAATAAGGCCGCCAATTGTGCTATGTAGGTATTTGCAATTGTTTTGTATTTATTGTTTTTCCAGTGTACAATAAAGAATATTCTTATCTTATCTTAGTAGGTATCAACAGCCTAGGACTTTAATCAATTTTCGGTAAAACTTTAATTTCTTCGTGATTTCGGAGTGGTTCCTATACATGTTCAATAATACAAGTTGTTTTCAGTGATAAATAGAAAACCTTAGAGAATTAATCCTATGTAGAAAACCTGCTAAGGTTATTTCTACGGCACCCTGTAGATAAATAATTCGAATGTACCTACCTAGATTAAACTTAGATAATATAAGTTTGAAGATATGAAGAACTATAAATAAATAAAACCCGAAGCTTATCGAAACAAATTGATGCGTAGTTAATATCTAAAACCATAAAAACATAATTATACTCCCTTCCTCGAAACCTAGGTTATATACTCATCGAAAACATCAAAGCTACAGTTACCTTACCGTCTACATACAACTCTATAATTAATAACTCTGTACTCACATACTAAAACGCCTATCAGACCGAAACTCCAGCAAATTTTTCCACAAACTGATGCTAAATTCATCGCTGCCCTCTATATAAACAAATCACAATCGAGAATTCCTGATAGTGGGCCTGTCACACGGTGTGATAAATTCACCAAACCCTATCGGCGCGGCGGTGACAGCAGGTGTGGTTGCACATAGCCACAAAGTAACCGGAGACAGAAGGCCTCTACCTGTAAAATGTTTCCTTGAAAACGCGTTAAATGAAAGAATAAATGTATGTATGAGTGAGTGACTGACTGACAAAATGAATGACTTAATGAGAGAATGAATGATTGAATGGATGAATGAATGAATGAATGAATGAATGAATGAACGAACGAACGAACGAACGAACGAACGAACGAACGAACGAACGAACGAACGAACGAATGAACGAACGAACGAACGAACGAACGAACGAACGAACGAACGAACGAACAAACGAACGAAGGAACGAACGAACGAACGAATGAATGAATGAATGAAGTAATCAACGAACGAACGAATTGCACCAACAACATGCCTGAACACGCTATGAAATAGTGCACCCAACTACACTGGGAATTTGGCTAAACCTGTTTTTACTAGATATTTATTATTAAATCACGTGCAAATTAACAAAGTGCAAAATTCCCATATTTTTTAAGTTTGTAAAAACTTGTAGTGACGCGGTCTTATCGATACATAAAAAAATAAGTTTTTTAGTTCTTGTGATGACACGTACTTTTTTGACGCGATAAATAATTCTATGGTCGGCGGACTAAAGCGCATAAGTTAAATTTTAATATTATTGTTCTAAACCACATCATTAATTATAATAACAATTCCCTTAATTCGTTAAATTTATATTTTTATTACCTCGGTGTCTATGTGATATCAACCCTTCGTATTTCCCCATTGCTGGAGCATGGGTCTCTTCCTGTATCGCAGGTAGGTTAAGCCCTCTTGTTTGCCATTCATTGTTGCTTATAGACGCAGCGAATGGCGCTCCACCATTCTCAACAGGGTGGGAGTTTTTGAGGATACTCGGCTCGAGACTCTCGACTCCAACAGACAGCAGCAAAAAACCCGTCCAAAGCCCACATACTCTTACACGTACAATGACCGTGGTGAGCTTCACTGCGGCCAATGTAACCGGACTTTTAAAAACAAGCTGGGCTTCGCGAGTCACATCCGAGCACACCGCCGCAGAAGTCCTACCAATCCTTGAGGTCGCCGTCATCGGACTCGATGAGGAGGACATCATCAATCAAGCCATTCTCTACAAGGGGGGCCAAGTCCGGGTTGGTGGAGGATTGTAAGACAGAGGCGGTCCTTGCTGGCAGAAGTTATCAAGCCGCCTACAAGGCCTCTGACATGGCTTAACTACTGCCATTACATGACATCCAGCACCAAGGGCTTATCGTGCCTAGCGAAGCACGGGAGCGCTTGGAAAAATTGCCACGGAGAAGGGGGCGGGGTAGTCACGGGATGGTCGGGTGACCAGCACCTGACCGCACCTGTTGTTGCCAAGTGATTGGTTCCAATCACTCGGTTCCACAAGGCCACGAGCGCGATGTACTATTTACTACTTATTATAAAAACCTTCTGTATTTGTGCTATCTATTTTCTGGTATGCATCATATGCGTGGCGTATGACACGGGCTTATCTATACCTCTTATCAGCGTGTTGTTACGTTGCTGACTTCATGTGGCATTGCATGGGATAATAATAAAGACAGATAGAGAAAGAAATACGCTTTTTATAACATAACCGTAGGGCGTAAGCACCAAGAGAGGGCGTGAGGTAAGGGAGAGGAAAGACGCCCCCAAAGACGTATGGCCCTATACGAAATGAACTAAATTTTGTATGAGAGGGTCCCATGCCGAACAAGAGTAAGATTATTGAGTAGAATGCCCGAGGACAGACGGAAGTGGCATAGGCTTAAGTCCAGCGGGAGGTGACTTTCACGTAGGTAGGTACTTGTGTGTAATTTGGTAAAAATAGCTTCTCAGTAGGCTTTCTCTACCTCTCTTTCGTTCCATGATATTTATTATGAAACTGGTGATGTAAAGTAACACAAGTACCCTAATTTTCTTATTCTACATTCGATCCTCTATGTAGTCCCTCTACGATAGCTCGGTTTTTGACACATCGATATGAATTCTTCCGCTCGTCAAAGAAAGATGATGCTATAAATCAATGACTGTATCAGGTACCTAGACCTGACTAAACAAATCATTGAGTCAATTTGTCCCTGATAAAGTATGTTATCCGAATTCAAGGCATGAAATAGTATTACTTTGCAATTATAAAATTACTCATACCAATCATTTGAGGAAATTTAATAATTAATTTGGGGGATGGTTCTGCAAAGGGCATTGTTCTGTCGAAATGTACTACTTCTACTCAATACTAACTGGCCTACCTATTCAGGTTAACATGGTGCCAACTATACACTAACGGCCTTACCACAAAACATTTAGACACTTGTTCAACGGGTGTTTAACCTCAAAACTTCATAGAAAAAAAACGTTAAACTACTGTTGAACACGTGTCTAAATGTTTTGTGGTAAGGCCGCTTGTTTGATAAGACCTTCAAATTCACATGAAAGTCTTTGGTTCCTTTGCCCTCAATAACCTTTATCCTGACATGTTTATCATATTATCAGATAAGATGGTGGAAAGTTTTGACTCTTTGAGACAAGTTCAATGCCAAGGAAAACTATGCTGATAAGTTCCTACTTACGACTTGTATGTCTTTTAAACCGATTTCAAGGAAATAAAAGGATTTTTTATGTGCATTGATTGATTCATCATTGAAGCGCTCGTGGCCTAGGCGAACCGAGTGCTTGGAATCAATCACTTGGTGAAGCAACAAAAGGCGCGGTCAGGTACAGGATGGGTGAGCGTCCCTTGACTACCGCTAGTGGCATTTTTCCGAGCGCTTCCGTGCTTCGCATGGCACGTTAGGCCGTTGGTGCCGGCTGTCATATGATGGCGGCCGTTGAGCCATGTCAGAGGCCTTATGCGCGGCTTGATAACTTCTGACAGTAAGGCCCGCCACTGTCTTACAATCCTCCACCAACCCGGACTTGGCCCCCGTGGTGGAGTATGGCCTAACCTTCCTGCGATGCAGGAAGAGACCCGTGCCCCAGCAGTGGGGACATACAAGGGTTGATTCATCCCTTGTTTGTCCCCACTGCTGGGGCATGGGTCTCTTCCAGCATCTCAGGACTGTTAAGCCATACACCACCAAGGGGCCAAGTCCGGGCCCTTGGTGTTGGGTTTGACCAGGGGTCAAACGTTTGCCCCCTCTTTGCCCCTAATAATGTAGTTTGTATTACCTTATCTGTATCATAGGTATCTATACAGGGCCACGATTCTGTGAAGCATCAAAATACGTTGATTTCCTCCATCGGCTGTGTCGAATTGATGAGGTAATGAAATGGATCTAATTTACTTACCAATCAGAAAGATTAACGGTCTTATTTATGAAAATACGATTCCCTAAAACTTTAAGAGACAGTTTAAATAAGTCGTGGTTAAGGAAAAACGCAAGATGAAGGGTCCCTCCCAAAGGAGGGACCCTTCAAGCAGCCAAGGTGTCAAAATATTGTATTTCACAATACGGAGTAGGCTAAATCAAACAACCGTGGAAGACTGCCGCAATTGATGTCAACCCTTGTATGTCTCCACTGCTGGGGCACGGGTCTCTTCCTGCGTCGTAGGAAGGGTAGGCCATACTCCACCAAGGGCGCCAAACGTGTTGGAGTGGGATTGTAAGGCAGTCGCGGGGCTTGTTGTCAGAAGTTATTAAGTCGCCGACAAGGCCTCTGACACGGCTTAACGACTGCCATTACATGACAGCCAGTACCAACGGCTTAGCGTGCCTTGCGAGGCACGGAAGCGCGCGGAAAAAATGCCACTAGCGGAGTCACGGGACGGTCACCCATCCTGCACCTGACCGCGCCTGTTGTTGCTTAACTCCAGTGACTGGTTCCAATCACTCGGTCCGACTAGGCCACGAGCGCTTCTACGCAATCGCATCCCTGGATTGCGTTAACATAACGTTATTCATACATAGCACAAGGGTAGTTCAGTTGTCTTACAACTGAGATGCTTTGGTTCGATCTCAGGCATATTAATTTGTAGTAACAATGCCACTAGTTAACTTTGGAGCTTTCCGAATTTTGCATCTTCGTTTGGCCATTGTATTTACCTTCTAAGTGGCACGGTTTTAATGCTACATGAAGGTATGAAGCCTTCCTGTGTGACGTCACCACTAATAAAGAAAGGTAGACTTCTTGGAGATCGGACTCGGCAAACGTAGTGTAGGACGCCTTCCGACCAGGTAGTATGAAGATCTGCGAAAAACTGCCGGCAGATGCTGGATGCGGCAAGCTGAAGACAGGGCGCTATTGCGGGAGGGCTATGTCCAGCAGTGGACTACATAATATAGCCTGAAGAACAAGAAGAAGACTTGTTGGCTTGTAGGCTTAGTGGGAAGGATGGTTGTAATTTTGATGAGTAAACATTTTGGTACCATCTGCAAATTAATCAACGTGCAAATGCTAATCTTATGGCAAGTATATTATGGACTATATAAATTTAGCATAGAAAACCACCGATGTAAGTTTTCCCGAAGTAAATATTGTTGTTACAAGTATCCCATTCTATGCAAGAAGTTTAAAGAGATGTTTTAGTCTTATAATATATTTCAGTTTATGACAATGTATAAACCATGACCGTGTTTGGGTAAACACGGTCATGGGTCACGATCACGGCCATTATAATGTGTATGATAAATAAAGACTATTAAAAATCAATCAATAAAGGTGACGAGTTCCAATATGAATGTAAGTATAAACAATAGATATTTTAAAAACCTATTTAGAGGCTAAAAATTTCACCCATGCCGGGCCTGGCACGGATAGCCAGAGGTTGCGGGTTCGAATCCCGGCATGGGTGAAATTTTTAGCCTCTAAATAGGTTTTTAAATTTGTTCCTTAGCACGGGTTAGTGCATTAAAATTAAAATAGTAGAATAGATATTTTATTTTTTATAGAGACTTCCTCTATTTTCACCGTTAGAGTCGAAAAATACGGCTGTGTTTCTTACTACGGTTTAAATGCAGTGTGTGCATGAATTTGCTAGTAAATATTGTTATGGTAAGGTATTGTAATTTGAGTAGGAAATAGTAGTAACATGACAACGCATTTGAATGGCTACTTTTAAAACAATTATCACCATTAAAGACAGTAAATTTTTAGGTGGTTTTATGATGCGTTTATAATTTCAAAGTAAGTATAGTAATATAATTTACAGTTACTGATACCATTATCTTTTGCTTGTAATGTATAGCGCTGTTAGTATGACAGAGGGACTGGATTTTATTAGGTAAACTATAAGAAATGCTTAAGGCATTAAGTCCGCCGCATTGTAGGTACATTTATGTTAGTTTAATAAAAGCATTAATAAATGAATATAGTAATAAATATATAATTATTGCTATTATTAAATAACTATTTGCGTCTGTTTCACCCAAAAGCAAAATACGCACGACTTTATTGGAAAAGCGAGAAGTAATAAAATCGGGACCGGGCGGGACCCAAATTGAACAACGTAACTCATTGCACACCTGCTTAATAGTTAATGGTCAGCAGCCGTGTCATTGGTTATTTTAGAAAGTTTTTTTTGTCTTTTTAGTGATCTTTAATGAGACGTTTTCAGCATAAATTCACAAAGCAATTCATAGATGGCGCTGACAGGCGTGGCCATAGAAGAACCAGGATAGAGCTGTCAAAATTAAACGGTGCTAAGCAAAATTTGACAGACGCATTATGTTTTTATATGTGCACACCACGGATGTCAAAACCATCCGTGGTGCACACCTATGAAGTCCTTTTGAAATTTGTGCTCAATGTTGTGTAGAATTTTCGCTGAAATATTTTAGCCTATGATAGGTACTCGCGTAAACATGACTAAACTTGAGATCTTAGTAGTCCAAAACTAGCCATTGGTTAAGGAGTGATGAGGAAAAATAGAATCGATACGAAAATAATGACTAATGAAGGGAAAATAAATAAAATGAAACCGGAACCAAAAAAGGCACGGTACCCGCGTTCGTGGAAACGGAGTAATCCATACGACCCGAACACACTATCCTCCATTCGGGCTCCGCCGCAGTCGGGTAAATAGTTGTTCAGTTCATTCTATATAACGAACGTAGACTTGAGGCACCAATTTATTTAGACAAACAAAGTAATGCTTCTGTCAGAAGATCATCAAATGATTAAAACAGTGTATAACTTTTATACAGCATTTAATTTTATTATGATTTCTAAAAAGTTCTAGCTTAATTGCTGATAAATGTAGGTTCATTAATTGTCTGTCGATTAGTAAAAAATGCTTTTGGTGCTGCAAATACGTGACAATATATAGTCTGTGAGCAAGTCCCTCATACATTTTATTGTTAGATAAGTACATAATGACTATTGGTTTAATTCTTGACTTAGACATTACCAAATCGGAAGGCTAAATTTAGACATCCTGTGTTATATTTATCAGTCATTGGCGCAATAAATTGAAGTCGATAATTTATAAAAGAGTTAACGAAATCAAAAGAATAAGTACACGGATTAGAAGCGTTATCTATAGCTTTGATGTTACCACGAAATAATTTAACTATCGAGACAAGAAGAAGGTTTCAGCATACGATTGTAAGCCTTCGTCTAGCACGCAGGTGAGTTCATGAAGATAAGTACATATTTAGAAAAAAATTGTTGTCTTTGATTGTTATAAATCTATAAGTAGTCTGTGGTTATATCATATTTACTGGTTATAATGTCAAATACGTACCAAAATTCGCATTCTATTTCTTACAGTAAAAACTCTTGTAAAACGTAATCAGGCCGTTCTAGATGTGCATTGTTCTTTTTAATAACAGGTCAAGAAACCATGAAGCTCCTCCTTTTGGCCGTATTTGTGGCGGTCACCACCGCCGCACCCCAAGATGCCGGCAGCGACCCAGTTGAGTTGATCGTCAACGGAGTCCCCGAAGGCGAGCCTCTGGAGATTGGCAACCTTGTCGATATAACACTGAAGCAACACGCCAATGGAGAGGTGGTTGCCCAAAGCGACCTACTGCATCCTTTGACTGCCGTTGGAATAGCTGAATCTGCCGCCGCCGCAGCCGCTGCCGCAGCCGCTCTTGATGTTGCCAACTCCGAGTCGGTGGCAGTCGTTGAGGCTAGCCCCGAATCACCAGTCGTGGTCGACGTAGTCCCAGAATCCCCATCAGTGGCCGCCCCTGAAACAGTCCCTGAATCACCAGTCGTGGTCGACGTAGTCCCAGAATCCCCATCAGTAGTCGCCCCTGAGACGCCCGTAGTCGTGGACGCCCCGGAGGTCCCAGCCGCCCCAGTTTCCCCCGTGGAGGTCGTTGATGTAGAGGCTTTACCCGACGCAGCTGCACAGGGCCCCCTCAACCCTTCTGGCGAGGTTTACAACGATGGTATGGTGCAGGTCCAAGTTAACTACCCTGAGGAAGGCGGCGTTCTCGGAACCCTCAAGTCTTGGGTGAACATAGCCCTCACCTACTTCCAGAATGGTGTCTCCACCACACAACAGCTCCTATAAACATCTCCTGTTTTAGCACGTGTATTGTCCAGTAAAGTTTACTCTATAAAACTGTGGTGATGCAAAAGTAATGTTTTTCTTTTACTGCCGTGTAAAGCACGCTTGCCCAGTCGAGTGTATTTAGGAGTCCCTTAATGTAGTAAGTGTTTCAGTTCGCCAGTCAGTGTAGTGATTAATCTTAACGGTTTCATCATAATAGGTAGCAATTAATTATAGGCAATATATTCTCCACAGTGTATTCAGCTTTAGCTATCGGAGATTTCTGGAGACCTTCAACTTCTAGGTACTTAGTTCCGTGGTTAGGTAACTGAAAGTTACGAAACTTTAGCTCAAAATACCCAAACTTGACTGAATTAAGGTAAGCTCTATGTAGTTACTTCGAACTGTCACTAAAGGCAAATTTCAACGTTATCGTTATCAACCCTTATATGTCCCCACTGCTGGGGCACGGGTCTCTTCCTACATCGCAGGAAGGTTAGGCCATACTCCACCACGGGGGCCAAGTCCGGGTTGGTGGAGGATTGTAAGACAGTGGCGGGCCTTACTGTCAGAAGTTATCAAGCCGCCCATAAGGCCTCTGACATGGCTTAACGACTGCCATTATATGACAGCCGGCACCAACGGCTTAACGTGCCTTGCGAAGCACGGAAGCGCTCGGAAAAATGCCACTAGCGGTAGTCACGGGACGCTCACCCATCCCGTACGTTACCGCGCCTGTGTTGCTTAACCACGTGATTGTTTCCAATCACTCGGTTCGCCTAGGCCACGAGCGCTTCTACACATTAGACTTATTGTAATTGTAACAAAATTGTAACAAAATTTCAACACATTAGACTTATTGTAAATAATGTTGTGTCGGAGCGTAATTTAGTTGGATAGGACTAGGCACCGTGCCAAGTGGAGGAGTAAAACAGTCAGTGGTGACGAAGCTTGTTACTTGGACGTAGATTTAAGGTGCAAGGCTCTTTCCTCTGTCGTAGAGTGACAGTGTAAGTGAAGGAAAGAGAAAGAAAGGTGACATTTGTTCGAATTGCGACGGAAACACAAAGTAAATACAAAAGGTAGTGGCCATTAGCTCGGAAGTTGATATCTTCAACGCGCATTATTGTAAGTTTAAGAAATGCTCAGCCAAGATCTTAAATTCATAGAGTTGTGTGGTTTTATCTAGATATACGTACATATGCCTATTATTTTATACTTATTTTTAGATATTTAGATATAGACCCAATTCTTTCCGCGGGTGTCGTAAAAGGCGACTTAGGGACACAAACCTAGGGTGGGCAGCAGCGCCCCCTGCAGTACAATTCCACCGAACTGCGATCCCCAACCCGCATGCCCAGCGTGGGGATTATGGGCATTACCCCCTATGATAGCACAACGTGGCGCTCTTTAGGGGCGGGCTATGTCCAGCAGTGGACTAGTATAGCCTGACGACGATTAAGATATACTCAAAATCACATGTGGTGATGTTGTGTGTGCATGCTTTAGACCAAAACTTTGTACATGTATCATATTATTACTTATAGTTACAACGTGTAATGGTTGTGATCTGTTTTGTACACCGAATAAATAAAAATAATAAAATAAACAAGCAGGTGAACATGCAAAACACACGAAACGTAACAAAAAAAAAGCAATCGTGAAGAGAATATGTGAGACATAGCCCCGGTTTCTGGCACATTAACAAGCCGTCAATCTACTGTTAATGTACTGTAAACAGCTGTCATTGGGCCAAAGTGATACAAAAAATCAATTGACAGCTGATGTCAACAGTAAATTAACAGATTGTTAGTGTACGAGAAACTAGGGGATGTGCGCACTATTTCAATTTGTTGGGTATGTGTGGCTGATTTCTCATCGGGCTATTTGTTTCATAGAGACATAGAGGCAAAGATGGCCACTATGCGAGCGTTTTGTGAACGTTGTACATATGAAATCTAGTAACTATTGTGCAGTTACTGATATCGTTTAACATGAAACCGGCTTGGGAACGTAAAGTCGAATTTTACCAAAATCTCCCCTAACACAACTGAACAGAGTGCACGGACGCCTTCAAATGCTTTCGACTGTAGTAGGTATTTAGGTTCTGTGAAACCAACTCGCCAACCAATGATTGGAGCCAACATAGAGCTAGGAAGTTAGCTTATGTTCATCTTTCAAACTATACGCGGCTTACTAGTAACTTGAACAGAAAACTCTGGTTACTCAATTTTTTACAGTAAGGACGTTAGCCCCCGTGCCATCCTTCAGATTAAGCACGGTTTATTACTAAATTGAGCAGAAAAATATTTTGAAGAATAGAGGCGCTGTCTTAACTAGGATAAGCTGTGACCGGTCAAATGCGAGTCGGACTCGCGCACCGAGGCTTCCGTACAACTTTGTAGGTACCTATATATTGTAAATAGTTTAACAATCGAGTCTAGCAATTTTTTCGAGCTATTTCTGAACTTCAGACAATTTTTTTATGATTTAATAAGACATTAGAAGTACAGTTTTCAGTTTTTTTCCTATTTTTGTAGTATAAGAAGATATTACTTGCCAACATTTATAGGTATAGGTCGACGCGAAGTACCCTATGAATATTGATTACCATGAGTAACTACATTATACACGTTTTTTGCGTTAACTTAGAAGGTTTATTTTTTCACTGCTTTAAGGGACTGTAGGCGGTATACAGTTTTAATTTTAACTTGATGCTTCCATGCGTTTCTGATATAAATGTACGGATAGACTGGACTGGATTGGATGAAAGTGAAAGATAGATAGACGAACGGACGGACGGAAGTAAGGAACTTAAAAAAACCCAGACTGAGCCAATTTGTACAAATGGAAGTACGACAGCCTCTAGCGGGAATCTAACTCATGACACTATCTTAGTTTATCGAATGTATTGCCGGCGGGCCAAAGAGGTTAGTCATAAAGCTTGTTTATATTCGACGGTGGAGTCCAGGCGGCCTCTGTGCCACCACTAATGGTTCAGCTTTAGCTGTGCCAACTAACTGCAAAACTTAGGCGAGTCCAACGAGTTCTCAAGGGTAAACTATAATTTGTATTATAATGTCAAAAATATGGGAAATTGGGTAAGGGAACTGTGTAGAACTAATTCTAAGTAATAGTGTTAGTAATTAATTGGAGTTTGCTATATTTATAGGTACCATATAGGTATTAAGGCGCTTCATGGTCCTAACTACCGCCACCAATGGAAAAAAAATCATATTTCATTTATAATACCTTTTTATCTAGCGGAAATCGATTAATGTTTTAGGCTATTATTGCGTGGTTCCTAGAGATAAGATGATTATTTAATTGCACTTTTTGACAAACAAACATGTAGGTTGATAGAACCTAGACTGTAGGTTCTAAAAACAGTCATAATTAAAACTGTTTTTATACGGATTTCACTCGATTTTTATTATTATTATACAATTTTCCGACTTTTCGGCACTTATTCAGGTGCCGTGGTCTCGGATGACTGAGGTGACAGGAATCTTTTTGAAAGCATTAACGGTTATAAAAACAGTTTTAATTACGTCTAGTGCTCGTGTTAACCTTAGAACATTCTAAAAAACAGTCGTCAAAATGATTAAGATTTCTCATGTCAATTTTTAAATAAAAAAAGCATTATAAAACAACTTACCTATGATTTTTTTTCCATTGGTCGTTAGTTAGCACCCCGAAGCGTAGAGTAGTTAACACAGAGTAAGCACATACGAGAAGTGTGAGTTGGAACTCGTTTGCCGTCTTTGAAGCGGACATTCTAATAGTGATTTAGCAACATACGGCGCTATCTCAAAACAAAATACCCGTCTTTTAGTTGTTACCCAAAATTAATTTAGTCATAAGCAAACCATACTCGTATAAGGACAAAAAGGAATAAAAAATTAAATAAAAAAACTGTGGTCGAAATAAAAATTGGTCGACGCCGGCCAACTTTACTCTTCTTTCAATTGTTTACGCATATCTATATAACGACAGAAACTTAAACATTTAACATTATAGGAAACATTTTTAACATATGTTACCTTTTATCACTTGGAACCTATTACCACAATTTGATTTCACAATTCCGCAGCAAGGGATCGGAAATCATGAATATTTACAAATCCTACTAATATTATAAATAAACATCTCAAGCTCAGTCAACAAACAATCAATAATTTCCTTCAGAGATAAGCTCGCCTGTACATGTTATTTCATGCCTGTAATGTGTTTCGTTAGTGTTAAATGTTTCGTATGCAATCTCTATAAATAAAACTCAAAGTCCTGACTGACTGACTCACTCATCAACGCCCAGCCCAAGCCGTTGGACCTAGGAAGCTGAAATTTTGCACTGAGGGTTTATATATAATGTAGACAAGGAATAAGACCGGATTTTATGAAATTCAAACCCTGAGGGGGCGAAAAGGGTTGCCAAAATTTGTATGGGAGGTATAAAGAATGTTGTCTAATTTTCTTGAAACTTAAAATAAATACTCTTCAACACAATTGATTGAACACGTGTTTCGCCGTTTTTTTTTTAATTTAACCCTTAAGGGAGTGAACGGGGTTGCAAAATTTTGTTGCCACTAAAGTCCACGCGGATGGAGTCACGGGCAACAGCAAGTAAAGTATAATAATAAGAAACATGTAAACATCTTCACAAACTGAAAGTAAGTTGTAGCCTCTAAATAGGTTTTTAAATTTGTCCTTACGTGCTAAGGTTAGTGCATTAAAAATAAAAATAGTATAATCATGTGGGTACAGTGATATCGTTCCGATGTAAAACCTAACTGCAAAGTAGGTAGTCGGGGCTGTAAGTAATGCAATTTGCTTAAGCCAGATGTCGCTGCCTGTACGTAATACAGAGAATGGTGTAAAGAGGTTCGAAATTTCACTGATGCCGGTGAGTCGCCCATTGGCTCAATTGGTAGAGCACTGGCACGGATAGCCAGAGGTTGCGGGTTCGAATCTCGGCATGGGTGAAATTTTTAGCCTCTAAATAGGTTTTTAAATTTGTCCTTAGCACGGGTTAGTGCATTAAAAATAAAAATAGTATAATCATGTGGGTACAGTGATATCGTTCCGATGTAAAACCTAACTGCAAAGTAGGTAGTCGGGGCTGTAAGTAATGCAATTTGCTTAAGCCAGATGTCGCTGCCTGTACGTAATACAGAGAATAGTGTAAAGAGGTTCGAAATTTCACTGATGCCGGTGAGTCGCCCATTGGCTCAATTGGTAGAGCGCTGGCACGGATAGCCAGAGGTTGCGGGTTCGAATCCCGGCATGGGTGAAATTTTAAGCCTCTAAATAGGTTTTTAAATTTGTCCTTAGCACGGGTTAGTGCATTAAAAATAAAAATAGTATAATCATGTGGGTACAGTTATATCGTTCCGATGTAAAACCTAACTGCAAAGTAGGTAGTCGGGGCTGTAAGTGATGCAATTTGCTTAAGCCAGATGTCGCTGCCTGTCCGTAATACAGAGAATAGTGTAAAGAGGTTCGAAATTTCACTGATGCCGGTGAGTCGCCCATTGGCTCAATTGGTAGAGCGCTGGCACGGATAGCCAGAGGTTGCGGGTTCGAATCCCGGCGTGGGTGAAATTTTTAGCCTCTAAATAGGTTTTTAAATTTGTCCTTAGCACGGGTTAGTGCATTAAAAATAGTATAAACTGAAAGTAGCTTGTATGTTTGTTACTCAGTGAAGCAATAATAGTTGAGCGGATTTACATTTAAACTGGGCGTACAGATAGACGAAAATCTCAATTAAGGCATAGGATATTTGACATCCCGGTAATGCGTTACTCATATTCATCATATTTTATTGTTGCCGTAACCTTTTTCCTTCGTTATCAACCCTTTTATGTCCCCACTGCTGGGGCACGGGTCTCTTCCTGCATCGCAGGAAGGTTAGGCCATACCCCACCACGGGGCCCAAGTCCGGGTTGGTGGAGGATTGTAAGACAGTGGCGGGCCTTACTGTCAGAAGTTATCAAGCCGCCCATAAGGCCTCTGACATGGCTTAACGACTGCCATTATATGACAGTCGGCACCAACGGCTTAACGTGCCTTGCGAAGCACGGAAGCGCTCGGAAAAATGCCACTAGCGGTAGTCACGGGACGCTCACCCATCCTGTACCTGACCGCGCCTGTTATTGCTTAACCCAAGTGATTGATTCCAATCACTCGGTTCGCCTAGGCCACGAGCGCTTCCTTATTCTTAACCTTAACCTTTTCTCTTACTCTAAAATATTTATTTATTGGGTAGCCATGATAACAAGAATCGTATAAACGGATTCTATAGCGGTACGAAGTGCTGAATTGCACCAAGACAACTAGTAATACTCGTAGATATTTACAAATATGGCATACAATTATTTTTCATTACAGTTAATTTACTCATTATAATGTAAAGAGTATTACCTCAAAATATTGGTAACTAATTCAGAAACAACGCTTTTGATACAGTGAATTTGTTTGTCATTTTCTTTTAGATGACTCTATTGGACTTCTAGGCCAACTTTCATGATACTATGATTCACCAGGACAATTCGATATACCAGAGCCTTCCAACTTGTTAATCTGTGGACGGATCACCTTTGCGATGTATGATGATATGAACCTTTGTGTGTCCTCACTGCTGGGGCTCGGGTCTCTTCCTGCATCGCAGGAAAGTTAGGCCATACTCCACTACGGGGGCCAAGTCCAGATTCGTGGAGAATTGCAAGGCAGTGGTGGGCCTTGTCAGAAGTTATCAAGCCGCCTATAAGACCTCTCACTTGGCGTAACGGCTGCCATTACATGACAGCCGGCACCAACGGCTTAATCTGCCTAGTGAAGCACAGAAGCGCTCGGAAAAATGTAGCGGTAGTCACAGGTTGGTCATCCATCCAGTGCCTGACCGCGCCTGTTGTTGCTTAGCCCAAGTTATTGACTCCAACCACTCGGTTCCACTAACCCACAAGCGGTTTGCGTTGTATATCGAATTGTAAGAGTTGTAGTCAAGTTTTTGGTCGTAGTTCACCACGACAATTTGACGTGCATTACGTAGCAGACTTATTAATCGGTTTTTGCGATGTAGGTACATCAAACTGTCACAGTAAGTATCAATTGTAGTTCATTGAAACGGCCCCATGGGGTATTTGGTATATTCGAATTTTTCATTTGCGAATGTTAGGCGATAGTCGAATCGCACGTGCCTTTGTAACTCGATACAGAGGCTGTCAGGGTCGGGAATGGCACTGTTCAGTAATATTCCCTTAGGCGATGCCGATGCTGACAAATAAGGCCAGAAGTACTCATATAACAATAGGTATCAATACTATTTTTACTGCCTCTAAGGTTTGGATAATTTATACTCGTATAAATAGATTTTTTTACTTCATCTTTGCCCTCCAAGGTGACTGGACGAAATCTCCTACAGACATAAGCTCGCGTTTGCACGTGTTATTTCTTATGTAACGTTACGTGTGTGTGTTTATTGTATATTTCGTTTATTTCTGTTGTACTCATATTATGTTACTTTATCTGGTTTTTTGTTTATGTGATGTATCTTGTTGGTATAATAAATGTCTTTCTTTTTCCTTTCTTTTCTTAATAAAGTATAATTCGTTTAATACAGCAACATCTAAAGTAGGAATTATTAGATTATTAAAAGCAAAGTATAATCTATCTATATATCTATCTATAATCAGCCCACATCAACCCACTGCTGGGCATAGGCCTCCTTTTTATTGCGCCATTACTCACTGTCCTGTGCTAATCTGATCCATCTCTGACTCGCAACCCTCACGATGTCGTCTGACCATCGCGTCGGTGGTCTGCCTACCAACCTCCTTTCCCTCCCTTGGCCACCACTTCGATACTGCCCTGGTCCACCGGCCGTCTTCCCTTCTAGCAATTGTCCCGCCCATCTCCACTTTAACTCTGTAATCCGCTTACCAACGTTTTCGACCTTGGTTCTTCGACGAATTTCTACGTTGGGTACGCGGTCCACAAGCGATATGCCCAGCATGGCGCAAAGTATAGTAAAAATTGTTTATTTAGAAAATGGTGATTGGCAGTAATTGCAGTATAAAATGTCTGGTGCGTCCCATACTAGGTAAATCCTGTATCGTGGGCTCCCATATGCGGATTTCAAATTGAAAAAAGTGCCTATGACGCAGATAGAGTGTTGCTTAAACTAAAGCTATAAACTAGAAAAAAATAATAAGTAATCATAATCATAATCATTTATTTATTGCATGTCATGGTAAGTGTACAGGTGGTAATAATATTAATAAGTAATTCTAGTTATACATGACACCCTGTAAGGGCACTACAACTTTGCTTAAACTATATATTTACAGATATGTATAAACTTATTTACAATTTCATCCTTAATTTCCATTACATTACATTATTCAATCGTATTATTTCATTAAATTATTTCATTCATTTAACTTATTATTAAAATATTCATTTATTGTATAATAGCTGTTATTTATTAAATATTGCGTAATCTTGGCTTTAAAAATATGTAATTTCTTTATATCTTTTATATTTTCTGGCAGTTTATTATAGATTTTAGCCGCCATTGTAAGAGGACCAGAGTTTACTAGTTCTAATTTAGATGTGACCGTAGCTAGCCGAGCCTGAGGTCTTAAACCTGTTGGGCGCGTGTGGTGTGGAAACAAGCTTGGGTTACTCCTTACAAACACACACAATTCTAAAATGTAAATTGATGTCAGCGTGAGTATTTTATATTCTTTGAAGTAGGGTTTGCAACTTGTTCTGGAGTCAACATTAGCAAGAACTCTTATGCATTTTTTTTGTAAGGTAAGCAGTTGATTTGCGTCAGTGCTGTTGCCCCATAATATTATTCCATAGCGGAGCCAGGCCTGTGCGTAAGCGTAATAGGCGCATATGGTTGTTTTTAAATCTGTAGTTTTTTTTAGTTCAGAAAGGGCGTAAATAAAACTGGAAAGTTTGCTGGAAACTTTTTTGATATGATATTTCCAATTTAAGTTGGTATCAAGCGTTATACCTAATATGCTGTGTGAATCCACGATTTCTAAGGGAGTTTTATCGAATTGATATTTTATGGTAATAGGGCGTTTTTGATAGGGTCTAAATTGCATTAGTTTAGTTTTCGCTAGATTAATTTTAAGATTATGATCGTCAAGCCAAGACACAAGTTCTTTTAGAGTGGAATTTAAAAGTACTCCCATTTGTTCCTCGTTTTGGACTGAAAACTGTAAAATTATTACAAGCAGCCTCGTTATTGAGGAAAAGCGAGTGTGCATAAATAGTCGAGAAAACATCATCACCATTAACCCATTATGTACCCACCGAGGGGCACGGGTCCTGAGGAAGGTATAGGCCGTACTCCACCACGGGGGCCAAGTCCGAATTGGTGGAGGTTTGCAAGACTAGTGGCTGGTCTTACTGTCAGAAGTTTTCAAGCCGCCCTAAGGCCTCTGACTTGGCTATGAGAAGACATAATTGCCTGTTTAGAGGCTCGAAATTTCACTGATACCCATTAGCTCAGTTGGGAGAGCGTTGGCACGGTTAGCCAGAGGTCACAAGTTCGAGTCCCCGTATGGGTGGAATATTTAGCCTCTAAATAGGTTTTTAAAAATGTCCTTAGCACGGGTTAGTGCATTAAAAAGAATGTAAGACGTAATTGGAATATATACAATGATAATAATAATATGGGTAAGTGCATAAATATGGGTAAGTGTTATTGCATTGGAATGCGTCGTTTTTTAGGGTTCCGTACCTCAAAAGGAAAAAACGGAACCCTTATAGGATCACTTTGTTGTCCGTCTGTCCGTCCATCCGTCCGTCTGTCAAGACCCTTTTTCTCAGGAACGCGTGGAGGTATGAAGCTGAAATTTATATCAATTACTCAAGTCTACTGTCCCTTAAAGCTGTGAAAAAATCAAACTTCTAAGCCAACGCAATCAAAAGATACAGCCGTTTATGCAGCAAATTTTCGACACTTGCAAGGGAATCAAAACCTACAGGGTGCTTCCCGTGAACTCAGAATCTTGAAATTTGGTACGAAGCAACGTCTTATAACATAGATAAAGGAAAAATTACGAAAACCATAAATTTTTAGTTACATCTCATAATATATTTTTTTTTAATAATTTTAAACTTACTACCCATTTCCTCATAAACGCGTAGAGGTATTAAATTGAAATTCATACCAAATACTCAGGTCTATAATACAGGTTTGTACGGAACCCTCGGTGCGCGAGTCTGACTCGCACTTGGCCGGTTTTTTCATATATTACACAGATCTCGTTAGCCCTATACTAAGTACAACTAAATGACTTGTGTTATAGGTGCTAACTCGAAGATAGATTTAATACAATAAATACATAGATCCAAGACCCGAGACAAACTACAAAAGTTCGTTTCGTAGTTTGACCCGACCGGGGATCGAACCCGAGACCTTCGGTTTTACAGTCAACGTGCCGTTGGTCTAGCGGTGTCACGTCTGATTAACATGGGTTCGATTTTCATTTATTTATAAGAGATTCCCATAAAACCGTACTAAGGTTATTATTTACTAACGACATGGCGTATCGCAATTAAATTTTACCGATTTGCTAAGAGGTTACAAATCGAGGTTGGATTGTGCTTGTCATTGGAAATAAGCTTATCAAAATGAAATCATAGTATTGTGAATGATCTCTATGGAAAGTCTTATGTGGCTCCTATTTTGTTTTATTCCGCTATTATCAGTTGAAAGCATGAAAAAACCACTATTTATATTCTTTTTAATGCACTAACCCGTGCTAAGGACAATTTTAAAAACCTATTTAGAGGCCAAAAATTCTACCCATGCCGGTACTCGAACCCGCGACCTCTGGCTAACCGTGCCAGCGCTTTTCCAACTGAGCTAATGGGCGACTCACCGACATCAGTGAAATTTCGAACCTCTTTACAAAAACGGCTGCCGTCGACAGATGGCAGTCGTTAAGCCAAGTCAAAGCCTTAGGGCGGTTTGAAAACTTCTGACAATAAGACCAGCCACTAGTTTTGCAAGCCTCCACCAATCCGGATTTGGTCCCCGTGGTGGAGTATGTCCTATAATGTGTTGATTATGTTATTAAACGTTGGTAAACTAATTTTGTAAGGAAAAGGCCTTGTGAGACTCCTTTTTAATTTGACTTAACTAAAATCCGTGAGTCGTGAAGGAAAACATCGCAAGGAAACCTGACCGTCGTAGGTATACAAAAACTTCAGCGCTTTTGGGAGGCCTTTGCCCAGCAGTGGGCACAGTCGAGGCTTCATAAAAAAACGATCCTAAGCCAGCGGCCACACAGAAAGGGCGCGGTAAAGACGCACAAAAGACTTTTCATACAAAATGTACTGAAGCGACAGGACGAAGCCCACACTGAAGAGACAGGCGAGTGCGTGAAACACGTTCAGACTTTTTCATTTCTTATACTCGGAAAGTAGTGTTGTTTTGATCTGATTATTGGGTGGAAAATGCTGCTTCCCTGCATAGAGAGGGAAAAACTCATTCAAATTACTTCCAACCTAAGGGCCGGAATGAACTTTAAAAATAGAACTACTGTCATCTGTGAAGAGTTTCATGTAAAAAAACCTAATTAAAGAAATGTTGCGGCGATGTGAGTTTCTAAGCAGCCAGTATGAAGTTAGCGCAACAATAACGCGGTGAGTTGCATATTTAAAATTTGAAAAGTCGACATAAATTGGGGGGATACTAATCTGTTATATGTGATATATGTGTGTGTTATATGTGTTATATTAGCGGTGGTAGCTCAGTGGGTAGAACCATAGACTGGCAAGCGAGAGCCCCAGGTTCGATCCCGAGTGCGGGCATGTACCCATGACTTTGTTTAATTTCAAAGTTACGTACATTTGCGAATTTGCAGTCGCAATACCACACGCTAACTGTGAAGGAAAACATCGTGAGGAAACCCGCGGCTTGGTTGGCTCTGCACGTATTGACTAGTCTTTCCTGTGGGCTAGGCCGACTAAGCTGTCAGGATGGTATAGGTGCTGGGCAAGCCTACACCATCTATAAAACCATGACCCAGGCACTACAGCGTCGGAGTGGTCCCTTCACCCATCTAGTGTGAGTGAAGATACCACTGGACGCTGTATAAATCATCTCATTAAGTAGATGCAAAAAGGCCAATATTATATGTGATGGAATTAAAAAAGGTACCTAGGTAATTATCTTTTATGCTAAGATTTGAATATTAAAAATGAGTTTTTATTTTCCTCATATTCGAAATGAAAAGTAGAGTGCTTAACACGGGTAAAAGAATCAATACTCAGATTATAGTCGTCTAAATACCTCGGGAATTGATTCTTTCCACCCTCGGTTAACAATCTACTATTCCGTGCGCCCCTCCCACGTCCCTGACTAAGTCACATCACATCCACGAGGAACGAAAACGACTCAGTCCTTCTGTGTTATTATGTTTTGTGGCAATGTGAAATTGGTTGGCGTGTGTGGGTTGTGAGTGGTAATACAAGTCACGTTATTGACACCAATTGCTTGGGACCGAATTATCTATTGCCCGTTTCCGTCACATTTTACCAGACTGTTCTGCTGGGAATTCTGAACAGTGGTCTATAACTAAAAGTTAGCAAGGTCTATAACTGAAAATTAAATCCTCCTAGGTGGAGTTTTACATCCCGATTACGTGGTACAGTCGACCACACATTGAGTTTTACGCTCCTGCACTCTATGCGGTTAAATTACTGGCGAGTTTGCAACTAAAACGTAAAGGTTATATGCCGTCGACTGTACAAAGAAGAAAAATAAGAGTTAGTTTTCATATCATCGCGCAGCTACATACTATAGCGCACTTCGCCCTTTTGCTTTTCTTTTGCCCTATAAAGGGTACCCTCCGGAGGACACGGGGGAGGGAGGTAGTGAATGCTCATGCATAACAGCACGGACCCGGATGTGCTGCCAATGTGGGACTAACAAGAAGTGCGCCTACCCACAAACACCACCTTTGGGGCTGGTTTTGGTCCTAAGGACCCCTAAACCCACATCGGGAGCCGCCCCACTCGAGGCCGAGGATTGCCACCGCTAAATACCTAAGACGGCTTCATATGGATTCATAACAAGAAAGCTAACTCTTGAAGAAGCATATAATACGAACCTTCGAGATAGTTGGATATGATTGCTAATGTGAATGATATGACAAACTCTTTAGATTCACGACTTGAAATACTGAAAAGATCGCGTTTCAGGTAAAGTAAAGACTTGTGTCGGGAAGGGACGGGACGAGACGAGACGAGACTAGATAAGAAGTAACATAATACAAGAATGATACATGTTGCCATGGGGCATTCTACTCGTAAATACTTTAATATGGTGTACTATTCTATTCTACAAATATATTTATCGGCTGTTCCATATTAATGTTACTCACGGTTGACAGCTGATAATTTGTTAGCGTTTTCGAAATTTTGTTTGTTTGTTATTGCTGAGTAGAACGCCCCTATTGCTGAGTAGAACGCCGCTATTGCTCAGTAGAACGTCCTTTTTGCTAAGTAGAACACTCCAGTTTCGGAGATTTTGTCACCACCATTTTGTCCCTGTGTAGAAAGTCCAAAAGAAGTTGATTTAAGTTAAGTGGAAAGAATTTCCCGAAACTGTGCAGCGACTAATGAATCTTAATGAAGTGGAAGAGGTTTCCATGTATCAATGGCAAACCTTGGTATCTGCTTACATCACCGAGATAAAGGCGTAAGTATATGCAGGCACAAAAAAATCATACTAGTCTGTGAGCTAATTATGCACACCAAATCCTGAGCGATTCCAATCGTCTAACTGTCAATACTAATTACACAGTTAGACCGACTACCCGTCTCTAATTTCTTTCTTGTCTCCGTCTTTGGTTGCCTGGAAGAAATTACTATTAGTAATAAGGCCGACAATTGTACCATAATTTTATATAATTTCTGTCGTTGTAATTTCTGTGTACAATAAAGAATATTCTATCTATCTATCTTAGACCATTAGAATCGTTCAGGATTAGCTAGGAAGAAATATTTGAGCAGACTTGTTAATTAACATACTTTCCGACATAGTAGTTTGGTAAAATTATACCAAAGCGTTATATTATTACAACTCATCACTACCTGTCAAAAATCTTCCAGATCCACAAACACAATTAAAATCACAGAACATAAAAAAAGAGTAGAAGTAGCGACATGACACATTAGTACGAAAACCAGTGTAACCAAACTGATACACATAAACCAAACGCACACTACGAATGCCAAGCTGCCATTGGTAAATAAAGTCAATGCCGAAAAGGTGTACATCATATAAGTTTCAAGTAAAATATGCACCTTTTCATAATGTTAACAATGATCAAAGTCAAATGCCAACGATGAAATTAAGGTTGACATTTTGTAGTAACGCTACTCTACACTAGATGGAACTATCACCGCGTTGGGCCGAAAAGAACTTTTACCTAGTAAGACATAAAGTTCAAAATTGAAAAACAAGTTCATTCTCAGTTTGGGATGGGACAATGCGAGTTCTAGTTTGTCGATAGGGAGAACGTATCGACAAATTATACAAACAGTTTTAACACATTAACGGCCGAATACGAATACTGGTACTCAGTATTTTTAGCTATTTATTTTTTGCCTGCGGGTTGACTGGTTGAAAATGCATCTTTTTTACATTATCTTTTGTGCAATAAAGAATTAATACTAATAGGGTGGATAGATGCACAAATAAAACAATTTGGTAGATAGTATTTTCTAATGTGGTAGAATTCATAATATTTTAAAATGTTCTCTTATTAAAACTAGCTCTAACCCGCTGCTTCGCCGGCGTTAGAAATTATAACACGGGAAATATTATTCAACGACTCAATTCAGATCTTTGTCTATCTGTGCGCCATGTTTCTTTTTTTTTTTTTACTTTATTGTGGCAACAAACAGTCATAATTACAGAAAATGTTTCTAAATACAATATTTTATACTTACTAACAGACCTTATAGTGCCGAAATATGTTAATATGATAATTACAATTTTGAATTTGAGGTTATCGTTTCTAACAAGCGTTTTAATTCACAAATAAATCACAATTATTAATAAATTATTGGAAAATATTCCTGTACTTATTCTAATTTGTAACTATAGCTTTTTCTCTTGAGATTTTAGCCTTAAATACGTTTAAGGAGTCATGAAAATTATCAATATCTGAGAAGTTCTTATTATACATATTTAATGCACGGTAAATAAATGAGTTGCGGGTGTAATTCCTGTTCAAGCAGGGTGGAGCGAAGACGTGTTTCCAATGTGACGGACGAACGGGTAGGCGTCTACGAGTTACGAAAGAAATTTTTGATAGTAGGTATGGAGAATCGAGTATAGAATTGATTATTTTAAATAAGAAAGTCATATCAATGTGTGTGCGTCGACTGCTGAGATTGGGTATATTATAGAATTCGAGAGACTGTTCATAAGTACAGTTTGGACGCTGATTTCTATAATTTAAAGATTTAATAAATTTCCTTTGCACTCTTTCGATCCTGTTTATTAGGGATTAGGTATAATTAGGGTTCCAAACTACGCAAGCAAATTCCAATATAGACCTCACAAATGAAAAGTATAATATTCTTAAGGTTGAAGAATTTCTGAACGGTGTGGTTATTCTTAATATAAAGCCTAGACTCCTGAAAGCCCTTTGTACTATTGAGTCTATATGCATATTGAAAGATAACTGGCTATCCATGAGTAAACCTAGATCTCTTATATTAGTTACACGTATAAGTTCTCTATTGAAAAGGGTGTACCTGTAAATTATAGGGTTTTTTTTCCGAGTATATGTGATCACTTTGCATTTATCAAGATTGAGAAATAGTTGGTTACGGGAACAATAGTGTGTAAGTGCAACCAGGTCAGATTGCATACCGATACAGTCGTTAGTGTTTTTTATAATTTTATATATCTTAGTGTCGTCTGCATATAATAAATGTTCTGTAAATTGAGTGTGACTGCTTATATCATTTAAATAAATGGTGAATAATAATGGTCCTAAATGGGATCGCTGAGGCACTCCTGAGGGTATGTTCAAGAAATTAGAACAATAACCCTTCAGAAAAGTGGCTTGACTACGATTCTGTATATAAGATTCAATCCAGCGTAAGAGATTGCCGTGCACACCGGCCCTAAGTAGCTTATGTATTAAGAGATCATGATTAATTTTATCGAATGCTTTCGAAAAGTCGGTGTACACGTCGTCAACTTGGTGGTTTTTATCCATGGAACACAGTAAGAAATCGGTAAAAGTGACCATATTGGTGTCAACACTACGAAATTTAACGAAACCATGTTGGTTAACTGAAATTGTTTTATGTACAATAGCGGATAATTGAGAAGACACAATTTTTTCAAATATCTTTGAGATAAAATCAAATATTAATAATCAAATATTAGATGTTTCATACGTAATACTAATTACAATTGCTAATATAATTTCATTTATACGCAAGAGTCTAACCTGGAAGTGAAGCACATTTTTTCTGGTATTGCTGCATCACATAAGTGCCACCTTCCACCTTTTTTAGTTATTATGAAGTGTTCATGAAAATGCTCTGAATATATTGTGCTCATCTTCATTGCGAACCAATTTAGCCTTCTTATCGCTGCCTTCCATTTTAATTTCGTATTCGGTTTCCTGTGGAAAACTAAACGAAAACTCGCTTCCCAATTTTTTTGATTCCGAGAGTGTTGTTTTATCATTGCCTCGGTTTGCTGTTTACAAGGGGGTTGAAGTATTAAGGGTAAATAGCAGAATAATAAAAAACCATAAAACAAATAACATAACAAAACAAAAATCTGATGCTCGCCAAGAGAACAACCACTTGAACAGGTAAACAATACAATAAGTAATTTACTTAATGTTTTGAACTGAAGTAACAAAAACCATACGAGTCATTTTGGATAACCTCACTTTACATCTCGGTTGGAATATTTAAAAATGTAAGATTAAAATTACTTTGATAGTTTCTTAAATATTTCAGTCCCTGATAAACTGGTGAAGAAAAACTATATCGCGATCTACCTGTGCTCATGTCTTGTATGTGCTCATGTCATGTCTTGTATGAAAAGTAATGTATGAGCTCCAATGACAGTTTTCACACACACAACGACCAGCCGGCGACCGGAGCTAATACATTACTACTTTACCCGGCCCGGCGACCGGACGGAGACCGGGTGCATATGAAAAGGCACTTAGGAAGTAGGTATAAAATAACAATAATTATTTTACCTACTTAGACGAAATGGAATTTATAATACCTAAGTACCGTTAAGTATGTATGTTGTATGACTACTAAGTCATAGACAATTAATTATCGATAGATTTTTATCATGTGTGCCCCCATCCGTAATTGAGTAGAATTCAAATTTTGACAGAAATTTCTAGAGAATGTACACTTTCTTCGATGAAAATTTAACTTTACTAACCAGTAAATAAAGGTGGTTTCACATTGTCATTTTCGGATTGGTTTCCGTGTTCATTTCATTACAAATTTAATTAAAAATACAATGAAATACGTCTTACAGATGAAATGTTACGGCATGATCGGTATATTTTAGTCCCCAACTTTTATTTTTGCTCTCTAACACAGCGTAACAAGGCATTTTAATAAAGTTTTCACCATTTTTTCTTTACTAGAAGCGCACAGCAACTGAAGTCAACAAAACTGTTACCGACTACGCATAGGCAATACATTGCTAATGTGAGGCACGCGGGCACCGCCCACTTACGACTTCTACTCTTTTTTTATGTTCTGTGATTAAAATGGTGCTCCAGCGCGCCCAATTACTCTGTGGCTAGAGTAGCCACAGCACAAAGTAGTTGGGAATAGTAGTGCAGCCTGAGTAGTGCAATGACGTTAGTCGCGCGATGTCGTTAATTGGCGTTTCAATGAGCAGAACTCCGTTCTCATTTGATCTCGGATCACATTGGAATTTTTGGTGAAATGCGTTTTGGAGCTGTAACGTCAGTTAAGGCTGCAATCCAAAATACAATAAATTGATCTAAGTTTCCGACTTTGGTGAAATCGGGGCTAACAATGTCAAAAGTCACGACTTGCCAGTATATTTACTGTCAAATTCTGACATTTTATTGCCACAAAACGCGTGACTCGTGCTATCGTATTACCCACCCAAAGTCGCGCTTCATAAAATTATTATGACAATTCGATGCACATCGTTAATAATACGGGTTAAAGTATGAAATTGCCGTTTTATTGCAATAGGTTCTTTGAATTGACATAGAATCTTCATGGTTTGAGGTTTTCGAATGAAACTTTTTTCAAATGGTTTCTATGATGTTCTTTTTTTAAAAAATGTGAAACATTTGAATATCGACTTTCAATTGTTTTTGTTATTCAATTTAGACAAGAAAGATGGATACTGCAAAAATTCGAGTGATTTTTGAATACGAGTTCCGACGCGGAACTAACGCGGCAGAAACAGCCCGCAATATCAATGCTGCGTTTGGAGAGGGGTCTACTAATGAACGCACCGTGCGATTTTGGTTTAAACGCTTTCGTGATGGAAATTTCGACTTAAAGAACGAGCCACGAGGAAGACCGCCCACACAGGTGAATAACGATGAATTAAGAGAGATAGTGGAAGCCGATCCTAGTCAAACTACCCAGGAATTAGCGGCATGGTTTAACGGCATTAGTAGACCCCTCTCCAAACGCAGCATTGATATTGCGGGCTGTTTCTGCCACGTTAGTTCCGCGTCCGAACTCGTATTCAAAAATCACTCGAATTTTCGCAGTATCCATTTTTCTTGTCTAAATTGAATAACAAAAGCAATTGAAAGTCGATATTCAAATGTTTCACATTTTTTAAAAAAAGAACATCATAGAAACCATTTAAAAAAAGTTTCATTCGAAAACCTCAAACCATGAAGATTCTATGTCAATTCAAAGAACCTATTGCAATAAAACGGCAACCCCTAATATATGGTTTAATAGTCTATGCAATGTACATAATTGTCAAAGTGAATCATAAATTGTAGTTCTATGAACGGGGCCCAGGGAGCCAATTCTCACTTCATTAGCAAATAATTCGTATACGACTCTTACGGCTTACGACTTGAATTCTACGTAAAAAGTTGAGCGACAGCAAAAATCTGTATTCTTGCCTGTATTCTTGCCATACTACATTGAATTCGAGTGAGAAAATAACTGTCTGATGACTCTGTCGAGTTATTTTATCTTATTTTTATGCGACAAATGTCGAAGCCTTCGAATATTTTCTTCTTCTTCTTCTCTTTCAATCTATATTATGTAGTCCACTGCTGGACATAGCCCTCCCCCAATGAGCGCCATAGCGTCGTGTCTTTAGCTTGCCGCATCCAGCATCTGCCGGCAGTTTTTCGCAGATCGTCATCCCACCACCGGAGGGCACCCTAAGTACACTACGTTTGCCGAGTCACGGTCTCCACTTAAGAACACGTTTACTCCAACGTTTGTCGGTTAACGCGAGATATGGCCAGCCCACTGCCGCCCGATATTTTGCGTCTACGCTTTCAATTCGCATGGGCGAGAATCGGCTCCCAGGTCTTAGCAAAAATCAATCGGCATCGACCGACAGCCCAGTCGGTCGACCACACGTTGTTGCCAAAGAATTTATTTAATACTCAGCTATATTTTTTTAAGAATCACAAACAAAGCGCGCGGCGACACGCACGCCCTCTACCTAGCACGCGATGCGACGCACGCCAATGAAGTAGATCGGAATTTTCCAGAAGTTACAATGTGAGTAAAAAACGACCAAAAACTTGTGCGCGCGCAGTGTAGAGTTCCGTAGAAGTTGGGTTTTGTAAGCCACCTGCTTTACAGAACTAACCACACACCTCAAAAGAGTTTGCTGAAATAGATTTCTGCTAATATAAGGTCGTCATGTACACTTTTTATTTTTGGTGCAAGTGGTGTTATATAATGTATTTTATGTGTGCAATAAAATATAAAGTGTAACAATGTCATCAAAGTAAATTTAAATGTAACTTCTACGATGTTTTCCTTTTTTAAATCATCATTGTTAGTTATATGTTTGAAGCGCGAAGCATGAAGTCCATACATTTTTTTAATGACGTTGTATCTATAGGCGGGAATCTGTTATTGGCACTTAGTAACCTATTGCTTCTACTAGCATAATTTTGTAAGCTGGTGATTCTCCAAACTGTATAAATAAATAAATAAATAAATAAATAAACAAACAAACAAACAAACAAACAAACAAACAAACAAACAAACAAATAAATAAACAAACAAAGAAACAAATAAATAAATAAGTTGGTCAAATATTACTCAGTTACTAGTAAACTTAGCTGTATCGGTTTTAAATTTTAACATAGCTACAGTCCTGAATTTTTTTGGCCATTGTTAACAAACCGCTGCCAGAAATTTACCTCCGAACATCAGTCCAGCGAATTAGTGCCTAATTTTGTACACCAAATCCTGAAAAAATCCAGACGTTTGCGTAAGCTACTACGTAGTACGGAATTTGACAGCTAGCTGTTCTCTTATAGGATTGCTAGATTGAATTCGAATGACAAAATAAATGTCTAATGACTTTGTCGTTATCCTATCAATTTTTTTTGCGACAAGTGTTTTATTTTAGCCTTCGAATATTTTGCGTCTACGCTTTCAATCCGCATGTGCGAGAATCGGCTCCCAGGTTGACGTTCACGTGTACTTTTTCTAGCTAACCGATTCAGTGTCTTACTGCTGGGAAAAAACCTCCTCTCTCCTCCTTTCCCAGAGAGGAGTGGAGAACTCTTACAGTGATGACATAACTTACAATGATGATTTAAAAAAGAAAAACTTCGTAAAAGTTTAATTTAAATTTACTTTGATGAAGTTGTTACACTTTATAATTTAGAGAGTTCTTCACTCCTCCCTGTCATCAGCCATGTGTATTCTTAACGCAAAACAAGCTCACTGACAAGAGTAGTCCTTCTATACACCGGTAGTTACTTAGTGCCATGATAGTGTTGTGTTGTACCTTCGAAGTACTACCGCTATAATGCCGCAGAATAAAGCCGCTAGAGTAATGCTGCCCAATGATGACGATTGATGATGTGTTGACCTCCAATTACATACAACTCTGTTACACAGTTGTCACATCACAAAAAGAGCCTTTATTTCTTCCATAAAAGCTATAGAAATGTAATGGAGGGAATAAAATTTCAATAATAATAGAGCTCAAATTAACGCCACACGTTTATAAATCACGCGTATTTTAAACTCTATTATTATTCAAAATACTGTTACTTCCTCGTCCAATTTTGTAACCGCCCATTTAGTGTTTTTCCTAGTTACACTGTAAATTTGCGCCAAATTAAATAAGTACGTACTTGCCTGCTTTAGCGATATTCAGAGTTATTTAAAAATGCGTTATTTATATTTAGAAATTTACAAAACCTTTTCTGCTGTAAGCTTTTTCTTTATTATATTGAAATATCAGGGTTTTTATTTGTAATTTTGTTAATTTGTGTATACATATTTTTCTCCATCTATTTTCCACAAAAAAGTAAAGGTTGAGCAACCTGTCTGCTGTCCACTGTTGAACATCGAACTGTCAAGATAAACTATGGAATTGTAGTCAAATGAAATCAGAAATGTATTTTATTTTATATAAATGTTTTTATTTTATATACTTAATTTTATATAAATGTTTTTTATTTACCTGTTTGAAACGCGGCCCTGGTGGTGTCAACACACATTACGCGTCAGCATATTAAAGTCTCCATAGCACGACGGCAACTTCATTTCCCTCCACAAACACCTGTGTTTTCCCCTTCCTTCGACAAACCCGAGCGGATATGTGATCTGCGTCACAGAGGCGCAGTTTTACCCGATTACATAAACAAAGAAGCAATTTTTGGTGTTTTTGTATTTTCCGAGGGAGCCTAAGAGGGGACGCACAAGGAACTTGTGCTCCCCACAGGATTTGATTCAAGGAAAGGTTTTTATTTATCAAGTACAATTATGTTTACTGTCTAGCAGTCGCAGTCATAATAAATATTTCTCCAATAATCTAATAATTACCACTTTACTATACGTATGGTTCTAAGTATTATCTATTAGAAAGAGGGAAAATAAAGCCGGGAAAACAATAAAGGGAAAGAAAAGACGCCATAAAAATAAAAAAATAAAAAATAATAAACCTCAAAGTTGTAAAACAAATGTTGTTACAGACGGCGAACTCAAATTTAATCATGTGTGTCTTTAAAAACAAGGTTACCTAAAATCACTCATTGTCTGTCTGGTTGTCTGGTAGAAATTGCTTTCAGCAAGAAGGCCGCTAATTGTACTTGATAATTATGTGCTCTGGTGTACAATAAAGAATATTCTTATCTTATCTTATTACGCTGTATTACTCACGCCTTTTTACGTCGCTTACAATAGCGCTGATATTTTAATCGAACTTGATACAACGATTTGTTTGAAACAAATTGAAATTGAAAGATCAGGCTAAGCCTGTTAAATACTATCAATCAATGCAATAAAATACGTAATAACATTCAATTAATGTATAGTATACATAAAATGTAACCATCACATTGCTGCTGGAAACTTAATGGAATTATAAAAAACCTATTTAGAGGCTAAAAATTGTCCTTATCACGGGTTAGTGCATTAAAAATAATATAATTAATGGAATTATTCCTTTTCAATACAAACAACACGTTTTACGAGGACAAATCCAAAATGTCGGAAAAATATACGCGAGTTAATTAACCCCACACTCTCTCCAAGAAAAGGGCTTTGTCCTACCGTGTCACACATAAATACTACATAAAAATAACTCGCATCCTACATAAGGCCCCAAGGCCCCGTGAGACTTACACTAAAATCTCAGGCCAATTGCACGACAAGGAAATTCACACAAAAAGGAACCATAATATTGGATGGCAACCCGTTACGGTTACCGAAAACAGAAAGCGCGTGCGATGATAGCCTCCACCGTGACATTGCCGTATAATTCGGCGATTGCCGTTAGTAGAACTACACTCTGAACCGTTGCGGTCACTCCACAGATTTTTTTAGAAGATGCCGGACACGAGACTTCATTTTTGTAAATCACGTAATATAATTGAAATCTCAAATTGAAATAAAAGTATCTTAATAATACCTATAGATATAATATAGGAAACTAACTGTACAAAAATGCTCTATTTTTGTATAATTGTTATTTTTGTTCATATATAATGTCAGTATGTATGGACAAACAGTATTATTTTGTCCATACATACTGAAACAGTATTATTTTTTTACTTAGGTAAATCATTTATTATTTAAAAAAAATGGTAACATATGTGTTACTAAATATAAACTAAATCTAAATATTAACACAACAAACCTAAATATTTTTATAAATTAATTAATTTAAAACACTACCTAAAAGCCAATTACTGCGCCCAGATCACCGCCGCCTCTGGGGAGGGTCCCCAGTATGCTGGCTACGTTACCTCGTTGGATGGCCAGACTTATCCTCTGCCCGAGGTAAGAGCCAGCTCTGTAGGAATGTCAAATTAAAAATGTTAGTCGGTGACGTGATGTAAAGATTTATTCAGTTACCAAAATCGACTACGACGAGATCTTCTCTTCTCGAGATCTTTTTAAGGTGATCTGTCGCGCCCGGTGAAGTCTCAGCCTGAGTAGTACGACGACGCTAGTCGCGCGTTTTGAACAGTCGCGACTTTTTAGCACATTAATTGTAAAATTCTGATATGTTAGACACGTTTAATATACACTCCTGGACACATATATTGGCCCACCTCAGAGTTCAGGTTTCGATGGCCCCTACCTAAATATGATTGTTAGATTGAACAAAAACTATTGATGCAGTTTTAAACCTGATATATTTAAAGACTATTGAATAAAATTATGAATGTGCCTGGTTCAAACCTGCATAAAAACTTCTTGCTCGACTCAATATAAATTTTTAGCCAGGACTAAACGAAACTGAAAATGCAAGGTGGGCCAATAGATTTGTCCAGAAGTGTATAACTAAATTGCATCAAGCTTAGATCGAAGTGCAATTATTTTATACCACAGACGACATAGAAAAACTCAAGATTTCCTCGCAGCGCCCACACTAGGGAACCCCGAAACGTAGGAGCTATTTTCTATTTACATTAGAAATTTTACAAATAACTAAATACATACCAAACATAATTTGTGGTGAGGTACTTCTTTACATTTATGTTTAGTGCTCCAACCTTAATGGTTGTAGGGCGGGCGGTCGAAACTGTTATGATTAGGTCGGGTAGGACAGTTAAGGGGCTCCATAGAGTAACGCTAGCGCCACCGGCGGAGAAAATAATATATATTTTTTCATAACATACATGCAGGCAAATACATTGCTTCTGGCCCCATATACCCTGGATACCCTGTGTCGTGGGAACCAGAAACAACGACATCACAAACATGTAAACATCCGAGACCTGGGCGTTTTTTTGTCTCCAGCCGGGGTTCGAACGCGGGACCTCTCGCATGGTAGGCAAATGCACTGCGCCACATAGGTCTTCAAAAATAAGTACTCAAAAATAAAGTTTTCTTATATTCGTATCTATGACGATCTTATTTCGTATATAGCGGCTCTCAAAAACCTATTTCATTTTTAACAGAACACATTTTCAAAAAGTGCCTCTACAATCGTTCAATGATCTTAATACTGATTTTTAAGACCAATCAAAAAGCTACATCAAAGCTATATCAAACACCAACTGATGTGGATTTACTTTCTATTGTCTAGGCGAAATAAATGTTTCGCCATTTGAAGCTAGGTCAATAATTATAACAATTTTGTTAGATATCAATTAATGTGTTTCCATTTTTACATGGAAACAATTTGTTTTGCCAGCTTCGGTTCTCTTAACATTACATAATATAAATTTAGGTAAATACAGTTACCTACTTAGGAAGAAAATTTACTTGAAACAAATCTATAACGAGCTCCAGTTGCATTCCTGCTTCGGTTTAGTATTATGGGAAAATAAAAAAAACTACAAACAATCCGGCTCGAAGGACCATTATGTAGGGGCTAGTAGCTTTAGTTACTCCGAAATCCTACAGTATGTGTTGATCTTGATGTAAATTGACTGGCACTCGTTCTTATAGTTGTTGAGGGTTGTTTTAACCAATCAAAGATGTTATACAAAAACTTCACTGTTAATTGTTGAATGTTGATGTTTGTTACATGCAAGCTAAAGTGTAACTAAACCTAAAAAACTAATGTATCGCAAAGCTGCAAAGGTGAATTGCGCATTTTACCTCGTGCGTCAGTGTACTTTTAGTAATTGCTGACCGTACAACACCTATGGGTCAAAAAACTATGGTTCAAATGTCTTATAGTCGGTATCGGCTAACGAAATTGTCCTTTACTAGTTTACATATTTTAGAAGAAAACATGTTTCAATGCTACAATAATACATACTTTGAATTGACATCAACAATTTCGCAGGTTTTTTACTTTAAATCCTCTTATATCGTAATGAAAGAACATTCTCTTGAAATAAAAACCTTTCCTTGAATCAAATCCTGTGGGGAGCACAAGTTCCTTGTGCGCCCCCTCTTAGGCTCCCTCGGAAAATACAAAAACACCAAAAATACCTTCTTTGTTTATGTAATCGGGTAAAACTGCGCCTCTGTGACGCAGATCACATATCCGCTCGGTTTTGTCGAAGGAAGGGGAAAACACAGGTGTTTGTGGAGGGAAATGAAGTTGCCGTCGTGCTATGGAGACTTTAATATGCTGACGCGTAATGTGTGTTGACACCACCAGGGCCGCGTTTCAAACAGGTAAATTCTTTTAAATACAAATACGTTAAAATACATTTCTGATTTCATTTGACTACAATTCCATAGTTTATCTTGACAGTTCGATGTTCAACAGTGGACAGCAGTCAGGTTGCTCAACCTTTACTTTTTTGTGGAAAATGATCTCTAACGTAACCAAGTGGAGTGAGTGAGTGAGTGAGTGAGTGAGTGAGTGAGTGAGTGAGTGAGTGAGTGAGTGAGTGAGTGAGTGAGTGAGTGAGTGAGTGAGTGAGTGAGTGAGTGAGTGAGTGAGTGAGTGAGTGAGTGAGTGAGCGAGCGAGCGAGTGAGTGAGGGGGTGAGCGAGTGAGTGAGTTAGTAAGTAATTAAGTAATTTATTTATTTCCTTCTCACAGAGGTATCAGAACACAAAAATATGTGAGAGGCTGGAGTGGAGTGTGTAAAGGCTGATGCGTTGTCGACTATACATTGCATAGCCGATTAACCGCCAAGATTAACTTACGAGTAAGAAGACTAAGGCTGACATTCAGAGACGAAAACTAAGCAAAGACTGGTCTTACAAATGTCCAAATCACGTAGATTTTGACATTTCTGAGACCGGTCTTAGCTTCAGTTTTCGTCTCTGAATGTCAGCCTAATTGTACTAATCGGATACGCAATGTACATAGAATTGTAATTCTTCTTCATCGTTCCCTCGTGACTGAGGCTGGGCGCATGCTGAGACGCAGGTGACGCAGCACAGCGCAGCGTAGGGCAGCGCAGATTTTGTAAAGCATGGAACGTTCTTGAGCTACGTACGCTACGGCGCAGGCACGTGCGACGCAGACATGTGTCTGCCCTGCTCTGCGTCTCGTTGTAGTGCCGGCACAGATTACTGCGCGACGCATGCACGTCGAGGCGTGTTTACTAACAATTTTGTTGCAATAACAGAACATTTAATTGAATTAGTTCGCTGTGAACCTTGTTTGTATGATACAAATCATCCAGACTATTAAAACAAGACATTGAAAGAGTTATAATGGGTGAGAATTGCCAAGGAATGGAGCCAATAGTTCCGTCGCAGCATGCGGTGGGGGTCTATGTCTGTCTCAACTGCCCTGCCCTGTGCTGAACTGTGCTGCGCTGTGCTTCAGCATGCACCCAGCCTGAGGATCGCGATCAAGGGTCGCTCGTTTTCACGGCGAACGGTTGGATGCCGCCTGTCGCCTTGTACATGCTGCCACCGGGTGCCGCTTTTATGACGTAAGACCATCTTGTCCTTCCTCTGGCACATTTGCCGTCCACCTGGGCGGTGATCATCAGCCTCTTCAAACTATACTTGGCAGAACGCATGATGGGTCCAAAGAAGCGGATGGCCTTTTCTTGGCAAAACGTTATAGGCGTTTTTTGATGAAGAGTTCTAAATAAATAGACTCGTTGTCATAATAAACGTTTAGATAAGCGTTTTTTGATGAAGAGTTCTAAGTAAATAGACTCGTTGTCTTAATAAACGTTTAGAAAAGAAAAGTTTTTGAAACGCAGCTCAGCTGATACAAGATTAATTTAAGAATACTAAAAATAGTGAACGTCAAATGAAAACTTGAATCAATTTAGTTTTGTATTTTATAACTAATTTTAAAAAATCTAAACAAACTTGGATACATATAAATCTGGATCAGATACATTATAAAATATCTTGTTATTACTTAATTTATCAAAGTTAGCGCTTATTACTATAGTAATACTATTATCACGTTCTCCGGTAAGTTGTGGTCCTAGGGTGAATACGAGTATGTATATTATTTAAATTATTTTACATGTCTAAATTGGAATCTAGAAATATAAATAAAATTACCTAGATCGCTGCCGTTGAGGAAAGTTCTTAAGGTGTTGGCAGCATTCCCCGCCTGAATGGCCAGGCTGAAGTTACTTACATAGTTATTTTAGATTTTAATTACATTAGTTCCTTTATTGACGTAGATGTATAGTAATAATTATAAGTTTCGTCATGAAGTTGTATTAATAAAATATAATAGAAACCGTTTATTCAATACATAAAGAAGCGCTCGTGGCCTAGTGGAACCGAGTCATTGGAATCAATCACTTGTGTTAAGCAACAACAGGCGCGGTCAGGTGCTAGATGGGTGACCGTCCCGTGACTACCGCTAGTGGCATTTTTCCAAACGCTTTCCGTACTTCGCAAGGCACGCTAAGCCGTTGGTGCCGGCTGTCATGTAATGGCAGTCGTTAAGCCATGTCAGAGGCCTTATGAGCGGCTTGATAACTTCAGACAGTAAAGCCCGCCACTGTCTTATAATCCTCCACGAACCCGGACTTGGCCTCCGTAGTGGAGTATGCCCTAACCTTCTGCGATCCAGGAAGAGACTCGTGCCCCAGTATTGGGGCCAACAAGCGTTGATATCGATTCACTACACACAAAACACACAAAGTAACTGAGTTGTCTCGGCTGGCTACTTTTAATAAACTACATAACCTAACTACATAGACAAACCAGCAATGGTTTACCGGTAAACGAATGAAATGTGTATTTTTAGGGTTCCGTACCTCAAAAGGAAAAAACGGAACCCTTATAGGATCACTTTGTTGTCCGTCTGTCCGTCCGTCCGTCTGTCAAGACCCTTTTTCTCAGGAACGCGAGGAGGTATGAAGCTGAAATTTATATCAATTACTCAGGTCTACTGTCCCTTGAAGCTGTGAAAAAATCAAACTTCTAAGCCAACGCAATCAAAAGATACAGCCGTTTATGCCGCAAATTTTCGACACTTGCAAGGGAATCAAAACCTACAGGGTGCTTCCCGTGAACTCAGAATCTTGAAATTTGGTACGAAGCAACGTCTTATAGCATAGATAAAGGAAAAATTACGAAAACCATAAATTTTTAGTTACATCACATAATATATTTTTTTTAATAATTTTAAACTTACTACCCATTTCTTCATAAACGCGTAGAGGTATTAAATTGAAATTTATACCAAATACTCAGGTCTATAATACAGGTTTGTACGGAACCCTCGGTGCGCGAGTCTGACTCGCACTTGGCCGGTTTTTTTATAACATTATAAATAAACACCACCAGATATCACCAGATGTCGACCAGATAGGGTATGAAGGGGAAGATAAAAGTACCCGGAACCGGCGTGCGCGCCTGTGACGACTTTATATGAACGTTGATGAAGCGAAGGTGATCTGTCAGAACCGTGGCAAGTGGCAGTCTCTGGTCTCTGCCTACCCTCTGGGCTGTATCCCAGAGGGTAGGCATGAGGTTATGTTATGGTATAAATAAATAAATAGAAACAAAATATTGTGTCTTGCTGCAAGACCAGAATGCTGTTGATATGAAAGTGTAAGGAAAATTTCACAATAAAGACATTCTAAAGTAATTTCATATCGCTCGCTTTCTAGGGTGGGTTAACTGTCTAGAATAGACCGCCTACGCCGTAGCCGCGTCGTAGCCGCGGGCTCGTAGCTCGTAGCACCCGCGTAGCACTTTCATTACGTTGCGCAGCTTTCATTTCATTTTCTCGCCATAAACAATGTACTGTTTATGGGCTTTACTTTTTGTAAGACTATAAAAAACTCAAATAAAATGTGCATTTATTCGGGTTTTTTAGGTTATGTTAGAAGTTTCCTGCTTGAAAAAGTGAGAGGGACGATCGAGTTTTATCAGTTTAGGTGAAGTTGTACAGTGGACAACAGGAGAAACTTTTCACTACTAATTTAAAACATTATTGAAATGATCAGTAAAAAATCGATTGTGGTTACCAATAAAATCGTTTGTTTACGAGATAAAAGTCCATAGAGCAGAAACTAGTGGTCAGTCCAAATATTATTATTTGCTGATCAGGTGTTGCTGGTAATGAATTTATTCTGCTGACCAAAGTGAATTTATTTGTTGATCACATGTCGCTGCAAATTTATTTGTTCTATTGTCCAAAATAAATTTATTTGCCGATTACGTTTCGCTGCTAATTTATTCTGATTACGATATTTTGCTTATATTTGTTGCCGACGATTTACTCCGCCCAGAAGTTTGTAGAGTCGGTAGGATGTGCGGCGGCCGCTGGTGCGACAATTATTGTTCAAAATATTCGCTTATAATTTTATTCTGCTGACCAAACTAAATTTATATTCTGATCATAATTGAACAATTTCCTGACCACGTTTCGCTAATGATTTGTTTACTTTGATACATTTGTCGACTGATTCTGTTGCTTAGTTGCATTGCTGATGATTTGTTTAGTTCGTTTTTCACTTTCGCGGGCACAGAAGGTGGTGGAATCGATAGGGTGTGCGGCCGCGGCGGCGGCCGCCGGTCCGACAATCATTGGTGAAAATATTCGCTTATTTGTTTATTCTGCTGACCAAAACGAATTTATATTCTAATCATGATTGACTATTTCCTAAACACGTTTTGCTACTTAAAGTATTAACTTTGCTGACCAATACAATTGTTGACTGACTGAGTGCTTGGGTTTCATTGACGATGATTTGCTTGGGTCGGTTTTCACTTTCGCGGGCACTGAATGTGGTGGAATCGATAGGGTGTGCGGCCGCGGCGGCCGCCGGTGCGACAATCATTGTTGCGGGCCGCGGCGGCGCGGGTGGCGCGCGTGGGGCGGCGCGGCGGCGCGGCGGCGTGGCGGCGCGCGGGCGGCAGTCCGCGCCGCGCCCAGCCCCGGCCGGCCGTGTGTGACCGCGAACCCCCCGGCGTGCGCGCGCCGCCGCACACAACCACGCGCCGCAACTACCCCCCACTGGAACATGAACTGTAGCCCACCCAAACGCGATCTCAGGTAAGCCCAATCGATCACGACACACAACCGCCGGACACCAGCCCGCCATAAAACATTCCGTTCGCGATGTTACACGCTGAATGTTTAATGAGTGAAGGTACGGACGGAATTTTTCGAGTTGCCGCGCGCGAAGTGGAGGCAAGTTTCATTAATTCCAACTTCTTTTGTTTTCCGGCGCCCGGAGCCTCTGGGTTTTTTCTTCCATTGTATAAGTCAGTATTCTGTTATCTTTACGAGTCTACGGTAATGAGGGAAATGTAAAGCCCATCGAGCGCGGTGGGTGACTCCTACGCATCGCCTCTGGGAAGGAAAGTTCAGGATATGACTGGCTAATGCGTGGAAAGGGCTATTCCGTGAGGATATTCTGACCTACTTCAGTGTAGATCGATCTTCCTCGAGCTGTGAACAGTCGGCAGTACAGCGGGCGTCGAGCACTGGTCTTAGCACGCCGCGCGCGATACATTCATACCGAGCAATATTGTTGGCACAGTACCAGCGTCCAAGATATGTACATAACTAAAGACAAATTGTCTGACGCTTTATGATACGAGATAGCTTTGCCCTCTCATCCCACTTCACCCTCTAAAAAGGAGTATCGCTAAAAGGAATTTATAAATTGTAGTAAATAAGTAAAGTAAAACGACGTTGGATATTGAATTACTAGATATTAGGCCTGTAAGTGATACACAATTTATTTACATACGAAAGGATCGCTGCGTTTAAAACATATATTAATATTGCTCAAAGGGAATATGTAATTGAATGTTGAAGAATCGAGGCACGATTTCATTTTAATAAAGCCCATACCGAGTCAGTGCATTGGACAAAAGGAAATTAAAAGAAGAGAGCGGTTTTAGAAAACTGAGTGTCCGAGGTGTTCATATATCTCAGCGCTTTAAATCGCTAATCTGCGATGGGCACGCGTGGTGATTAAGCCCTGCTCTGAGCCTGCTCTCTACTTATCACTCTCATTAAATGCTTGGCCTCTGAAAAAGGCAACGTATGTGTAGATAAGGCACACAATGTGCGCCAGGCCAAGTTCTCCGCCGAACTGCACTGTGCACAGAAACCTACTCGACCACTTTTCGATCATATTTACAAATACTTAATATTTTTAATCGGGAGTTCCACTACGATCAACCAGTTGACGACGTAGTAGAAACGCAGTGAAAGACACTTGATAATTTTTTTGGGCGGTGTTATATTATACAAGGTGTAACAATGTTTTCGCTCCAACAACTTTTACTATAAAAAATTACTTTTAAAATGGTAATTAATATCAGTTTTTCCAAACATTTTAATATGGCAGGTATTAAAATTGATTTTAATGCCTACTATGCAGTGGTGTAAGTTTAGTATAAAGCAGCTAGTATTTTTCGGGATTCAAGTTTATAAGTTTCTACACAGTAAATTGTTCGTATTGACGAGCAAAAACCATTATTTTTTCAAACTTACAATTTTGTTACACCTTGGGTTGGTTACCTCAAATATGCCCAACTCTAATACCATGTCTACTAAGTTGCTCATTTATCATAATTAAAGTTCTTTGACTAATGTTTATTTTTTTACTTTAAACGAATTTCAGTTCTGAGTAGGAGTCGTAGAAGGGTCACTTGCTAAAACAGCATGCACCGAAAACATGTCGCATTGGCGGGGACTTTAACTCTGTAATTACGTGTAGTGTGCCATTCATTTTTGTCTCGTTGAGTAGAACAAAGTAGTCATTACTTACAATCTATTTATCTTTACTCGTGCAATTTAGTAAACAAGATTCTAGCCCCAAAATTTATATTTTATGCCAAAACTAGATATTTTCTCGCAACTTCATGAACTTTGTTTATAAATTGGCAGCATGTTATCTAAAACAATTTCCCCGATTACTTCATTTACGGGAATGTGGCACTGTTCGACTAAAAGTACATACTTTATTGATAGAATCTTGTTTACTAAAATAGACAAGTAAAGATAAATAAGCTATAGACGTTTCATGTTAATCCCACGGCAGTCCTACCCAGCCCACATGAATTCTTGTTAAATTATCAATATATTTTTCATTTTGTTTCGTAGTTTTGTCTGCTGTGTATTGGGGCTATTTAATAAATGGTGCTTAAAACTGCAACATGTATTATATGGAATGGATGTCTTTGTAGGACATAGATTTACCGGAGGCTGCGTGCTACATTAGTATAATATTTCAAAATATACTTGTGTATAAAATATCTGAGAAATAACTAAACAACTCATATATACAACAAAAATAATTGTAAAACTCAAAAACAAACAAATTTAAGTATTTTATGCACTTAAGACGGTATTTGGCGATTTTGTGGTGGTACAACATATTTTTTTATGTTTTTTTCGCTTAGAATATTCCTCAAACTTTAATAAATTTCACAACAGTAGCTCTATCTAAGCCGACTCAATACAGTCTCAACTGTACTAAGTGGAGGTGTTGACTTTTTCTTTCGTTCCTGTTTTCTTTCATAGTTTGAAAATAATTTTGGCTGGAGTTTTCAAAGGAAACAAACGATGTCTAGCCCAAATGTCTTTTCACTTTTAGGTACATTATCTTAGGGCTCAAACGCACTAACTGTTACCTACTTATTAAAATAGACTAAAACTCGCACATTTACGTTTATTTATTTTTAAGTGAGTAAGTGCAGTGTCTTAGCTAAAAAAGGGTTTCAAAAGGCGTATAATTTTTAAACAAGGTGGCACTGACAGTATGTCTTATTGCGGTGTGGTTTGTGATTTTTCATGGATTCCGTGAACATATCTTGACCTAATTTATAAGACAGTGAAGTTCCTCTTTCCTCCTCTTTTTATAATTTTTTTTTATTGAATGTCGATGGTCTATGAAAAAACCATCTAACTCTCCTTTCAAGTGCGACTTTTGGATTTTTTTAAAATAAAAATAAGTAAAGACTAAAGCATAACCATACTCCGAGAAACTTTAACTAAAACGCATATCAGGAATATTTACAAATGTTATATTATACCATTCATCGTAACCCTTGCAATTACGTCATGATGTGATTTATAAGATAAGATAAGAATATTCTTTATTGTACACGTTAAAAACAACAAAATACAAAATAATTACGAATGGACATAGTACAATTGGCGGCCTTATTGCTAAAAGCAATTTCTTCCAGACAACCTCACGATGGAAAGTTGCTGAAAGAAATTAGAAAGACGGGTAGCCAGTGCAAATTTGAATATTGATACATACTTATACTTAATAATACACTTACACAAGGAAAGTAATGACACCTATACACAAGAGGACAAATATTTGAATAATTAGACTAATAAATAAAGATCACGAACTCTGCTTTTAAAGATAGCTGGGGAAGGAGAGCACCTTCTATATTTACACCGCGTCTATTGGGATCTTCGCTCACACCATTATACGATTAATTATACTGTTTTTACAATGAAAAGAACATTCCTTCAAAATATTAGTAGAGATTTCAAAATCCCCTCAAAGTAACTAAAACACTCAGCTGTCGTCCATTGTAATTTATTGTAAGTTTCAATACAATGTTGTATTCAAGAACGACCAAACTATAAAATACTAGATATTGTGTTGCTGGCAGAATTAACTTCGTGGGCGTCGGGTTGGTGGCGACAAAATAAATTATAGGCAAGCCTGAAATACATTCAGAGGACCAAAAAAATATTTAAACGAAAAGAATTTACATTCTGTTAGCCGAATGTAACAATGAACTATGTTAGCCGCTGCCTTCGAGGCGTATTTATAGTGAAGCAAAAGGCAGCGGGAAAAGAAACTTCACTCTGATCATCTTTTCTTAAATCATCTAAAACCTAATACATAAGTAGCTGTCATATCATATGATAACATTCCATGATTGCCATCAATCAATTTCAATAGTTAATTTTCTTGAACTAACACTTTCGTAAGTACTACACATTATTCGATCGTTTTCTTCATTTTATTTTCTAGATTTTATAACAAAAGTAAGAAAAATTATAATGCTGCGGTCATACACACGAAGAGCTCACGAGCATAACGCAGGGGTCAGGCATCGCCATCTCGACCATTATATAGGAAGATAGGCAAATTGGCCACCACGCCACCATTTGAATGAAGTTTATCAAACCTACAGACTGAGTTCATGTCTGTTATACAATGGATCGCAATAAAAAAATATCACTATGCAATCACGTGGTCTGTGCACTCTTTATAAAACAACGTTTGTTACAAATAACAATAAATTCCCTGTGGAATTTGTTTACTGTCAAGGGCTTACATTATTCATATATGTAGTTATCTGTATTAAAATAAACCTTTTTAGGGAGCGTAAGCGACTTTTAATTAATGTTTTAAATTTATTTTCAGACGAGGATAGAACATGTTCTGGTATTCTGTTGTAAAAACGAACGCTAGACATTATAATCCTGAACGTACATAAATAATAAAAGTTTATTGGAGCACTTTGAAGGTTGCAGATGTATCTACACTACGTGTTTTGTTTACAATGTACTTACAAGTAATAGTTTCTTGACATAAATTGTGTTGAAGACTCCGTGGATTCATATAATGATTTGGTATTTTTTTCTTTTACAGTCTTCTTCTTACCACTGTCATGATTTTGCATGATATATCTAATTTTATACGTAAAGCATTATCGAATAAAGTAGGTAAATTCATAATGATAGTTGCATCAGCTACCATGTAATTGAAGAATTATTAACTATGGTTATGTACACATTAAATTGACAAGCAAAACGTACTAAAAATATTGAAGGGTAGTTTTAAAGAAGAAAAAAGGGAACCGAGTGGGGTTTGAAAGTGGCTTCACGTCGCACGCTAGCGTCGGGGAGCCATTGCGTTCCCGAATACGTTGCTGATCAGATCTCCTGAACAAACTTAATATTACCACCATCTTGATACCTTGGTACCATCATCTTATTGCTTATTTGTTCTATTTGTGATAGCCTTACCTCTTTGCCATAGCACAGCGTATCCTAGTATGAGACCGGGAAAAGTGATTGTGTTGTGAGAAAATTAACGGGTAAAACGAAGTCTAATGATTATTAAGAGTCATTACACCTCGTTAACCAAAAGTAAAGGAAAACTCCTTTACTTTCCTATAACAATACAGTCCATTCCGCAACAAATAGGCCGGGTCTGTGTCATTGACACTGGTTTACATTATGAAGTTCCTAAGTATGTGGTACAAAATATTCTTTCAAGAATATAAAATTGTCGCAATATCGTTTAAAAGGATTTAAGTACGTAGACTTTTATAATCAGCCTTTTTTTTTCTAATAGCACTAATAACCAAAGTCTACGAGTAGGTTAGACCGCAGTAAGTGAAAACTTAAGAAGTCTTGAGTTAATATAATTATACTTTCTCAAGCTTTTCTCTTTTGCCCGCTGATTTAGCTAGGTAAAGGAACAATTGCAGAACAAGGCGGACTTGTCTTAATCATCTAGAGTCTCTTCTATAGATAGATAGAGAACACTTTATTGCACAACCAGAAAAAATAATACAACAATGATTTCTTAAATCTAAGTAATGTTAACAATGGACATTAATCCGCATTTTTTTTCCTTTGCTGTATATGAAAAAGAAGGTAAACTGGAAAGCCCTACGTTCTTAGTTTTTACCTCAGATGAGATTTTCATTCATGATTTTCGTTTTGAAAACCTTCTCATTCTAAAAGGGCGTGTAAGCAAACCAGAACGGAATTCGTCGTGTATCATCGTCAACATTGAAGCTTGTAAAAAAACTGTCACTGCTCTGTCAGTGATTTTTGCTTTGACATAACATAACAACATTTACATACAGGCACATACATTGCTTCTAGCCCCACACTAGGATACCCTGTGTCGTGGGAACCAGACACAACGACATCACAAAAATGTTAATATCCAAGACCTGGTGTTTTTTTTGTTTCCAGCCGGGATTCGAACCTGGGACCTCTTGCAAGGTAGGCAGATGCGCTACCGCTACGCCACAGAGGTCGTCGACGTTTGACATTTTGGTTTAGTATTTTCGCAGGTCTTTAAATATGCAAGTGTTCACGCAAATGCAGGTCTTAAAAATGCGCAACTACTCGAATATGTTTGCATCCTCGCATTTCTGGCCTTCAGCAGTCTTCTCAAGTGCATTTGGTTCGTAGTCCATAGTCTGAGCAAAGACTCCCCAAGAGCAGTGGTTTCGCCCATGCAATGTTACCAACAAACGTACTAAATATAATAAACAAAGTTAGGTTGAACTTTCACTATGAGTATTCTCTACATTCTTGAAAAAGTCAAAAGAATTTTATTCACTAAAAAACAAATTGTTTACTTAATGAACGTCAAAGCAGTTAGTTAAGCATTGTATAAATGGAAATACTAGTTTAGAACTACACTGTGTTCTAATGAATTATTCAGGGCCGATTTGTTACATTTCCTTACGTGTTTTCGGCGGGAGACTCCATTGATAAATTGGCAGCTAAGAATTTAATCTCTGACTCGACCAGCGCAGTTACACAGACTAAAGACTGCATACAGTTGCCAGCATGTCAATCATAACGTTAGTAAGCCACCTATAACGTTTTCAGTAACCCGCTCGCTTAGGTGCGATGGTACAGTACTATACATCATCAAAGTCCCTTCAGGAATCTACGTTCGCGCAGACTAGGAAGAAGTGTAACGAAAGTATCCGAAGCTATAAGTACATTCAACATGATCTTTAACCGATACGGTTAAGGTGCAGAATTGATTGCCGCAGTAGCGCTACCTATTTCGCTCACGCTAATATTGACAAACTAATAGTCACCTGCATCGATGACGTTAAATCAACCAATAGCAACAAACACGCGCGGCCTGCCATAAAATTAAACTATCTGATTGGTCGATCAACTTGCCGCACATCCAAAATTTGGTCATCTGCGCAGGAACATCCGCGAGACTTTTTTCTTGTGTAGCACTGTACCGGAGCGGTAAAACGCCGGCTTTTCAATCGGGAGGTCATAGGTTCAAATCCCAGCATGTACCAATGAATTTGTTATTTAAGTTTTGTACATTTCTGAAGTTATAGTAGCTACACCACTCGCTAGCTGTCAAGGAAAACATCTTGAGGAAACCCTCTGAAGTGTTAACATACCTCAGCGCTTGCCACCTATAATAGCCCAACTATGAGGCTAACGGCCGAATACTCAAACGTCATTCAAATATTTAAAGGCATCTTAAATAATTGAAAGTGGTCGCGAGGTCCTTCAAATCTTAAAAAAGTTTCAATAATCAGTAAACTTAAGTGAAAAACAAATGTCCTTATCATCATTATGCTCTTTGTCGGATGAGGAAGGGCTTAATGTGCCTCGAAGAAAATGAGGCAAAGTTAAGATGCTTTCGAGTATTAAGTATAATGAAACAGACTTTCATGCGCGGTTCCGGCTGTAGAAAGAGTCCGTCTTTGGGCATACAATCCAACCAGTTAAAAACCGTAATAGATCCATACAGCCAGTGGACCAAATTTTAATAACCCTGCGTTATTATGTCAGTAGCATAATAACGCATAATAATTCTTCTTTATATTAATATTTATCAGGGAATAGCTTTCAAAAACCGCAATGTTTTTATTGTTGTAGACTTTTCAAATGTCATTCATTGGTGAGATAGCCCTAACGTTTCATTCTACGACAGTATAAGATTATTATTTCAATATTAAACATTTTGCTTTGTACAAAACGAGGTAATATTATCTAGTACAATAATTTAAGTTTGTTTCATAAATCATATTATGATTTATTTTATTTTATATTTATAAAAAAACTTCATATTTCATCACAAAACTTAAAATTGATCGAACAAATTCTGCGTAAATCGGATACACAACGTAAGTTTAAATATTTTGTCAATGAAAACAGACTTGTTGTTTATTTGACGGCTTCTCAGCTGATCACGGTCTGAAATTGTTTGAATGACATTTGTGTATACCACTTAATATTTAACAAATGTTCAAATTTGAATGCCCTTCAACCGAGTGATCGATTTGACTGACGTTTGAGTATTCGCGGCCTTTTGCCGAAATCTCAAGTCTAATTTTTATACTTAAAAATCTATGATTTGCCGTTTCTGGATTACCACAACACAGACTCTAGTCTAGCCTGGAATCCGATGTTATTTTGCTTGTTGTGATATAATTATGTGACCATTAGGTAAACTCGTAGTCCTGCACCATGTGATTACAATATTTATGATCTCTTGTGTGGGTTCTAAATAAATACTTTTTTTTACTAATCGGTTATCAATCCATCGGCAGATGTGATCAGCCCCTTTATTACCCCTATACCACGTACACGCATCAATTTAGCAAATAAGCGAATCCAATCGTCTAACTGTCAAATTCCTTACTAATTGCTTCGCCAAACGTCGGGATTCCGCAGGATTTGGTGCGTATAATTAAGCCCCTGACTTCTATGACGTAAGCTTCTTATTTTACCGTCTCATTTCTGGTACGGTCCATCAAGGAGACTTTGAGCATATCTTTTGAGTTTTGATGTAACGTCAGTGCAGTGTATTTTTATTGTCTTGGTACGTCTCGTCGCATCATCTGCGGTTAAGCGAACGGAACGTATTGAATTGATTCCAGTTTCGGCTTTACGACTGTGCTGTGGAAAATTGTCTGTCGACGATTTGAATACACAAATACGTAGGTACTTGTGTTACAGCGTTGCAGAGATGTGACGTCAAGGCTTGCCGAGGGAGATATGTGAATAAGTAACACTTTGTTTTACGCTTGAACGAAAACGATAAACATCATAGATTTTTATCTATTTATAGTTTTTACTATAAATAGATAAAAATATACTTCCCACTGTAATAATAATAATAATATTGGCTTTTTTGCATCTACTTAATGAGATGATTTATACAGCGTCCAGTGGTATCTTCACTCACACTAGATGGGTAAAGAGACCACTCCGGCGCTATAGTGCCTGGGACATGGTTTAATAGATGGTGTAGGCTTGCCCAGCACCTATACCATCCTGACAGCATAGTCGGCCTAGCCCACAAGAAAGACTAGTCGATACGTGCGGAGCCAACCAAGCCACTGTAGGTCACAGGATTTCTCTTAGAAAGAGAGAGTAAGGGCTTACCACACGTACCCATCGCAGAGTGGCAATTTCAAGTGCTGAAGTAGAACACCAAAGATACTCAGGTTTCCTCACGATGTTTTCCTTTACTGTTAGGTGTTGTTACTACAACTTCACAATGTACAAAACTTAGATAATAGAAAGATAATATATCATAAAAAAGGATTTATTCAAATAACCACATGTTGTTGATGTAATGTTTAGTTTTACCCGCTCCAAACGGACAGTAATATATAACGCTCGTGTGTATATATGTCCGATTATACTCCTTGCTAACCTGTTATTAGATTTTAAAGATCTCAATCGATTCTTCATTATTGCAGATAAAAAATGTTATACAAATTTTGAAGAACACGCGCTTTACTGCGGTTACATAACATAAATACATACGTAGTAGGAGCTAAGTAACAGCAATTTCCTGACATTATCCGCTCAATTTTGCATTTTGACCTTTATTAACATAACAACTACCTAGGCTTAAGGAGCTTTTCTCACGTAGCAATATTGCAGGCACAACACTATTTCAATAAAAATCCACTTTATATCGACACTTACAGGCAGCGCAATCTAAACCCAACCACGTAGATATTACGGGCCATTACACAGTGACGTAGTGTGTTGTCTAAGCCCCTGAATACACGGTCACGTCCCGTATAGCCCGGGAAGCTATTCGTAAAGGTCTAAGGTCGCTTGCGTCTGGCTATATCGGATTTTTCTATCGAATACCTAATTGTTGATATCGCCGAGGTGTTTGACGTGGGTTTTTGTGTTGTGATACTAATCACAACAATATATATTAGCTATCGTTTACTTACGGGGATCCTGTCCGAAGATGCTGATATCTTATATGATACTAAAAATAAAACAGATACATAATAAAACCGGTTTGCACTAACCCATCTGACAGAGCCTATCTAAATAACGCATGTTTAGCAGCGGTAAGCTCAATACAGTGAATAAATCGGCATCTTCTTGCACCATTTGCGACTGCCTCGTTGGTCTAGCCGTTAAGGCACTTAGCTACCAAGACAGAGGTCGTGGGTTCGACTCCCACTGGAGGTCGCCATACATATGTACAAGTGGCCTCAGTCTGAGTGTATTTTCATGATTGTGACGTCCTTGCCTGGTTACCATAGTACAGGGTATTCTAGTTCGGGATCAGGTGAAGTCATTGTGTTGTGTGAAAGTTATTATTTTTGACAGGACTAACAATAGATAAATTGTCTATCAGTTTGTCACTGTATATATCTATTTACTTATCCAGTGACTTGGCGCAGTACGCTCAAGCTGACAGAGCTATCAGTGTCATACAAAAAAAAAAACAAAACAGTTGTTATCAGTTAGTTCCTAGTGAACAGTGTTCATAGTTTTTTTGACTTGCTATTAGACCGGTTAAATATAATATTACTAGATATGTAATATAATTTAAAAGTAAACAAAAGCCAACCTCTGTTCTCTGTTAAAATTCGAGTGTGTTTAAATTCCTTTAGAATACTATAAGTATATATTTTTTTATGCACTAACCCGTGCTAAGCACAATTTTAAAAACCTATTTAGAGGCTAAAAATTCCACCCAATTCGCCGGGATTCGAACCCGCGACCTCTGGCTATCCGTGCTAGCACTCTTTCCAACTGAGCTAATGGGCGACTCACCGGCATCAGTGAAATTTGGAACCTCTTTACTATAAGTAATTATATAGCGTGAGAATTATTGGCACTACTCCCTATAATAGCACAACGTGGCGCTCTTTAGGAGAGGGCTATGTTCAGCAGTGGACTAGTATAGCCTGACGACGACGACGACTATAGGTAAGTAATTGCGGAAACACTTACTTGAATTTTCTTCGGAAGAGACGGATCAGGTTTGACTCCGTTATGGTGAGTAGAGTAAGAAAGTTGCTGTGTGGTGTGGGCCTAGAGAATAGCACCAACCCAAAATCTTCCCGCGAGTGTCTTAAAAGGCGGTAAAATTATTCAGTTAATTCCGGAATTAACTGAATAATGTGGTAGTGCTTACGAAAGTTGTACGGCTTTATTTATAAAAACACAATCCACTAAAACACTTTAAACACTCCTAGAGGCGTTTCATTTAATCTTTGGTTACGTATTTTACTTGTAAAATCTCCAACATAAATTATTTAAGTCAGTTTTTTTGGAGTGTTTTAAGGACAATTTTAAAAACCTATTTAGAGGCTAAAAATCCATCCATGCCGAGACTCGAACCAGCGACCTCTGGCTAACCGTGCCAGCGCTCTCCCAACTGAGCTAATAGGAGACTCACCGGCATCAATGATATTTCGAACCTCTTTACAATACTCTCTGTATTACGTACAGGCAGCAACATCTGGCTGAAGTAATTTGCATCACTTGCAGCCCCGAGTACCTACCTTGCAGTTATTGTAGGTTTTACATCGGCATGATATCGCGGGCTAAGGACAATTTTAAAAACCTATTTAGAGGCTAAGTGTTTTAAGGAATTATGTTTTTATCATTAGAGCAGTTAGTTCCAAAATACCGTAAGTTTATCGTATGCGTAGAAACTAAGGTCGAATTTCGCCTTAAAGGGGTTTCCGTTTCTACATTATTAACCCCGCCAAATCTCGAGGCCTGGGGCCTATCGGAGGTTTTTTCACGCAGTCACTTAGATATGCACAAATGGGCTGTTTCTCGCTGGGTCAGCCCGTCCTCAATATTGGATTTGGTCAATCGAGGGCTGCTAGGGAGGTTCTTTGCGCATTACCGCCTGACGGATCGTTTGAGCTTTGAGAAAGTACGTTATGCGAAATTGGCTTTGGCTTTGCAAATTGCCAGTTTGTTTGCGGGTTTCTGATAGAAACATTGGAAGTGTAACGATAGTTCTTTATAGTAGCTGGCTGGCGTAGCCGTCTAGGCAGAGTTTGATTTATTTGAAGAATATCGATACGTTTTGTCTTTCTAGGTGTCAGTCTTCTGACTTCGAAACTACTCGAGTCGAAAATTGAAAAACAAGTCTCCGATATGTTGCTACTCAGCCGGATTAGTTTCCTTGTTTATGTCAACACCAATTAATTAAAAATACAGTGAAATACTACTCACCGATGAACTGTTTCGGCATGGTTGGTAAATTTTAGTCCCCAACTCTTATTTTTACATTCTAACACAGCACAAGAAGGCATTTTAATACAGTTTTTACGATTGGTTTCTTTACTAGAAACAAACGACAACTGAGGCAAGAAGAACTGTCAGAAACTATGCATATGCAATACATTGCTAATGCGAGGCACACTTACGATTTCTACTATTTTTAGGCTAGGTTTTGCTGATAAAAAAGATAAAAAGAAAGTATTATTGCTAATTCACTGTTTTAATAAGTAGTGCGCTACAGAAGCTTGGACTTAAAAATTCATTACTCCGTCAATTTTTGTTGTGATACTCGTGGTAGCCACAAACCCGAACTGGGCCCCCGTGGTGGAGTATGGCCTAACCTTCCTGCGATGTAGGAAGAGACCGTTGCTCCAGCGGTGGGGATATATTTGTATATCCCCACCGCTGGAGCACGGGTCTCTTTGGGGTTGATACCATGGTATAACATAACATTTACATACAGGCACATACATTGCTTCTGACCCCACACTAGCGTGGGAACCAGAAACAACGACATCACAACCATGTAAACATCCAAGACCTGGGATGCGCTACCGCTACGCCAAAGAGGTCGTCATATAAATAAATACATTTAAGTACATTTGAGGTATAAATACATTTGTAAACTATTTTACAATACTAGACCAAACGATTGTTTATTTAAACATAAATCAATTAATAAATGCGGAGTGGAAGCGCTGGCAAGGGACGTCCCAGGCGGACATACGTCGACCAAATAGGGGATGTATTAGCAAAGGGGAAGATAAAAAGTACCCGGAACCGGTGGGCGCGCATGCAACGACTTATGAACGTTGATGTAGCGAAGGTGATCTGTCAGGATCGTTTCAAGTGCCAGTCCCTGGTCTCTGCCTAACCCTCTGCGATACAGGCGTGAGATTATGTATGTATGTAAATAAATTTAATTTGTTTACAATATAAGTTGTTTGGAATAGGTTTGGATTCATACCGGTCTCATGGTTCGTAAAATAAAATATTCCTTGTCATAAGTATGTCGAAACTTACCAAACTTTCAGCTCGCTGACCAATCAATTTAACTCGATGAGTTTGATATGTTCTGCTTATATATCAATTTTGTAAGAACTTTACCTTTCATAAGTAGATCGACCACTTAGCCGTGATAATTTTCCTTATAACTAGGTATGTTGTGTGCCCAACTGCACTGAATTTTTCATGGTTATACAAACATCCTTTCAACTGGGAGAAAGGACGCCCACTATAACAAAAAAAGCGCTTTAGATCTTAAATTTAATTTGCAATAGAATCCCTAAATTGCAAAATGATTTTCCTGAGCCCACAATATTTTTGAAAGACCATTTCAACGGTACTCTACAATAAGGCATAAACTAGGAAAAAATCTCCTTAATTTAGGTCGAATAGGTGCTACCAAAATATTTTTTTTGAGCATTTTATTGTAACGTTTTATCGGCGTAATAATATGATTCTATACTAAATTTTAGCGTTCTAGCACCTATTAATTGTCTCTGAGCTAAGCCGCGGACAGTCAGACAGACAGACGCACGGTCGGATCGTTAACTCATTCGCGAAATTAAATTAATAGCAGGCTGGCACGACACTGCAGCGTCACCACGTCGACGCTTCAACTCATAGCCATATTAACTTCGAATTGGAAATGAATGAATGAATGGACCTGAAAGCCAAGCAGGTGTACGATAGAGAACATAAAGCCTCTATTATTTAGGCAGTGTTTCCCTAGTAGTTGTTTTTCGGCGTCGTCGTCTAAACAAACGGCCGCACAAAGGGCAGGGGTCGGGTCTGTGTCCTACTCGGTTACTACGTGATCCTTGGAAGGAAAAATTGTTTGGCAACGGACAAGGGTTAAAGTTTTCAAGCGACCGCGAACTGGCAAACAGCAAGTAGGTCTCCCGCCAGCTCGCTCTAAGCCAGGCTGCTAGCAAAAGCTGGATGAGGATGGCCGAAGCCCACTGCTGCATATGATGGCCTATCGAGCATTGACTGATTATTTCATTTATTTACATGAATATTATATGTAAAATAACAGTAAAATTATACCAAAGCGATGAAATATTATGTCAGAGCACTACCTGTCATACATCTTCTAGCATTCTCTTACGTACCTTCACCACACCTTCAATAACATTCGCAAACATATCACACTGGTGCTTCAGTAGCAGGGCACAGAATAGCCGCAGCGCACGCGCGACCGGCGAGTGCTGGTACAAGTTGGTGCGGGCATCTATATCGGCGAATAGTTAATGCCTCCGCGCCCTGCGATACCCAATCAATTGGTTACCCAATTTGTCAATCAATTGGATTGTTAGAGGAGTTGTTTTTTAGTATCTTTCGAAACAGGCGAAATTTAAACACAAGTAACATTCACACAACACAATCAATTGCCCTGACGTCAAATTGCTTCTTAACTCTGTCACTGCGTCGGGTGTCGTTTACCAAAACCACAACCTTTATGAAATGAAATTAAATAAAAAGGTTTTATTCAAAGTAGTGCAGAAACTGCGGCTTTATGAACGATACAATTCAAACTAGGTGTCCATTCCAAAATCTAGATAATTTTAGAGAAAAAGTTTTTATGTTACGTTTATATCCTAAGTAGACCCCTTGACGTATTTCTATTATAAACCAGTAGACGGTCTGTTCGTTAGAGAAGGAATTCTTCATCCCAATGTGAAATATAAGTTGTTATTTTTCTTTTTCGTTAACAAAGAGTGAAGGTTCGCTGAGTTGTGGTTTGTGTTGGTGCATTATGTGTGGGTCTGGTTTCTATTGTGTTTAAAAGAGAGCAAAAAACTTAGTCAAGCCTTAAATCGTATAATTTTATTATTCTTCTTATCCGTTTATCGTGGACGTATGTATAGAATTTCTGAATTTCTTGCTTACTGTTAAGAAAACCCGAGTGTCTGATGTTCAAAAATTTCAGCCCTTGAATTGGCAAATCTGCGGTGGGCACGCGTAGTAATTAAGCCCATACACTCTGTTTTTTAAGAGAAGGAATATATGTATATTGTACTGGGATCTCGGGTTTCGGTAGAGAGTTTGCTTAACACTTTTGTTCAAAGGCTTGTAAGTTTTCAAAACGTTGCACTATCTACTTGCTAAAATATTCAAGTGACAATAAAGTGCGGTTTCCTTTATAAGTTTATGTCGAATCAGGCAGCTTTGTTCATTGAATCTGAAATTATTAAAATGAAAACCGACTTCAGAACATTAAGGCACTAAAAAGGTTGAAATAATTTATACGAATACCTAAGAATTGTAGAAGTATATTATTTTGGAGTTGGTGCCCAGTTTCAGACCAGTACATACATTTTGGGCACCGACTCCAAAATATTCTTCTTCAGTACCTACAAGTATACGTATTTCTAATTTAGAGGTTATATTTTTTTAAATATTAATAAATATTGTGCTATTTAGTTGACAAACACGGGTTTACCAGAGGTCGCGGGTTCAATCTCGGCATGGGTGGAATTTTTAGCCTCTAAATAGGTTTTCGAAAATTGTCATTAGCACGGGTTAGTGCATTAAAAAGAATATAATAATCAACTATTACTAATTACGTTAACAGTATTTACATATTTACAAAACAAAATATATATAAAAAGTCTTGACCAAAGTATTTGTCCTTAAGTAATGTTTTAAATGTTTCGTGTGCAATAAATGTAAAATAATAAATTTAAATTATGACGTAAATGAAAGTGTAATAATACTAGTGGACTACAACTGTCTGCCGTTGGGGAGAGTTCCCAGTACGCTGATAGCATTCCCCCTATGAATTGCCAGGAAGATGCGCTGCCAAGGTACCAGCTCTTGGGTCGCATAGAATACATAGAATAAATTTATTTTAAGTTTCTGTCCTTGACAATTAGCTCTTTGATCTTTCCTCAACAAAATCACACGACCTATCTTATCGTCGTTCACTATTTCCGTTCCTGTTTTATTCTTTAGCACATTTATAAACAAAACGCCTTTATAGCTTGTAATATATTTCCACAGTTAAAATAGTTGCGCGCGTTTTTCGCGGGATTTGGTCCAGCGTGCAGTAAACAACTATTAAAAGTTCTAATGTGGAGTTACGGTGTCGCCCATTCGTTTGGCTGTTAGTTCTTTTAGTTGTACAACTAGCTCCCGTGAGGACAATTTCGTGATACGTAACTTGGTACCCACAGCGACGTCGCAAACTACTCTCTTAGCGCTTATTACATACAGCGTAAGGGCGAGTCTTGAAAAAATTGAGTTCTTGTGACACAAACTGTACGTGTAAATATGAAAGTTTTAAAAACACCGCCCATGGTAACTATCATAACACTGTCTTAAGTTTTATTGGACACTTGCGCTCGTCCTGGGATTTAGTGCTTAGGAAACACTTGCGATTCTAAACGTGTGTTGGCAAACGTCTTCGTGAACATGAGGTATTTGGCAGATACAGTGTGTTAAAGGCAGGCCTAAACAATGGTTGTGATTGCTAGTGGTTATATACTCTTTGGTGATTGCGCCTATTTACTTGCTTTGAATTTGTTATTCGAACAAATTAAATTCAAATTAAAGAATTTACATTCTGTTTGCTGAATGTCAATGTAAAATGTAAGCCGCTGCCTTCGGGCCGTTTTGTAGTGGAGAAAAAGGCAGCGAGAAAAAAAAAAGTCCACACTGACCATCTCTTCTCAAGTCATCTTAAACCAAATACATCAATTGCCACCTATACATATCAATAACATTAAATACCAAAGCATTAGTTAAATGTGTTACCAAATTAGGGAAAACGTAAGTGCGGCGGCCAGACACACGATCGTTCGCGAGCATAACGCAGTGGTCAATCAATTCAAAGTCAAAGTTTCGATACAAAACAGACTTAATGGCGAAGGCTAAGGTAAAATGTACCAAAAATGGGTGGGCATCTGGGTAGGTGGAATACGGACGGTGGACAAAATTGATTACAGGGTATGCGGTGTCAGATAATAGTAATAGTTTTTATTGAACAAAAATATCACAAGGATCTTTAACTGAGAATAGATACATGGGGTGATTTAAATTTATAGATTAGCCTCTATTGCCGAGATATGAATAAAGCCTGTATTACGGCATCCAGAGCCCTATCCCTACGGAATACGGCGAGGTAAAATATTTGAAGCAATATAATTAACAAGTAATAAATTTAGAATGAGGTCTGTCAGGATTGTGGCAAGTGGCAAATCCTGTGCTATACCTACCCCTCCTGGATACAGGCGTGAGTTTATGAAATGTATGAAATGGTACTCTAGTTTCTAGAGAATACCATTTAAACATTACATAAAGGACAACCGATTGTTGTATGTTTGTAAAGAAAGAAAGAGAAACATTTATTGCTACAACAGTCACACACACAAAACATCTAACAAATACGAAACAAACTTATAGGAGAACAATCAAAAGGTAAGTTAGTAGTTTAGTACAGACAATTTAAGCAGTTTTGTCGCGGTGTGTTTCCGTTGCTGCAAAAGGCAGCTGACTCAGCATTTTGCTGAGGGTGTGAGCCCTCAGCGCTGGTTTTCAGTCAGTACCTGAGAATATCTCACGAGTGTCCCAGTGCGCGGGTCGGTATGTCGTAATTTAAATACTATCGATAATACTTATGTATATTATAATTTATCCAATAAAAACAAATACCATATGCGTAACAAATATACATAAACAATAAAATAATAACAAAAAAACGAACAAAGTGAAATTAGGACAGCCGTCCCTGATGCGATCACATAGTCAATTAATTAGTCAAGTTTAGTAAAGGCGGCGAGAAGTTTGGACAGGATAGGGAAGTCTCTGCTGCTCCAGCAAATATGCCCTGAGCTTACGCCCAAAGGCACATCTACTAGGCGCATCGCGGGCTGGGGGAGGAATATCATTCCAGCACTTGGACGCCGCATACTTAAAACTGCCACGGAAAGACTTCGTACGATGCGCGGGAATAAGGATTCTGTCCTTATGTACACAGCGCTGACGGGACGACCACTCCAGCTTTTTGTGTAGATAAGCAGGAATTTATTATTATTTTGTATGTTATTTTAATTTATTATTACATACCCATGAGGTTCCACCAATCCGCGGAGGGCACGCGTGTTAATTAAGCCCATACTCTTTCTCTGAGAGAGGGCCTGTGCCTTGCAGTGTTATGTTTACAGGCTACATAAAAAACCTGAGTTTAAAAACGGTTACAGACTCATCTAGTCAGGTTTTTTCTCAATTTAGGGGTATAATACGTTTTAATTAAATAACGTTTTCTTTTAGCATTCCATACTTTGCTTTATGCCGCAAAATGATAATTAATTTGTCGACAATTATCGTCGACTCCGGCCCGAAATTATTTCAATTTGCCAAATTGCGCCCATTACGCTGGAGCGATTTGGAAAAAGTTCACCGGAGCTGAGCTTGTTAGGGAGACGGATTTAGACGGCCGACAACAATGTATTTTACCTTGGGACTTTGTTAGGACTCCTTGGTTCCAAAACTTATGTCGTCTTATGGCTAGTTTACGTAAAGTGCGCGAGCAGTTAACTTCCACACGACGTAATTACATCTCCAGGGGGGTGGGTCTCTAGAATGCATAGTTGTTCAGTAGAGTCATATTGACGACCTCTATGGCGTAGTGGTAGCGCATCTACCTACTATGCGAGAGGTCCCGGGCTTGAACCCCGGCTGGGGACAAAAAAACCCCAGGTCTTGGATGTTTACATGTTTGTGATGTCGCTGCAAACCTATAAAAACCTAAAAAGACGGCCTCGGTGGCGCAGCGGTTTGGCATGCTGCTGTAAAACCGAAGGTCTCGGGTTCGATCCCCGGCCGGATCAAATTAGGAAACAAACTTTTCTAGTTTGTCTCGGGATATTATTGGATCTTATCTTTGTATTTATTGTATTAAATCTATCGTCGAGTTAGCACCTGTAACACAAGTCATTTAGTACTTAGTATAGGGCTAACGAGATCCGGGGACCGAACCCGTGACCTTTGGTTATACAGTGAGCGTGCCAAACCGCTGCGCCACCGAAGCCGTCACGTCCCTCAGTCATGAGGATCGACGATGAAGAAAAAGACCCGGTAACTACAGCACAGGGTTTCCTAGATTGAGATCAAAACAAACGTTGCATTGCGTGGAAATTATTACTTTCTTTCCCGCATAAGGAAAGAGAGATTCATAAATCTTAACAGATCTTAGCTGTTGTTACCCTTTCAGTAGGGCCATATCTATGCAGTACGTGTAGCTATATCTATCACTTTTTCTTGCCTACACACGACGAGCCCCATAAATCTAAACAAATCTCTGCCGATGTTTATTGTCTCGCGAGTTTCGCGATGGGATCCATTGTTATACCGTCTGTCAGTGGAGCTTTCGGTCTCGAGTACCTAGTCTCTTGTTTATAACGCAGTCTATACAGGGTGTCCCAAACTTATGGGCCATGAAGGGAAAGTACCTTAAATATCTTAGATAGGGTATTTTGCCGAAAGAAGACTTTATGTTATTTTTTAAAGTTAGTAAGTCTGCATTTAAATATTTTCTAAAAATTACTTGCCTTGGCTGGGAATCGAACCGACTTAAATTTAAAAAAAAACACCCCTACTTTAATAATGTCAATCGAAAGAATGGCCAAAAACTAATAACTCTTCTTAAGTAACATAGTATTTAAAAAAAAAGGAACAGCGTGAAATTAATCATTTTAATCAAATTAAAAACATACATGAAACTGCTGCAGAATTACTAACTTAAAAATAACATAAAGTCTTTTTTCAGCAAAATATCCTATCTACGATATTTAAGGTACTTTCCCTTCATGGCCTATAACTTTGGGACGCCCTGTATACGTCCCACTGTGGGACACAGGCTTTCTCTCCGAGCGAGAGTATCGGCTTGATCACCAAGCGTACCCGCAGTGTACTCACAATTTCTAGCGCTGAGGTGCGTGAACACCTCTCCGGTTTCCTCACGGTATTTTCCTTCACAGTTAGGGATTGGTATTGCTCACACTACGGACATTTGTAAAGTTAAAGCTTCACACATGTTCGTAACAAAACAATTAAAGTCACATGCCGGGTTTCGAACCCACGACCTCCCGAGTGAGAAGCTGGCGTTACTCCGCTACCACCGCTTTTAATTTTTACGCTACCCTTTCGAAAGTTATGACTGTTTTCTTAACTCTTTGTTTGATTTTATCGCAGGAAAAGTCGTGTAATTGTGAAGTGCAATGTGTGAATAATAACGGTGTTTTTTTATAAAAATACAAGAAATCTCTCCTTTGGGGCAGTTTATTTAGTAAGTGGTTCTTTTTTCCTTGTGGAATCTCCACCACAGACTATTTTAATCAGCCTTTTCGACAGTTACTATTGCTCTCTTATTTGTTGTCTAATGAGTGATAATGAAGCAGATAATTCATCTGTCAGAATCGTGGCAAGTGACAGACCCTGGTCTCTGCCTACTCTGAATACAGGAGGCGTGAGATTATGTTATGTTTATGTCCCTTATTTGTCCCCCTACTGCTTAAACCCTCCACCAACCCGGACATGGCCTCCGTGGTGGAGTATCGCCTAACCTTCCTGCGATGCAAGAAGAGACCTGTTCCCCAGCAGCGGGGACATACAAGGGTTGATATCTATATCGATCAATACTACTTTAACTTACACTCAAATTAGGTTAACTTAAACTAACTGTCCGAGTTGTTATCACGACTACATGGCCCTGTTTCACACAAATACAATTCATGTTTTACCATGACAATTCGATGCACACTACGCAGTCGATTAACCTGTACAGGTATGATAATTATGTACGTTAGGAAAAATATAACTAACTTTAAAATAGTAGGTCCCCAACACAACTTTAACTTATAATAGAAATAAACATAAACTTTCGTTTCCATGATATAGGCTGGCAAAAGTTAATACATGCTTTATGGGGGATTTCATAAGTTTCTACAGATATAATAAGCTATAATAAACACAGTTTTCGAATCGTGTTTCCTAAAAACTGTATAACATTACAGATAATTTAAATGATAAAGATATTTGGAATTAATGCCAGTCAATGTATTAGTACTACGTTTTAGAATAATTTATGATTAAACGAACTTACCTAGTAGTGACGTTGAATCATAATTACACGAAGAGCTTCGTTCGAAGAGATTAGGAAAGCACATATGTAGTCCCGTGTATGGTGTCGCTATCTCGCACTATATTTTAGAATATTTTTTGAAAAGAAAACAAAAAATTCAATAAAAAAACTTGTAGGGTAGTTATGAAACCCTGCCATACAACGCTGTCTCCCGGTGTCTTGTCATTTAGTTTAGAGACAAAGCAAGTACTCAACATATTCACGACTGGGGTAGAAGCTGGTATAGCTTGGGTGGGTGGGTTCCTAATCTCTTCGAACGAAGCTCTTCGTGTAATTATGATTCAACGTCACTACTAGGTAAGTTCGTTTAATCATAAATTATACTCGAGCTTCGTTCTCGAGATTAGGAAAGCACATATGTAGATTTTGAGAGATCTGGTGCTCGTGAAATATGTAAAAAAATATATATTGAAAAGCAAATGAAAGTCAGTTTCTTTTCGATAGTATTATTTCGTAATCATAATCGTTATTATATATTTCAAATTAATAAATCACAAGCCAAAATATAATTAGAGGTTTTAAACATTACGTGTTATTAATTATACTTTTAGCAAAATCAGTTTGATCATTATTATTGATTATAACTCTATTATAGAATTGGGCAAATACAGTGGAATTTGGGCCCCAACCTGCGGTCTTTCTAATTATGTCTAAACTCACTCCTGCTCCTAGAGCTTTGGAGGTGGCCGCGTGACGTGTGCTATGTCCTGTAAAAATTGTCACGTCTATGCCACTTGCGGCTATAGTGGATTTAATCCACCGACTAATAGTTGATGCCGTTACTTTTTTGTGAGGCTTTTTTATAGAAATAAATAAGTACTCGTGCCTAGTTCTTTAATCCTTTGTTTTTTCGAAAAACATAGTTAAAGTCTTAGCCGGGCATATTTCTGGTCTATCGAGGAAAAAAGGGAGGCGAAGAGTAGGTTGCGATGATACAGGGCGTGACGTCTTAATATGATCGGAAATTTTAATTATGATTTCGGAAGAGATTGTTATGATATTTTTTATATTAATTTTTGATAAAGTTTGGGCTCGGTGTGCAGTCACCAAAGCTAAAAGGGTACATAATTTTTTCGTAAGTTTATCTAAAGTTAAGTTTTCGCCAGCTAACGTATTCAAAACTAGTGAAATCGTATCTGGGAAGACGAGGTCTCAATTTAAAAACGCCTTTTAAGAACCTTTGAATACGATCATCGCTACCCACTTTTTTCCCGAACATCAATGAGAGAGCTGACCTACAGCTATTTAGAGTACTGTATTTTGCCCCAGACTCGAAAAGATAAGTTAAAAATAAGATAATGTTTGTAACTGATGCATTATAAGGGTCTGTGGAAGTCTGGTGAGCAAAATGGAACCATTTCTTCAGGCATGTATCGTATTGCTTGATCGAACTATCAGATAACGAAGCTGTCATGATATGAATTGATGAGGAAGGAACGTTTCTTTGAAGAAAAGACATCCTGATAATTTGCCGGCAACCAGGGTAATCTGGTGGTGGAGGCTGCGGCTGCTGGAATGAGATAAAATTAGGTGTCGATTGGCCGAAAATATTAAAGGTTTTGATTCGAGTAACCTTGTAAATAAGGGGTACCAGGGTTGGGTGGGCCACAAAGGAACAACCATTATTCCCGTTGCCCGGTCACTAATAATTTTTCTCAGACATTTCAAAATTATGGTAATAGGTGGGAATGCATAAAAGTAAAGGTCAGACCATGTGATTGTAAATGCGTTTGTGGTGAAAGCATCAGGGTCTCTTTGCCATGAAACGTATTTTTCGCATTTTGAATTGAGACGACTAGCAAACAAGTCTATCTCTGGGTATCCAAATGTTTTGGTTATGCAACAAAAAACTTCATTGGAAAGTTCCCACTCAATATCAGGATGAACACGCCTTGATTCTGCATCTGCTATAGGCTGCGTGAACGAATATATTCCGTTCCTCGCACCACTGCCACAACATTTTACTGACTCTTGTAAGGTGGGGTATTGAATACCCCCATACGATTATTGTAAGCTATAGCCGTTGTATTATCGATGCGCAAAACTATTTGACAATCTTGCAAATTTTTTGCAAATACTTTTAGTCCAAAAAAGGCTGCCAGGATTTCTAAGTAGTTTATGTGCTGCATGCTTTCCGCGTCAGACCACAACCCACTGGCCGTCTCCTGCTCGCAAGCAGCGCCCCATCCCGTAGTTGAGGCATCTGAGAAGATTTCAAAGTGATATTGATCACTTTTTATCTTTGTTACTGAACTGTCAACGGAACTAAGCCACCAATTGAAATCGCCTACCAATTCGTCTGGTATGTCCATGATTTTATCGAAGTCTTCATCACTTATAAGGTTTAGGTATTTGCATCTTTCAAATGCCTTTGTGTAGAGCCAGCCATATTCAATGGCGGGGCAAGCGGAAGTTAGAAGTCCGAGAAAACGTGCAAATTCCCTAATCTTACATCTTTTTAAAGTCATGAATTTAATTATTTCTTTTTTAATTTTATTTCGTTTTTCTGATGGCAGAGAAATTTCCATGTTTATTGAATCTATATTGAATCCTAAAAATCGACAAAATGTTTTTGGAATGAAGTCAGTTTTTTCCATATTAATGAGAAAACCTAAGGATGTTAAAAGTCTAGCCGACTCATTAATGTTTTGCAAACAAGACTCATAAGTATTCCCTATTAGTAGAATATCGTCTAAGTAAAAGGTTGATAGATAACCCTTGGATCTCAGTAACTTAGCAATAGGCTTCATTATTTTTGTAAATACATAGGGTGCTGTATTAGTGCCAATTGGAAGGACATTAAATTCGTACAAATCGGAATCAAATTTGAATCTTAGATACTTTTTTGAGTCACTGTGAATTTTTACCAAGAAATAAGCATCTTTGCAGTCTAATGTGCTCATAAAGCAATTTTCGGATATCAATTTTATGGCTGTGCGTAAATCTTCTAATTTGAAATGTTTTACAGCAATAAACTTATTGAGATTTTTTAAATTTAATATAAACTGTTTTTTGCCGTTTGGCTTTGAAATCATAAATATTTTAGAAATGTATTGACCTTGGCAAGGGCTACACATTGATACACCACCTACTTTTAATAGTTCATCAATGGCTTCCCGAAACTCGACCTTTTCGGAAGAAGAATACACTTCTTCTACTGGAGGATATTCTTGAATAGCCGTATTTAAGAAAGGAATTTGGTATCCTTCAATATAAGACAGTACATAAGGGTCGTTAGTAATACGCAACCATTGTTGATAAAATGAAGAAAGTCTCCCTGCATATTTTACCGTGTCTAGCGTCTGGTCCGATAGTTGATGATCGCCGGCCGCGATGACGTCTTCGATGAGCTGGCTTGCTGACTCCTCTGTGTCTGTGGCCGCGTGGTCCTCTGAGCCCCCGCAGCATGCATAGGCTTGCGGCTCTGGGGAGGACCTCTCCAGTTTAAAGACGTGTGGGGTTTATTTTGCTGCGAATTAGTACGGTGGTTCCTATTTTGTGGCGGCGGCGGTTTATTCGTTAGGTTAGTCTTAAGGTCGGCTCCAGATCTGCTAATGGCTTTAGCTGTTTTTAGTGTTTCTGACAGATTGGGGCCGAATAAAAAATTGTCTATCTGGGTTTTTTCCATCTGAGCTTTCGTATCCTTTTTAAGATTGAAAAGGATAAATGATCGCCTGGTCACTGAGTCTGAGTGTTGACAGTCGCATATTATACGGGCAGTATCCATGAGAAGTTTCAGAAGCACAGGGTCTTTTGACTCCGATGAGAGAAGCACAGAAATGGCCTCACTTAGCGATGAAATGGCGGCCGCTGTCATCCTTTGCTTGAGTTCTATACCCTTATCTCGCTTTAAATGATTCTCTAGCATATTCGCTGATATTTCTGGGTTTAGGGCCGGAGCACCGATGGCTTTGCAGTTTTCCGGAACAAGGTACTTATCTTTCAGTTCCTTACGTGTCTCTTTCGTAAGGCCGACTGTTGCTATGTGGCCCAATCTTATTGCCAGATCTTTTTGTATAGTTTTACCGTACTCATTAACTATCGAAGGATCTTCGCCTAGGATTAACAGCAGTTCTGGGTCCAAGACTGATGTAATCTCCGTTCCAGCAGGGGCGGTAAATTCCGGGGCGGCAAGGGCGGCACTGGAATTAGTTTCGATAGTTGCGCCAGGGGCGGCACTAGGGGTTGCACCGGGGGCGGTACTGGAGGTGGTACTGGGGACGGCGCTGGGGGCGGCACTGGGGGCTGCCACGTAGGTGGAAGCAGCGGTCATAAGCGCTGGACTCTCAGTAGTAGTGGTAGGTGCTACCACGACTTTCGAGTTTACAGTGTCTGTGTCGATGTATTCTATCGCATAATCATCATCCAGTAAATCAACAAAATAGTCCTGATCTGTAATAGACCGAAAGAAAATGCTGTAGAAACTATTCTTCGTTGAATACGTAAACACGCCCAAAGAGACTACCTAAACTAAGTAGGTGTCAGTCGGTTATACAGGTATTCTGCATTTTACAATGGGTAAGTAGGTAATAATAGTTAAAGACGTGAGACAGCCCCAGGATGGACAGCTCGGTTGTCTTATTGCAATATACAGACGTGAACAGTCCCAGTACGGAAAGCCCGGTTGTCTGATTGCCTTAATACCTAGGTATAATTCGTAGGTATTTCAATGCCGAACGAGTGGATCGATCCCAGTATGGAAAGCCCGAGTGTTCGCAATTTTTTCGCGCAATGTAGACTACACCTGCGTATCAAAGTAAAGTAAACAAAAATAGGTAGAAATTACTTTGGCAGTACCTTCATAACAAGAAGCCTCATCTCGAGGCGATCCATGGTTGTGTTGACTTCTCTCCGGTGACGACGGTGACGACGTATCGGGAACACCATCCGAGTGCCTACTTTGACGTCGTTTACGTTTGAGTTTTTTCTTCAGTCTTTTAATTTTTCTATACAAATCGTTGTAATCACTCTCATCACTATCATATTTATGTTTAGGCATAACTAAAACACTTGTTAACGTTGAAAATAACACCGAATTTATACTTTTTAAACATATAATATATATTTTTTTAATAGCGAAGCGTGCGAAACAGCGGGCACTAAAACACGAATGACAAGACACCGGGAGACAGCGTTGTATGGCAGGGTTTCATAACTACCCTACAAGTTTTTTTATTGAATTTTTTGTTTTCTTTTCAAAAAATATTCTAAAATATAGTGCGAGATAGCGACACCATACACGGGACTACATATGTGCTTTCCTAATCTCGAGAACGAAGCTCGAGTATAATCTCTGTTAATTAAGTATGAAAAGACTCTGAAAAGACTAAATTTGGAGTTATGTCCATTTTTTCTCCAAAATTATCTAGATTTGGACACTACGAAATGGACACCTAGTTTTACATGTATTGTTCAATAAGTCACAGTTTCTGTATAATTTGGAATAAAATACTTTCATTCAATTTGATTTAAAAACCCCACGGATCTACAATTAGAAGGACTATTTATTTTAGTCGGATACGCAATGCACTTCAAATTATCATAATAAACTATGTTAAAAAAAACGCAGCCCAGAAATCTACTATATATTCTTTAATAAAATCGGGTCAAATCATGTAATTCCTTTTATTCATGTCACTGGCCATTGCATTCATTCAGTATTTTCCTTAAGGTACTTCAGTGGTAGTTAAAAGTGTTAATGTTAGGAGAAATCACGGGGTTGTAACGTGATTATAAATTAAATAGTATTCTGACTTCTCGAACTTTCTTATATTTAAAAAGTGCAATACTGATACTTGTTAAACCCCTTTTCTTTTAATGTACATGTGTACATTTTCATATAACCTACAAGCTGACCCAGCGAACTTCGTACCGCCTAACAGTCGATTCTTTATTTTTTTTTCTCTCCGTAAGAACCATCCTCGTACTTCAAGGAATATTGTAAAAAAATAATTAGCAAAATCGGTTCAGCTGCTCTCGAGATTTGCGCTTACCAACACATTCGGGGATTCATTTTTATATTATTGAAGATAGATAAACATTACATTGCAGGGCACAGGGTTTCCCTCAGAGAAAAAAGTATGGGCTTAATCACCACGAGTGCCCACCGCGAATTAGCAATTTCAAGCGCTGAACTCTCAGACAACCTGGTGTCCTCACGATGTTTTCCTTCACAGTTAGCGAAGCGAACGCCGTTCACATGTGTACTTATCTTTGTTATTTTAACCCAACACGTCTACTTTGTTCTACGTGAAGTTTTACGATAAACAAGACTGGTTATAGTCTGTTAGCTTTTAGAATATACTTCGGGCTCTAGAGTAGGCTTCGGTCTTCGCTAATTTTCGCCGGTTTTCGTACTGATGATCGAGTTGTGATTTCGAAATTAAGTGTCATATTAGTTCCAATTCCGAAATGAAGTGTCATATTAGTTCCGATATTTCTATAACACGAATATATCCGATTCTATCCGATAGTAGCCGAGGTATATTCTAAAAGCTTACAGACTATACTCCCATAAATGTGAAGGAAGACTTGCGCTGCATTTGTATGAAAACTCTTAATTTATGTAAACGCGAATGCCATGGAGTATCGTGCTTATCAGTCGCGTGACATGGAGACGAAGTCTTGTTTAACTGCGGGGTAACCAAGGGCACCAAATTACTTGAAATATAGGTTCTATGTCATACAATTTCAAGTGGATTTTTCTCTAATTTTCTGTATAGATTAGATTACAACTCTATTGTCCACACAAAAACACAATACATTAAAAGCCATATCTAGGTTTTGCCGTATACATTTGGTGGTCTTAAAAGCTAAAAGCGTTCTCTTCCAGACAGACATAACATAATAACAGACAGTAGTTTTCAGTAGCGGGCACAGCGCAACTACGCTTGCAAGGGATTTGTTAAAAAGATTGTGTGTCGATCGGTCGATCGATATCAACCCTTGTATGTCCCCACTGCTGGGGCACGGTCCACGGTCCACGGTCTCTTCCCGCATCGCAGGAAAGTTAGGCCTTACTCCACCACGGGGGCCAAGTCTGGATTGGTAGAGGTTTGTAAGACAGTGGCGGGTCTTACTGTTAGAAGTTATCAAGCATATAAGGCGTCTGACATGGCTTAACGACTGTCATTACATGACAGCCGGCACCAACAGCTACTTAGTTATGTACTTAGTTGGCATTAAACTTTTTCGTGCTCATATATTACATCTATGATATAAAAATGAATCGCTGAATGTGTTGGTAAGCGCAAATCTCGAGAGCAGCTGAACTGATTTCGCTAATTCTTTTTTTAGAATATCCTTGAAGTACGAGGATGGTTCTTACGGAGAGAAAAGTAAAAAATAAATTAAAGAATCGACTGTTAGGCGGTACGAAGTTCGCTGGGTCAGCTAGTTTTATATATAATATATATTAATAATATAATATTAGACCCATTGGTCTAATCGAGATTTTTTGTTAGGTATATAAGACTGCCAATTGTACTCTGTATCTTTACATGTTTTGTAATACGTGCTCTGGTGTATAATAAAGAATATTTTTATCTTATCTTAAAACAAATATTAATATTTGTTTTAAGATAAGATAAAAATATTCTGTTTATATATTATATTAAAAAAACTGTTATAGCATAAATTCAATTAAGAAGTCCTAGAACCCTCATGGGTTTTAAGTAACAAAATACGTTTGTCGATTCGATTTTAAGTAACAAAATACGTTTGTCGATGTTGTTTTTCAGGAATTGCGTAAAAATAATCACGAACTTATAATAATAATGACTGAATATAAAATACCTCACCTATCCACTGCATTTGGTTTTAGAACTGAACAAAACTCATGCAAAACTCTAACTTTGTCTGAACTTTACTCCAACCTCACCTTCGGTAAGTAATTTGAAAGTTCCTACTTTTGTTGGTTTTCTCGAATCATCCCCAGGGCTCCAAAGTTCTATCTGCAGACAAAGACTGCTACTGTAGATTTTAAGGAGCTCCATGCCACACTAGCGCTACCAATTGAAAAAGTCCAAATATGTACAAATAATTTTACAAACGCAACCAATGGAATAGAATCATATCTTTTCATAAACGCCATCAATGAAAAAAAATATATTTATTTCTACGTATCAACAATATTTTATAAATCATTACGTAAAATATATTCTACTTAGTACAGTCGTTAGTAGCCAAGCCTTAGGGTGGCTTGAAAACTTCTGACAGTAAGACCAGCCAAAACTCTTGCAAGCCTCCACCAATCTGGACTTGGCCCCCGTGGTATGGCCTATACCTTCGTCAGGGAAGAGACCCGTGCCCCACGGTGGGGACATAATGGGTTGATGATGATGAGTTCGTTTTTAAAACGGCGGATTCGATAGCAAGCTCTTGACGGCAATGTTATTGTCATAGCGCCGGCCGGCTGGATGCGCGCGCAATGACACTCAATATCTCAATCATGTTAATCGTGATTTTTAAGACACACAACCGGGAACCTAGGATCACGGACCTGGGACTAGACAACCCTTTATATGTCGCCACAGTTGGGGCACGGTTCTCTTCCTATATGGTAGGAAGGTTAGGCCATACTCCACCACTGGGTCCAATTCCGGGTTGGTGGAGGATTGTAAGACAGTGGCGGGCCTTACTGTCAGAAGTTATCAAGCAGCCTATAAGGCCTGTGACATGGCTTAACGACTGCCATTACATGGACAGCTGGCACCAACGGCTTAACGTGCCTTGCGAAGCACGGAAGCGCTCGAAAAAAATGCCACTAGCGGTAGTCACGAGATGGTCACCCATCCAGTACCTGACCAAGCCTGTTGTTGTTTAACTCAAGTGATTCATTCCAATCACTCGGTTCCGCTAGGCTACGAGCGCTACATGACAACTGGTATGCCGTTAAATTGCCGTTCTTCCTTTCAACCTCATTGAGGCCCTTAAAACATATGTCCTTATTGACATATGATGTATTACCTACTTGTTTTATTTCATTTAATGTTGCCTCCATAATATGGGTGTGGCACTGAAGGGCAAAGGCGTCCCCTTGTAGACCAAGATTTTTGGTCATTTGCCATCACTTCTCGGCCGTTTCTTATTTACTATAACAATAAATAAATACTAGCCAAATTTGACTCGGTGCGCGTCTCGAATTAAGCGAATGAAAACACATTTTTCTATATAATTAATACTAGTTGAGCCCCGCGGTGTTACCCGCGGCTTATTGATTTTCCCATAACATATTTTCCCGCAGTAAAACTTAGCCTATGTGTTAATCCAGGGTGTCAGCTAACTCCATACCACATTTTATTAAAATCGCTCCAACCGTTTGGACGTGAAGAAGTAACAAACATACACACTCACAAACTTTCGCCTTTATAATATTACTGAGATGTGATATGATAGTGTGATGTGGTGTGATGAAGTGTGACGTGATGGGTGTGTTTATTTTTGTGGTGGTACTAATCCCGGTAGTAAGGCCCGCCACTTTCTATCGGTGGAGTATGGCCTAACCTTCCTGCGATGCAGAAAGAGACCCGTGCCCCAGCAGTGGGGACATACAAGGGTTGATAACGAACGAATGAACTAATCCCGGTCAGCCACCCACCCACTTGGCCGGTTCCTCATGACCATTCAAAGTTAGAACAGCGCAAATGGGGAATTATGCACACCAAATCCTGAGCATCACTGAAATCCTGATCTGATTCCAATCGCATGGAATCCGGCGTTACTTTGCGGAAATCCATAATAGCATTAAAATGTGAAAATTACTTTGCTAAATTCCGCCAAAAATCCCATAAGCACCATGCGGTTAGTTAATGCACCGCCCTCCCTCCCACTTTTTCAAGCAGAATTTCGTGCGCGTAATATAGGGGCAGAATACAGAACGAGCTAAAACACCCCACGTCACATGGGATGGCGAGTACGTTTTATTGACGTTTCCCTGGTACGTGAGGTTAGGGCTGATTTTATTTCCTCTCTGAAGGAAGGAACAAGCTTTTCCATGAACGGCGTGAAAGTTGTTATTTTTATTACTCTTAGAGGCATTTCTGTTCGGTCTGAAAACCAGCGTCAAAGCCCTGCTTTGGCATCACGCTGAGACAGGCCCATTTTTGATAACTATTTATTTCTTCTCAAGTTTCAGGTACTAGTAAAATATGTTCTGTGGCTTACTGACTCGTCTAGTATTTACTGTGTGTAATTCTCTGTAAAACTGATTAATTTGATTACGATTATGTACCTACTTAGTGCGAGTAATCTTTTGTAATGTCAAATGAAGTTTATTCTTCTTATTCTTGTGCATTTGACCTACATGGACTGGTGTAGTGTGATGTGGTCTTATTTTTAGGGTTCCGTACCTCAAAAGGAAAAAACGGAACCCTTATAGGATCACTTTGTTGTCCGTCTGTCCGTCCGTCCGTCTGTCAAGACCCTTTTTCTCAGGAACGCGTGGAGGTATGAAGCTGAAATTTATATAAATTACACAGGTCTACTGTCCCTTGAAGCTGTGAAAAAATCAAACTTCTAAGCCAACGCAATCAAAAGATACAGCCGTTTATGCCGCAAATTTTCGACACTTGCAAGGGAATCAAAACCTACAGGGTGCTTCCCGTGAACTCAGAATCTTGAAATTTGGTACGAAGCAACTTCTTATAGCATAGATAAAGGAAAAATTACGAAAACCATAAATTTTTAGTTACATCACATAATATATTTTTTTTTAATAATTTTAAACTTACTACCCATTTCCTCATAAACGCGTAGAGGTATTAAATTGAAATTCATACCAAATACTCAGGTCTATAATACAGGTTTGTACGGAACCCTCGGTGCGCGAGTCTGACTCGCACTTGGCCGGTTTTTTTTTTCTATAGAGCCTGTCAACGTCCCACTGTAGCGTACAGGCCTTTGCTCAGAGAGAAAGAGAGAGTATAGGCTTTACTATCACGCGTGGTAGTTACTACTCAGCGCTTAAATTTGCCAATCCGCGGTGGATATTTGAACAACTCGACACTCGATTTCCTCACGATGTTTTCCTTCAAGTCAGCGAGTGGTATTGCAACTGTGTCTTCACAAATGTACCTGACTTAGAAAACAAAGTCATTAGAAGGTAAATGCTAGTAATAAGGCCGCCACTTGTACTGTACTGTTATTTTATAAGTCCCTTATGTAATCCTTGGTGTACATGCAATAAAGAATATTCTATCTATCTATCTATGCTCGCATTGGGTATCGAACCTGGGTCTCCCGCTTCCGAGCCCATTGTTCTACCCACTACGCTACACCCGCTCTTAGCCTTGTGGTCTTATTAAGATTTAGAAAGTCGTAGCCGCTGGCCATTGTTTGACTCGGCTCAAAATCTCTTCAAAGCTAGTAATTCTAACTTCGTTAAATTAATCAACCATTGGATTTTAAACTTTTCTAATTGACAGAACAATGAACGTCAAAGGGACAGTCATTTTGAGTTTTCACTCTGAAATAACACAAGTTAGAGAAGTTATATTTATTTCTACGGGGGTAACATGACGAAGCTGCTCGCGCATAATGACAAAAGTTTGGTTGCGCATAATGACAAATTAACTCAGCTCATTATCAGAGTCTATTTCGTTATCGATAGTATAATTTTGTGCCGAAGAATATACAATCTATTTAACCTAACATGTCCAATTTAGTAAACAAGATTCTAACCTCAAAATTGACATTTTATGCAAAAAATTGATACCATCTCGAAAACTCGTGAATTTTATTTATAAATTTGGCAGCGTGATATCTAAAATAGTATTCCGGGTTACTTCATCTATGGGAATATGACAGTTTACGACTAAAAGTCGTACTTTACCACTGCCGTGGTATGACAAAACACTGTCTCGATAGATACAGTGTTTTGAAGTAACATGAATATTTCGATTCTTCGCCGTTAAGTACATGGAATGGCATCAAAAAATATTGAAAAAGTTTTAATAATACGAAAATCAGTCATAGTAATTAAGACTGTATAACCAACATTATAGAGACCTGTTTTGACAAAATACTATTTCTACAGATAGATACAGTGTATTGCCAAAACATGCTCGGGGTTTATATGTCAAATAACTGTAGATGCAGTGTTTTGTCATAACGACTTTAAAACCTTTTCCTATTTGTCAAGAAAAAAGCGGGTATTCAGTGCGAAGATTCTAGATTTTCAATTAGAATCGTAAATAACATTTTTTTAATTAATTATTCGTTACGGCATAATTATGTCAACTATTATTTAACGCATGTAAGATTTTCAAATTAATCTGTTTCGATTTGACGTATCTATGCGGACTTTTCGTTACAAAATGTTTTTGGCGTTTTCTGCAAAATGCCGGTTTTTAAATTACAGTGTTTTGTCACGACACTGCAGCAGCAGAATCGTGTTTACTAAATTAGACAAGGATAAATAGACGTTCATAATAATGTATCCAAACACTCATATGTAGAATCCGTAACGAGGCCTCGGGCATGCAATAAATCGACGGACGATGCTCTGCGCCATCTTTTATGGCCTAAACAAACCTTTTTAGATAGAGGCCTATGTAACATTTATGCCTGCATTGCACGACTGTTTAGTCGGATAATTGGGGATACTTCCGTATCCGGTAAACTTTATCAATTTACACGACCAGCGATATATGCACAGCCAGAAGTAATAATTTCGAATTAACGCGTATTTAAGAAGAAATAAATATTTCATCAAATCCAACCAAAGCAATCTATTTAAAATTACACAGAAACGTTCAACAGAACGTTACAAATGAAACTAGGTGTCCTTATCAAAATCTACATCATTTTGGAGAAAATGGACTCAAAACTAACTTCAATCTAGTCTTTCCAGAGTCTTTTGATAACGTACTCAATTAATAGAGTTTATATATTATTCTAAAATCTGCTACAAATGCATTGAACAGGCATTAATTGAATCTTTATGTTTACTTACATAAATTCAAATGTATCTGGCTGTTCTTCCTGGCTCAATCAAAACAACACCTCGTTATTATTTCGGTGAAATCGCCTTAACCGCCGCGATTGTCACCGCGCAATCAGCTAAAAGCGCTTTCCGGTAATCAAGGCGCTTGTTTGCGTTGGACGACTGTTACCCCACAAGGCGGGAAGCGGAAATGGTACATAATGACATGAATACTATCAAAAGGCCAGCTTTGCTGCAGTGAATAGCTGAATAAGCACAAGCAGTCTTTTTAAGTCCACCAAGGCTTTTCTAAGAAAGTTTGACGTGCGTACCCACTCTTATTGGCGATCTCAAGCCACAAGGTAAGTAAATACCTTGCATTTCCTTAGGCCTTCCTTCACGATGTGAAGTGTATGTATGTGAAGGTTTCCTCACAGTATCAGTGTGAACTTGGCCGCTTTAATAAAACAAAAAGTAATGGTTTATTACGACAATTCGATGCACATTATGTAGCCGTCTCCCTACTCGTTAACCAGTGGGTTAATCAACTATGCAATGTAAACTGAGGTGTCATAGTAAAGTAAAAACATTGAATTTCATACTCATTAATTCAATGGTAAAAATAAAAATTTGTTTATTGCTCATAACTTAAAACTAGATAAATTTTCCGGCGGCACCCACACTAGGAGAGACCGTATCGTGGGTAAACTAAGAATTTATAGTAGTACTATGAAATAGGGTCCTGATATTATTTGGCAATCAACCGCTATATGGTGCGAATACCTACGAATATGTTTATCATGAACCCATTATGTCCCCACCGAGGGGCACGGGTCTCTTCACTGAGGAAGTTATAGGCCATATTCCACCACGTGGGCCAAGTCGGGATTGGTGGAGGCTTGTAAGACTAGTGGCTGTTTTCAAGTCACTCTAAGGCCTCTGACTTGGCTTAGCGACTCCCATCTATCGACGACGGCAGTTGGCACGAAATGCTTAACGTGCCTTGCGAGGCCCGGAACCGCTCGTAAAATTCCATAAGCGTTAGTCGTAGACGGTCACCCATATATGCACTGAACGCGCCCTATGTTGCTTAACCTTTGTAATCGTTTGAACGAACGAATGCTACCAACGACATTTTAGATTCAATATGTTCATTTTGTATGAAGAATTAAACTTAACCGATTCAGAAACGATCCGTTTCAACCAATCAGGTCAGCGATTGAAACGATTCTGTTGCTTTTTTGTCTGTGACAGCGACCGGAAATAGCACAAACCGTCGCAGCGCTACCTACATCCGGTGTGACGTCGGCGCTGTTTCCATATTGTATGTAATTAAGTTTTTGCGAGCGCCCTGGCTTTTGGGGGGATTTCTCTGGAGTTCTCGGAAATTCCCAATTCCTGCTTATAAAATAATATTTTATCATTAGTTCGTGTAACAAAAAGAGAAATTCTAATCACATTTTTGTATCCGTTACAGGTAAGGAAATCGATTCGTCATCAAGTCTTCGAATGACCAGGCTGATGGAGTGTTTGAGGTAGCTACCAACGAGCATTGTCCTAAATATTATAAATGATACATCATTTTATGGGTCAGTAAATTTTTATATTTTTTGGAATAAGTGTAGCGACCTTCTAACATTCGTATTGAATCTACTTTCCGTCCCGTCTAACAAGGGACGGAATGTAGATTCAAAACATTTTGAATAAAAAACGCCAAGATTTGTACATATTACGTCAAAAAACAAATAAATACAACTTCTTTGACGTTTGCACAGATTAAATGTGTTTTGAGTTTTGTTGATTTTAAAGAGTTTTTGTATCGAGTCATGGTATTGAATAGAAATTAACATCTAATGGGATTTCAGTTAATCACGTGCTTTCATAAATGACGTACGTCCGGTTTTGAAAACTCAGATTTAGTTTGTTCGCTTTAAAAATAAATTAAGGCTGCTCAAATCAAAATACCTATCCAGCCCAGGCTCTCAAAGGTACCTATTGTCTCAAAATAATAATAACATAAAAACAGAACTTTATGTTTTTAGGACAGTGCCCATTCCTAGGTCGCCTGACTAGCTGATAAGTTTTTTTATTAGGTATAATGTATTAAAATAAAGTTTTTTTTTATTTCAACGGTGAAAATGTTCCGGAGTAAGGGCTCTCTTTTGCCAGCAGTCAGGAAACACGAAGATCCGCTGTCGCCGAGTGTTGGTAATGCTTATGTGGCACGCTTTATTATGGCATGAATTGTTTTTGCATTACCCACATTACAGAATGCGGTGGCAGCTTAGTGGGTAGGACAATGGACTCGCAAGAGAGATACATGTTCAATCCCCATTGCGCGCATGTACCAATGACTTTCTTTGATTTCAAAGTTACGTACATTTGCAAATTTGTAGCCGCAGGACGCTGACGGTGAACGAAAACATCGTGAGTGAAAATGACATCCAAACTACAGTCTATTCAAATTTATTCTTTTCTATTTTAGTTAACAAGATTATACCGGAAAAGTATGACTTTTTAGTCTGCGATAGTCCTTTAAATGAAGCAACCTGGGCGATCATTTTAGATAACACACTACCAATTTCGTAAACTAACTTCACGAACTTGTCTAAGCCGCATACAAAAAGAACTGGCAGCTGTTAACAGTCGATTAGCGGATTAGGTATTAGCGTGCGGGAAATCGGGGAAATGTATCGAAGAGCTGATATTTTTTTGTAATTTCGATGTTTTTTTTCCCCAATAAAAGTAAAAGTTTTTCGTATTCGACGAGAACCCTAGGGCATTTTTGGATGCACCTGGGGCATTTTAATACACCCTGTATATTATTATTGTTATAAATAAAAAAAAACTTCCACCAACTAGATGTTGTATAATAGAAGATCTTTGTACTATGAGTATAGTAGAACTTTTATCAGGATACCAATGTTGCAAGTGACAAATACTGGCCTCTGCCTATCCCCGGGACACAGGCGCAAGTTTATGTAATATAAGTAGGCTTTCCGGCTTTAGCTAAGGCACTTTCGTCGATTATTATTGTAAGGTCAGGCTTCCAGTGATAAGTGGAACATCGTAGAGTTAAGCCGACGGATTCCTCGGAGCCTAACGTTAATACTCCAACTGGCTCTATCGAACGCCCTCAGCCGAGATGCCGTTGCCGACATCATGTTAAAGTATAATTTTCGGATACACGGGATTTCTCTAAAAATAAGCCCGCCTTTGCTCATAATTTAAGTCAATCCTGGTTTTTAAGTGCTATATTTTGTTCAATAAAGTGTAACAAACAAACTTCAACTATCTATTTATAGTTACAAAATACCCTCTATTTCCATTAGTTCAGTGGTCTAGTTCAGCGGAATGGATTTTATAAGTTTTTTTTATTACTTACTCTGTTGACAATAAAACAAGCATTTTTATTTGGTTTCAAGCACAATTTTAAAGCACTAATGTGTACTGAACTATTACGAAATGAATTCTCAATATTTTATAACAAATGAGAAAAACTATTTTCACTAGTTCAATTGAGTCTAACAAAACAAAAAGTCACTAATTCAACCAGCCGTAATAGTCTGAATGTATTTTTCACTAGATAGATAGATAGAGAACACTTTATTGCACAACCAGAAAAAAGGATACAACTATGATTTCTTAAATCTAAGTAATTTTATACAATTGGCGGTCTTATCGCTAAGAGCGATCTCTTCCAGACAATCTTTAGATACACTAGTTTAGTAACCAAACTATATTAATTGAACTAGTGGAAACAGAAACAAAATAATGCTAATTCCGCTAAAACAAGGAACATGGTAGGTCTGACATATCTTTTCTTTTTGGAGACGATAAGTTAACCAGTTTTTTAGATTTATGTTTTCGTAAGATAAAATTGAAACATGTGTTTTATTCAGATTTTTTTATGTGTATACAAACACTGTTTCGAACGACTAGGAATAGGATTATTCAGAATAATATTTATGACTGATTTTTTTAAATCAATATATAAAAAAATGCAGACTATATTAGTATCACTGTAAAGAAGCGCTGAGGTATGTGAGCACCTCAGACGCTCAGGTTTCCTCACGATTTCCTCCTTCACGGTTAGCGAGTGGTATTGCTACTAGAACTACAAAAATGTATATAACCTAGAAAAAAAGCTAAACAAATGTCTCATTATAAAAATATAAAATGTCTCATTACCAATAAATTACCGGAACTCTTAGATAACAATCTATCAAAAATAACAAATTGGCTCACCGATCACAATCTTGAGTTAAATTTCAATAAAACAAAGCTTCTTCATTTTCGACCTCATCAGAAACGTCCCTTTGAGATAGATTACTCATTCGATAAAACACCAATAGAAGTGGTAAACGCATATTGTCTTCTAGAAATCACAATAGACAGCCATCTTAACTGGAAAAATCATGTTAGGAAAGTGGCAAGTAAATTATCCAGCTTTGTATATGCACTAACAGAGCTAAAAAGAACAACGGACCTCAAAAGTGCAATGGGTGCTTACTTCGCTTAAGCGCAATCCTGGCTAATGTATGGTGTCGTACTCTGGGGAAACAGCACGCATGCTAAGAAACTGTTTATTTTCCAAAAAAAATGTATTCGAATACTCGCGAATATCGATGCAATGACAAGTTGTAGAAGCTATTTTATTAAATTTGAAATTCTTACACTGACCTCATTATATGTTTCTGAAATGTGTACTTTTGTAAAAAACAATATTGACCTTTTCCCACAATATACACGCCCTAAAAACTTAAGACCGCATAAGAGATTAGAAACGCCAACATCAAAATTACAATTAGTAAATTCTGGCCCCCATTCAATGGCTGCAAAAATATATAACCACATACCTGAATCAATCAAATCAAACGCAAGAACAAACGTTTTTAAGAACGCACTAAACAAATACTTACTGCAAAAGAGCTACTACTCGCTGAAGGAATTTTTCGATGACGATACCACCTAAAGTTGTTACTAAAAGATTTATAAATTATTATGTTTTTATTTTGAATGGAATAAAATAATAGCTGTACAAACTTACTAAATATTATAATGATTGTTGTGTTTAATAAGAGTCTATAAAAGAAAAGTTGTAATTATATAAGTACTATGAACTAGTTATTTAAGTTACATGTTTCATTAACAAATTTATATTGGCAGCGCCCTAGCAGGGTTCTTGTTTGATACTTTTACTATATAAGACATCTCATGTACAACAAGAAAGCTCAATAAATATCTTATCTTATCTCTTATGTCATTAATAAAAGTATTTATTTATGCCTTACTATAATTAAAGCCAAAAAAATCTCCTATTTCTATTTTCCATTCTTAGCTGAAAAAAGTAGGCAATGAGATGAATGACTAAACATTTGTTTCTCGTCTATTGACAATCTGCTAATCTGTTATTAATAGTCACTAGTTTTTAGGGTTCTATAGCTGAAGGGTGCTAAACGGGACGCTATTACTTGACCTCAGCTGTTTATCTGTCTGTCCATCTGTCAGTCCGTTTTTTTAAAGGTTGTATCTTTGGAATCGTAATAGGTAGTCAGTTAAGATTTTCACAGAATATGTATTATTAAAGCGTGTTATCTGAAAAATAATAAAATGAAAAATTATAGGGGAGGTCTCCATACAACAAACTTTATTTGTCGTTTTTCTGTTTATGCTCTATCGTAAAAATGGTAATATGTACAGGCTTAAACCTAGGTGCGAATTTGCGGCTTATTATACAATCTAATGACAAACAATAAAAAAAGGGCAAGCGCGAGTCGTTTGGGAAACTACGCCGAGTCTTCCATACCGCAATGTTTAAAAACGAAAGTTTTTAATCAGTGCGTCCTTCCTAGCTGTGATGACCTACGGAGCCGAGACATGGCCACTCACGAAAGGGCTGGTCCACTAGTTCAAAGTCGCTCAGCGAGGTATGGAGAAAGCTATGCTCGGAGTTTCTCTGAAGGATAGGATTCGTAACGAATGCATACGACAGAGAGCCAAAGTTATCGACATAGCTCAGAAAATTAGCGAGCCGAAGTGGCAGTGGGCTGGCCATATCTCGCGAAGAACAGAAAACCGTTGGAGTAAACGTGTTCTTGAGTGGAGGTCGCGACTCGGCAAACGTAGTGTAGGACGCCCTCCAACCAGGTGGGATGACGATCTGCGAAACTGCCGGCAGATGCTGGATGCGGCAAGCTGAAGACAGGGCGCTAGGGCGCTCATTAAGGAGGGGGCTATGTCCAGCAGTGGACTACATAATATAGCCTGAATCTATAAATGCTTCAGATATGTACAAAATAAAGGTAGCTTTATTTTGTACATATCTGAAGCATTTAGAGATTAGAAAAGACATAGAAAAGACAAGTCAATACATGCGGAGCCAACCAAGCCGTGGGCTCTTTCACAGTTAGCGTGTGGTACGTACTGGAAATCGAACCTGGGTCTCTCGTTTCCGAGTCCATTGTTCAACCCACTGGGCTACCCCAGTGGGTTGAACAATGGACTAACTGTGAAAGAGCCCACGGCTTGGTTGGCTCCGCATGTATTGACTTGTCTTTTCTATGGGCAAGGCGCGTAAGCTGTCCATGAGATGCTGGGCAAGCCTACTCAATCTAAAAAATGTCCCAGGTGCAGAAACATTGGACTCTTCTAGTGTAAGTGAAGGTGCCACTGGACGCCGTATATATAAGTAATCTCATAACGTAGATGCTAAGGCCAAAGTTATAAAAAAAATGAGGTGGAACGGAACCTTCGATGCGTGAGTTTGGCTCGCACTTAGACAGTTTTTTTTGTATTTACTTCAGCCAACTGAAATCTGTTAAGAGCCGATTGACATATGGTTGGTGTACGAAAAACAGAAGGCTAGTATGAGTAAACAACTTGATAGTATTATTGGTTTCCGTATTTTCAGAATGTGTAGCAGCGGTTTGTTCACATGTAGATAAAAGATGACTGTCTTGAAACATATGTCTAAAAAAGACATCATAAGTGCCATAAAGATTTTTTTCAGACAAGAGTTTGATCGTCCATTTTTTCATTTATTCGTTCGTTTATTCATTTATTCATTCGGTCATTCTTGCATTCATTCTTTCATTCGTTCATTTAATTTGTTCATTCAATCATTCGTACATTTGTCAACATGTAGTAGCAATACACTACCTATGTAGGAAAAAAATGTGCAGAGGAAACCTTGAAATAGCCAATTCGCAGTGAGCTTGAAATTGTCAATTCGCAGTGGGTGCGAGTAGCAATTAATCCCGTACCATATCTGAGAGACGGCCTGTACCACGGTAAAAGCCTGCCTATTGGGTATTGGGGCGCATATTATTATAGTTGTAGTGAGTATTGTACACGTTTCTATAATAAAATCCCTGAAGATATATTAAGTTTGACTGAAACGCGGTTCAAAAAATGTTAAAGTACACTTTGTGCCAAAAGGGCTACTGTAATATTAAGGATTATTTAGATGACAATGATGTTGAATTAAATTAAAATTGAATTAAAAAACAATGTAAAATGCATGAGTTTTGTAAAAATTGTGTAAACTCGTAACAGAGTTTATTAAGGACTTTGAAAAGACTAACTTTGGAGTTTTTTTGTCCATATTTTCTCCAAAATGATCTAGATTTTAAAATGGACACCTAGTTTGACTTGTGACGTTCATTAAGCCGCAGTACTGTGCTACTTTGAATAAAACCTTTTCATTTCAATTCATATAAATAACTACATAAATCGATAAATAAATAAATAAATATTTGAGAAACTTTCGCATTTTTTCTAAAGTTACACAGACACAACTAAAAGGAATGCACCCATTCTGTCAATGTGAAAAACGTGGGTAAGCGAGATGCTTGACGGCAACTCGCCTTGCTGTGGATTCCACTCACTTGCATCAAAAAATTAAGCTATCTGATCAACGATGTAGACTGAATTAATTGTACAATGGACATCGGTTCAACTTAAGTTTTGATTGCATAGTCACTCGTAGCGTAACCGAGTAGTAATGAGATGATTTACATTTGCGAATCGAGTAGTATGTCCGCGTGTAAAGGTTTATATGCTTTCGATTGTATTGTAGTCAGACAAAATATAACCTAATTAATAAAATCTAACATATCCTATCCAAACCGAACTAAAGCCACAGAGGAATAAAACTAAGCTTTGCGAATTCAGTAGTATCTACGGGGTTATCTTAAGATAGGTGGGAAAATATTAGTGCGCCATTCTTTGCAGGTCGATAAATATTAGTGTTTAATTATTATAATATACATATAGCAAAATCATCATTGTAAGTTATATGTTTGAAGAGCGAAGCATGAAGTCCATATATTTTTTGATTGCGTTGTATCTTCAATAGGCGGGAATTGACTGTACTCGCTACCCGAGACTACGGCAACAGTAACGCTGCTGAAACGTTGGGAAATAAGGTAATTACTTTTTATCTAATAAACAATCGCGATTTGACGCGTTTAATAAATATAATATTTATTCTCATCTAGATCGAATTAACCTTGATCGTTTATTTAGCTCCTGATTTTAAGAACACTAAGGCTGGGCGCATGCAAGGACACAGGCGACGCAGCAGCGCAGATTTTGTAAAGCATGGAACGTCATTGAGCTCCGTACGCTGCGGCGCAGGCACGTGCGACGCAGACATGTGTCTGCTCTGCTCTGCGTCTCGTTGTAGTGCCGGCACAGATTTCTGCGTGACGTGTGCACGTTGAGGCGTGTTTACTTACAATTTTGTGGCAATCACAGAGTATTTAATTCAATTAGTTCGGTGTGAACCTTGTTTGTATGATACAAATCATCCAGACTATTAAAAAAAGACATTGAAGGTGTTATTATGGGTGAGAATTGCTAAGGAATGAAGCGAATAGTTGCGTCGCAGCACGCGGAGGGGGCCTATGTCTGCCTCAACTGCCCTGCCCTCTACTGAACTATGCTGTGTTGTACTGCGTTGCCTGCATTTCAGCATGCGCCTAGCCTTATGGTCGAATTTCAATTTGGCAGTTCTTGTAGCTATCTGTGGCGGCTACTAGATGACGTGACTATCATGCGGTTTATCTTTACGAGTTTATGTTTATGTAATGAGGTTTACGGTTTGAACGTTGTGCAAATGGTCTGCGATACTCAACAGAAGGCCGTAAAACAAAAAAAAATATTAAGGCTGCTGCTACATTGAGCAAACAGTCTTACGGTCCAACAATTTTCGTGACTGTAATAAAGCAAGTATACTTTTGATAAATGTGGTTTAATAGACCAATTTTGGTTTCAGGATTTTGACTGAGAAAATTTGTAAGTAAAATTGTTAGGTTTGAAAACAACTTTTGTTTCTCAGGCTAAGTATAGGAAAACAAAAATATATTTAAAATGTCCGCTATTTTAATACATACATAGGCTGCTACTTATGTATGCGGAATCTGGGATTCCAATAATTTTAAACGCAATGTCTGACCTCCATGGTCAAATTCGTTCTTTTTTTAAATACTGGCCGCTAATATTTTTCTCTTATATACGTTAGTGTTTTTGTTTTTGTTGGGTTTAAAATGTCATATCGCTGAAAAAATAGAACTCACTCGTGAAAATATTCGTGCTATGATTTATTACGATTTTCGACGTGGTTTAACGCAACAACAGTGCGTAGATCAATTAACTTCGACTTTTGGTGGTGAAGCTCCATCAAAAACGACTGTGTATCACTGGTTTTGTGAGTTTAATCGCGGGCGCAGTAAGCTCACGGACGAAGTTTAAGAAGGTCGCCCGAAATCGGTGGTTGTGCCTCAAAATATTGAAGCTGTGCGAAGACTAATAATGCAAGACCGCCATGTTACGTATCGCGAGATAGAGGCTATTCTGGGCATATGTATGACGAGCATTTATAGGATATTACATGAACATTGGTCTGTAAAAAAAAATTGTTCGCGTTGGATCCCGCACAACTTAACTCAGGATCAAAAAGATGCTCGCGGCGAATGGTGCAAGAAAACCTTAAAAAAATTCAACGGAGGCGACTCAAAATCTGTTTATAATATCTACACAGGTGACGAATCCTGGTTCTACGCGTACGATCCCGAAACTAAACAACAATCAACAGTTTGGGTGTTTCAAAATGAGCCGAACCCTATGAAAGTGGCTCGTGCAAAAAGCACTGTAAGGCAAATGGTGGCCTGCTTTTATGGTATTAATGGCCATGTGGCTACAATACCACTAGAGAGTCGCAGAACGGTTAATTCGGAGTGGTACACGACAATTTGTTTGCCGGAAGTATTTGAAAAAATACGCCAAAACAACCAGCGACGCAGAATCATACTTCACCTTGACAATGCCAGCTGTCATACATCTCAGGAAACAACTACATTTTTGGATGGTCGAAAAATAGAATTGATGGGTCATCCACCGTACAGCCCTGATTTGGCTCTCAATGATTTCTATTTATTCCCAATTGTAAAGAATAAATTACGTGGTCAACGATTTTCGACCCGTGAAGATGCCGTAGAGGCGTTCAAACAGCACGTTTTGGAGATACCTCAATCAGAGTGGAAAAAGTGTTTTACAAATTGAATTTATCGAATGCAAAAGTGCATCGATCATAGTGGAAAATACTTTGAAAAACAATAAAAGCATATTTAGCCATATACATTTGTTTATTTTTTCTATTCCGCATACATAAGTAGCAGCCCTCGTATCAAACCCTCAGACACCATTTATCAAAAGTATATTATTATAATACTTTATTGCCAAGTTTATTTCATGCGAAAAACACAACAAAAATGAGAAAAAAGTAAATACATGTACAAAGGCGAGCTTATCTCTGTAAGAGATTTCTTCCAGCAGACCTTATTTAGAATACTTTTTTTTAAATCACTATCGACCATCAGGTCTAGAACCTGTGGCGAGCACATGTCAACTCTGCGCGCGCACTACTAACTCCAACATTTCTGCATCGCGCAATCAGTGTTTCAATGACATAGGTACCATAAATATAACGTCCGACTAAAAATAGTTGGACCGGCCGTCCCCAGGTATCCGATCTGCCTGGCGGGAAATTTCCCTTTATAGTGGAAGAGCACGATCACCCGCTCTTCCCTATAAACCTAACTCACTATATACGTCCCACTGCAGGTTATAGGCCCTGCTGGGCTTATAATTTCTCTCCGAGAGAAGGCTTATCATCATCATCATCATCATCACCATCATCAACCCATTATGTCTCCACCGAGGAACACGGGTCTCTTTCCTGAGGAAGGTATAAACCATACTCCAGCACGGGGGCCAAGTTCAGATTAGTAAAGGCTTGCAAGACTAGTGGTACTGTCAGAAGTTTTCAAGCCGCCCTAAGGCCTCTGGGCTTAACGACTGCCATTTATGGACGGCAGCCGCACCAACTGCTTAACGTGTTTTGCGAACCAAGGAACCGCTCCGAAAAATGCCACTAGCGTTAGTCATAGAGGGTCACCTATCCATGCACAGAACGCGCCCTACGTTGCTTGACTTTCGTGATCGCTTAAGATCACTCAGGCAGCCGGGGCTACGAGCGATTCTACGAGCGATACTAAGGCATAGGCATAAGGGACTGGTCTTTCCCCTGAGAATAATTATTGTATTCATTATTACCTTCTTTTTATGAATACCACAAATTCAGTAGTAAATTGATTTCTAAAATGTATTCACCCTCGTGCTAGTAAATCAAAGAGGTTGGAACCCCATTGTGGGCCTTTGTTGGTTCCACCTCTTTGGAGGATCCATTAGTTTCCTCATTCAAAGAGTGAAACACGCCGTTGTGTGGGAGTAGTTATTCCTTTGAGTTGGGCTGAAAGACCGTGATATTACGAATGAGGGGTATTTTTCAACAGACACGGTCTGTTACCTTTAGGGACGTATTTTGTGGAATTCCTGAGCTTCGGGTTTTAAAAATACTTGTTAGCTTCATTTCGTGACTCGCATGCAGCATTTCATTTGAAAATATACCTAAGTACAATATGTAACTCGCGAAAATGACAATGAATAACAGGATTAAGGCATTAGATCCATCCTAAGTATGTTTTTTATGATAAAGAAAAAAACTTGCAAGAAATGCTGGCATGGCACAAATGTAAATTATTTGCCAAAAAATAAAGTAAGGTAAGAATATTTATAGAAAGATTAAATAATTGCAAAAAATATATAGATAAATACATATGTATCTATGTCTATCTATCTATCTATCTATCTATTTTTATGTTAAAACCTATTTTAGAACGTCTTCGTCAAAAATCTTTTTGTTTGACATACACTTCAGGAACGTTTTTCAAAAGATTTGTAATGCTTCCAAAAGCCTTGAGAAATTCGAGTGGTCCTCACGAAAGGTATAGAATCTATTGTTCATTTGTAAAGTGACGTCGTTGGCAACAACGAAGGGTCTTTGCGACGGATTTTTGCCTGTTCTCGAGAACACCTCATTGACTTTTCCCTATAGATACCTATTTTTTATTGATTTTCCTTTAAGGCGTTTTAGGGCGCTAACTACTTGCATGGAAACTGGACTACATCAATGGAAAAAATACATAACTTGTCTTTTGTTTAATAGTGAACATCAGAAATCTTAACAACTGTGATAACTATTTTTAGAACCCACAGTCTAGAACCTATGATCAATAGATTAGGACTTTAATCGATTTCCGCTAAAACGGCCGTTTTTGGCCGAAAGTGATTAAAGTCATTGGTTGTTGATTCTAGGTTCTAAATTGTAGGTTCTAAAAACAGTCGTTTTGAACTGTCACTGTTTTGATACAAATTAGTTAGCCCCAATATAAAGACGAAGCGCTCGTGGCCTAGTGAAGCGCTCGAGGCCTAGTCGAACCGAGTGATTGGAATCAATCACTTGAGTTAAGCAACAACAGGCGCGGTCAGGTGCAGGATGGTGACCATCCCGTGACTACCGCTAGTGGCATTTTCCGCAAGGCACGTATAGCCGTTGGTGCCGGCTGTCATATTTTAATTGCAGTGGTTAAGCCATGTCAGAGGCCTTATAGGCGGCTTGATTACTTCTGACAGTAAGGACCACCACTATCTTACAATCCTCCACCAACCCGGACATGGCCCCCGTGGTGGAGTTTGGCCTAACCTTCTTGCGATGCAGGGAGAGACCCGTGCCCCAGCAGTGGGGCGAACGACGTTTGCTTGCTTCTTGAGTCAGTGTAAACAGTGCCCCGCAATCTAAGACAAGTGATTTGCTCACTTCAACAAAGGCGAAACGCTAAATTTTGTAAATAACAATTTGCGCCAGTTTTGTTTGTTGTAACATTTATTATAAATCACGAGAGCGAGTCGGAGGAAAGTACCTACATTAAGACAGAAGCAAGGCTTCTTTTGAATTTGCCTTTCCGTTCGATAAAGCTATAAATTGCTGCGAGATCTTAACTTAATATATTCCTAATATTACTAAACGATGATTTGAACAGTTAGTTATAATAAAAAAAAAATAGTTAACTTATACTTATTATCAAGTCTTATCAATGTGCTAGTGTGCAATTCTTATGTAAAAAAATGTAAAATTTAATTTTGGTTACAAATAAATTAATTTCATTTTGGTCATTTTTTGGTTACAAAATGTCTGGTGAAACTACAGTAAATGAGACTGATCCCACAGTCAAACCAAGTAATTGGATTTGTGATGCCTTATTATAACATAATTATTTGACTTGTTATCTTTTATATTAATAAATACAACCATTTATATAGGTACATGTGTGTGCCAGCGTATCGGTGGAATGATCGTCTTACATTGGAGAGGTCGTGGGTTCTAATCTCGGCCTGTACCTATAGTCTATTACTTTTAAATGTAAACGTAGGAAACGGGTTATTCCGCTAATCCCCATTGAAAATCCCCATTGATGGGGATTTGTGAACTTTTTGTTCATAAATCCCCATTGCCAATACTAAGACACGCCTATGGGGATTTGAAAACTGAAAGTTCATAAATCCCTATTGTTATAAGAACAACATATTAAGTACGAATCACAAACAATTTATTTTCTAATACTATTATACCTACAATATACAATGACACAGATTTACAATCATTTATAAAATAACACATGTTTAGATATTCTGCTAACCTAAATAGAACATGAGTTTTATATTTACTATGTAAATCGCAGATTCTAATTACCTAGGTTTTACAATATAATCTCATTTTCACAACACATAAATTATACTATTTTTATTTTTAATGCACTAACCCGTGCTAAGGACAAATTTAAAAACCTATTTAGAGGCTAAAAATTTCACCCATGCCGGGATTCGAACCCGCAACCTCTGGCACGTATAGCCAGAGGTTGCGGGTTCGAATCCCGGCATGGGTGAAATTTTTAGCCTCTAAATAGGTTTTTAAACACATAAATTTTTGAAAAATGTTTCTAGTTGAGAAATCTTATTTCAAAAAATTGTCTAAGAATTAGTACAACTTCGGCACTAACGCACTGCTTTGGCTGGTTATTGATGGTTCTCATTTCAAGTTTCAAGTTTGTTTCGAGGTATCATCATTATCATCATCAACCCATTATGTCCCCGCCGAGGGGAACGGGTATCTTCCCTGAGGTAGGTATAGGCCGTATTCCACCCCGGGGGCCTAGTTCGGATTGGCGGAGGCTTGCAAGACTAGTGGCTGGTTTTACTGTCAGAAGTTTTCGAGCCGCCCTAAGGCCTCTGACTTGGCTTAACGACTGCCATCTGTCGACGGCAGCTGACACCAGGTGCTTAGCGTGCTTTGAGAAGTACGGAACCGCTCGGAAAAATGCCACTAGACGGTTTACCCATCCATGCACTGAACGCGCCCTGTGTTGCTTTACCTTCGTGATCGTTTAAGATCACTTAGGCAGCCGGTGCTACGAGCGGTTCTACGTGTAAAAATCCATAGTGTATACACGGACATAAGAGTCGTTCTTCTAACTGGTATTTATTTGGTCTCGTCCCGACCGACGGATGAAAATGAGGACCTAATCTCACTTAATATGGGCCGGGGCAGCTTTGGGCGGGAATACAAATTACTTGTCTTGAAGCTCAACCGTCAAACTGGCAATTGGATTTAAGGAAAGCCTACCTTAGATAGGTAGATAGCATAAGCAGCTATATACGTCCCTCATAAGGTTTGGAAGAAATCACTTTTAGTGTTAAGGCCGCCGTCTGTACTCTTAGTTTAAGAAATGTCTGTGTAATTTCCTTTTGTATGTAAAATAAAATATTCTCTATCTATCTACGTCTCACAGCATTGCCTAATCTCTCTCTCAGAGAGAAAGAGAGAGAGAGAGTATTGTCTTAATTAACACGCGGTACACCGTGGATTTGCTCACGATGGTTTTCTTCACGGTATGCATGTGGTGTTCACAAAGGGCTACTATTAGTTCACAAATGTAACTTAAAAGACAAATTCGTTGGTAAATGTGCTTGTTGGACTTGCCTGGTATTGCAAAATTGCAAATTGGTGGCATTTATAAGAACCAATTAGATAACCGCGGTTTTATACCACCCTTACACGCTGAAATTTGCGTGCATAGACATAACAATACACATACATACATACATACATATATATACATACATACATACATACATACATACATACATACATACATACATACATACATACATACATACATACATACATACATACATACATACATACATACATACATACATACATACATACATACATACATACATACATACATACATACATATACACAAAGGTACATACCTAGTTTGAATTGTAACGTTCATTAAGCCGCAGTTTCTGCGCTACTTTGAATAAAACCTTTTCATTTCCTTTCAATAAATAATTCCTTTCGATAAACCTCTTTTCTCCATCGACGTTAGGTTCGGTTAGGTTACAAACATTATTAACAAGTTACAATAACGTTTCAAAATAGTACAAAAGGAAGGTCATACCTGCATAGATAGATACTCGTAGATACGACTAGACCATCGACCCAGCACTGTCTTACAATCCTCCACCAACCTGGAATTAGCCCCCGTGGTGGAGTATGGCCTATACCTTCCTTAGGAAAGAGCCCCGTGCCCCTCGGTGGAGATATAATAGGTTGATGGTGATGAACTACGAGAACTGTACGCAGGTAAGACACTTGTCAAATTAAATAGTATCTTTTATCCCGTGGTGGAGTAAGGCCTAGCCTTCTTGCGATGCAGGAAGAGACCCGTGCCCCAGCAGTGGGGATATCCAACGTCACTTTAAAAAAAGGGACGCGCCTTGGTTTGTCGAATTTTGAAAACGAGACCCTCGAAACATTCCAAAACTTCACACCTCTTAAGTGTAATATTTCGTACCGAAACGTTACATTGCCTACAGCACGCGCTCATTTCAGGCCATTTCCCTAAATCCAACAAAATATCCCACTCGTTAGCCTACTCTATCAAACGATTGATCAAACAATAAAACGGCTTTCCACAACGACCTTGACTCTGCCGGATTAACTAAAAGCTTTTACACAATGACGAAAACACCCCGGGTTTTACCCGGAAATTTAACTCGGGCACTCTTATAGCTATTGAAATAAATGCGAGTATCGAATAAAACCACTGTGGACGGTCTCAGTGCGCTTATGCGGCTCGATGTAGGTTTTCCTTCCTTCGTTATTTTTATCAGCGTTCATTACGAGCTTGGCAGTCTTTTTGGTTATTTGAGAGCAATGACCTCTGCTTGGTACATTCGATGTCAACCCTTGTACGTCCTCACTGCTAGAGCACGAATCTCTTCTTGCATCCCAGGGAGGTTAGGCCATATTTCACCTCATGGCTTAACGATAAGGTAACGATAAGAAAGGTAGGTTTACCTTTCTTCGTTATTTTTATCTACCTTCATTACGAGCTTGGCAGTCGTTTTTTTTGGTTGTTTGAGATCAATGCCCTCTGCTTGGTACATTAATCTTTAGTAAATTGTACCACGTACAGGGTTAACGCGCGAAGGCTTACAAATCTAAAGTTTTTAGCGCAATTCCTGCAAGTTGATGGTTAGAGTTTTTCACTAACAATATTCTTTGACTTCTCGATGGCTTTTATTGAATTTACCCCTTTTTTCTGAAAACATACCTACGATCCGCAATCCTACGATTGCGTGCTTCGCAAGGCACGTTAAGCCGTTAGTGCTGGCTGTCATGCAATGGCAGTCGTTAAACCATGTCAGAGGCCTTATGGAGGGCTTGATAACTTCTGACAGTAAGGCCCGCCACTGTCTTACAATCCTCCTCCAAGCCGGACTTGGCCCCCGTGGTGGAGTATGGCCTAACCTTCCTGCGATGGAGAAAGAGAACCGTGCCCCAGAAGTGTGGACATACAATGGTTGATAACGATACCTACTATCCGCGGTGTATCTTTTTTAGTGGAGCTGGTTGATACAAATGCTTAAAATTATAGGAAGACATACCTACATTCAATCAGATGATTCATACAGCGTCCAGTGGCACCTTTACTCACAGTAGATAGGTGAAGGGATCACTCGGACGGTGGATTTAGTTTTTTAGATGGAGTAGACTTGCCTGGCACCTATTTGACGGCCTCTGGCGCAGCGGTAGTGCATACCATGCCAGAGGTCCCGCGCTCTAACCCCGGCTGGGGACACAAAAAAACCCTAGGTCTTAAATGTTTACATGTTTGTGATGTCGCTGTTTCTGGTACCCACGACACAGGGTATCCTAGTATGGGGCCAGAAGTACTGTATGTGACTGTATGTAAATGTGATGTTATGTTATAACTTCTTGACAGCTTCATCGGCCTAGCCCACAGGAAAGACAAAGGCGAGCAAACCAAACCGCGGCTTGGTGACTAAAAAGTTAGGCTTACTTTATATTCAACAACAGCTCAATCTTTAAAATTTCATTGCAAATCTCACCCAAAAATGCACGGGAGTCAAGACTGACTGTGGCTCAAATCACCCAGACTGATAGAAAAAAGCTCTCCACTAAAAAAGAAGACGAAGAAAATCTCTGTTTAACTTTCGGAGGGAACTGTGTACCTACCCTAATTAAAGATAAGAAAAACCGGTCATGAGTGAGGCGAATTTTTACAGTGGGTGCTGCATAAGGAGTTGGTTAGCCAAATAAATTAAATTAATATGGAGAAGCTTATTTTCTTCTGTTAAATTTTAAGAAATAGTCTAAACGAAGTATAATAGAAGTAGAGTAGCGGTAGCCCAGTGGGTAGGACAATGGACTCGGAAGTGGAAGATCCAGATGCGATTCCCGGTGAGGGCATCTATTTAATGACTTTATTTTCTAATTTAAGTATAATATTAAGCAAGAGTACATACATTATCAAAAACAACAATAAAAGAGTTTTGTTTTGTAAAAAAACCTTAAGATAAAAAAGTACATGGAAATGAAGATTTTATAAGACCTGTTGAAATTCACTCTCTTACAGTACAGTTGTCTACAATGTGTGGGCGAGAGGCAAATAAATATTCAGTACCTTTTTTTAATTCACCTTGCTCTAGTAGTCAATCTATTCGGACTGCGGAACCCCAAAAGCAGGAGATAAAAGTCTCACCAAAGATGAGGTCATCGCTGAAAGCGTGTTTGCAATAGCGCTTCTCTTATTTACTCTGCCTAAGACAAACACAACTCGGTATGACGGCTCCAGTTCATTTGGACTTTGTTAAACTAACAGTGGCACTGCGACCCAGAGGGAGGGAACGGCCAAGATTTATACTCTTGTAAAACAAACGTGCGCGTGAGAGCAAACCATTTTTTTTGTTATTTATTTATTAGGCACACAAAACAGACATTCGCCCGTACATTTACAGTTTTTTTTATAGTTTAATGAGTGATAATCAGACAATAAGCGCTAGAGAAGCTCTCGTTGCCTAGTGAAACCGATTGATTGGAATCTATCTATTTCCGTTGGTGCCGTCTGACATGTAATGGCAATCGTTAAGTCAGTCAGAGGCGTTATGAGCGGCTTGATAACTTCTGACAGTAAGGGCGTGGTAGATAGAGTATGGCCTAACCTTCCTGCGATGCAGGAAGAGACCCGTGCCCCAGCATTGGGGACATACAAAGGGTTGATATCAGTCAATCAGCCCGAACTCAGTTTCAATTAGTGTCCTTAGTATCTACCACGTGTTTCTAGGGTTCCAAAGATCACAAGGAATAGGAAGGATTCTCCATGTCCGTCGGTCTGTCTGTCCGTCTGAAAACTTCTGACCGTAAGGCGTCTTTAGTCTTGCAAGCCTCCACCAATCCAGACTTGGCCCCCGTGGTGGAGTATGACTTTTACCTTTCCAAGGGAGGAGACCGGTGCCCCTCGGTGGAGACATAGTGAGTTGATGATATGATGAATCACTCTGACTTAATGGTAGAATAAAATCAGGTGTAGGAAGGCATTAATTTTTTTTTGCGCGCCTGCCACTTTTTCATTGCCTCCTGCGGTTGACTGGTAGAAAATGCTTATGGCATTAAGTTCGCTGCATTGTACGATTTTATGGTGCAATAAAGTATTAATAATAATAATAATTAAAATCGATGTAAGGTTCCATTTGAGAAATATAAAGGTTTAAAGTGGAAATTGTCAGAGTAAAGCCCCTTTTCAGGGTTGATTGATTGAAACTAAAAAGTTGACTGTAGAAATGAAAAATAAAATCAGGGTAGTAGCACACATAATTAACTTAAAAGGAAATTATCACGACTAGTTAGGCTTTACAAGTAAACGAATAATATCGGCGATCAACTTAAAAAAAGGCTTGATAATAATTCCATTGACATGAATAATGATGAAGTGATTAGTTATTTGGAGCAGGTAAAAGATCCCTCCTATTTCGGAACCCTACACCGCGTGTGGCCGGACATGCACTTGACCGTTTTTTTTACATACTACAAAAACTAAAACCTAAGGCTCTTACTAATAAACACCGTATAAGCCTAGTATAGTTACACAGTGTTTTGTTCACGTCATTTGAATGTAATTTTCAGTTGGAAGAAAAGAGACAAAACACTGCATAGTTATACAATACTTACACCAAGTTTATTAGTAAGGCTGGTAGAATTTTGCAGAATCTTAGCAGAATTAACTTCTTAAATACGGTTTCGGTTTCAAATAACGAAATGGATGGCTGTTGCTCTTGTTTACTTTACCGACTTGATTGTTTGTTGTTCGGTCATGGAATAAACTCAATTAAGTAATCGATACACATCAATTACATTGGCGATCGGCGGATTGAGTTGTTTGGTTTTGCATCAGTTCTTGTTTAACAGAAAAACACAATGGGGCTGTGGGGTGAAGTCGATGACTTGCCGCTAAAATAGTGTGGGTGGGATACAACCGTATTTTTCAATGTTTTGGCTTGACTAAGAAAATACACAGGCTTGAAAACTAAGTATTACACTTTTAAAATTAAAATATTTTTGACGTAAGTACACAAGATACACTTTCTAAATAAATAGGACTCAAAAAAAGAATTTAATTTTGTTACTTAAATTAATTTAATTACTATACTTTCAAAGAAAGAGCATCAAATTTGCTATTAAACGTATTTTTTTTTATTTGTTTAATGTCTAGAGTTTAGCAAAAATTAAATGTTAAAAGTGTAGTACTTAGTTGTGGAGGCCAGTGTAGCTGAGATCCCTATTTTATTTTCAAACTTGTCACATTGTCAATTAGTTCGCTTTTATATAGAATAACTAGGGGGCGAGCCCCCTGCGCGCTTACGCGCGCCAACCCCCAACCGCTCCGAGCTGCGCTCTCCGCGGCGCTCGGCCTAGGGCCTCGCTAGACACTTCTTGTAGTGAATTGTTGCATGGGAACATGTATGGTCTCGGCCTTCGGCCTCGGCCTGGACGGAGCTCGGCCTTCGGCCTCGCCGCGGCGGGGTTCCTCGTGCCCGCTCCGTGGAGCTCGGCCTTCAGCCTCGCAAGTTTGTCTCTTTTTGCTCTTGCGCTGGTACTTGTGCGCCGTAACCTGAATTGTCTCGGCCTTCGGCCTCGGCCTAAACGGAGCTCGGCCTTCGGCCTCGCCGCCGCAGAACTTTTTGTGCCCGCTTCGCGGAGCTCGGCCTCCGGCCTCGCAAGTTTGTCCCATTTCTCTGTTGAAAAGTCAATTTTAGTACTAAATCTCCATACAAAAATTTGTCATTTTCAATCATCAATATCTCGGCCGCCATCTTGAAATTCCAAGAAGTCGGAATCGAATTTTTTCTCATATACCTGGGTCCTTTGGCAAAGCGATGCCGCTTACGGCATATCTCCAGCATATGCCCAGTAGACTGCCGACTTTTTTGCGCAAAGGTCGATTTTTTGGTCGGCTATATCTGCGCCGCCATTTTGAATTTCGAACAACCAAATTTTTTTTTTTAATCGGATCACTATAACACCATTATATCAAAATTTCATCCAAATCGGCCGGTAAACGACAGAGTTAGCACCCTCGCGTAGTAGAACGCGTTCGAAATTCAAAAATCGGCTCCATAGGATGGCTGTATATCGTACATTCCCTACAACTTTGTCATACATCATTTTCGTCCAACTCGTGCCATTTCCGAGAAAACGTATTATGTTAGATCAGTGAGTATATCGCATTGTAGCTTTATATATATACATATATATATAATTCGTACAAGATATTGCTCAGTAATTTACTGTACAAGATTGCAACTTTCCCACCGAAATTTAACAAGCTAAGATGGCGTATCCCATTCTTTTTTTTATAGTGACGTCATCGAGGCACTGAAAGAAGAAAAGATGAATAAATTACTTATGATTTTCCGGAAAAAACTGCCCTCTCCTGTACCTAAAGATAGAATTGTACCTGCACCTAAATACTTGGGAGTATTTATTGCGTCGAAGCCTGTTACGACTTGAACTAATCAATAACATGACATTCCCACGGTCCGTGTATTCAAAGTCATCGATTATAAAAGCTTTCCATGGTAGTGACGTAGCTTTTCTGTCTGTTCAAATTATAAACACTAACTCAAGCATTTTATTCATTATTAAAACAAAATGTTTACTTAATAAACGGTATTGGTATTAGTTTAACAATTAATAGATTATGTAGAGAAGAAACTATTTAAGAAATGCAATTAAATTACTTATGTACGTCAGATAACCAATCATTGCTGATTCTCATAAGAGTGCCATTCACGTACATACTTTTTTTTTCATATAAATTATTTTTTTTTTAATAAAAAAATGTTTAGTAACCTCCTTTTATTTAAGAAGAAAAATTGTTTTATTTTTATCTCATATTTTAACAGATGTTTTGTTTCGTTTTTAATCGATACAGCCCTCACTACATTACTCCCTTACAACATCTCAGGGAGAAGGCAGTGGCTGAAAACCAGCGCTGTCCGGGGCTGACCCGGGTCAGCACCAGCTGAGCCACTACCTTTTGCCTTATTTTATAATATATTTTAAGTTTTACTTTGCTTAAGTTGTTTTTGATGGAGCAATAAAATTCTTTTTATTCTTTTAAATAACTTAAAGTTACACTATACTATTAGATACAAAAATAAAGTTTTAATCGTTAAAGCATTAGAAGGTGCAGGGGCCTATTTTATGATATTATAACTCATTGTCAATATAGACTACATATTGACAATTCGATGTACATAGCTAGGTCGTATCAACTAGAACGTTCCGGCTATGCAATGTACATCAAACTGTCATAATAAATACCTAATGAATTCGATTTTTATGGAACGCGCCCCCAAATTAGTCACATTAGTATGAAATTTGACAGTTAGGGCCTGCGCAGACGAGGGACTATCCCCCGGGTACTTTTTTGTCCGTCGATATAGATCTCTTATAAACTGTATAGAATAACGCACACGTAGGACTAAAAGTACACCGTAGAAAAAGTCCCTCAAGTTACCGACGACATCAAGCGACCGGACTGGAAAACATTTCGGTGTTTTCTTTTAAAACTCCTTTTCTTTTTCAACTTCATGTAAATTACAACACAATGTAATCTTAGAATATTTGCTTTCCTAGAGTACGCTTCACTCAATTTCCGGGGAACAAATGACCGCTCACCATAGGCGTTGAGTCCGCGACAAGTACTCGGAGGACATTTTTTTTACAATTCAGGGACTTTTGTCCCTTGGGGACGAAAGTCCTTTTTGTCCCTTGGGGACAAAAGTCCTTCGTCTGCGCAGGCCTTTACACGATTGGAATCACTTAGGATTTGGCGCGCATTAGTCGTTCTTTTCCGTTGGCCACTCTGGGCAAGTTTCCAGGCGTCCTCGTTCCCTGGGGCTCCCTGGTTCCTGTCAGATAACCAACCAATGACGTATAACGATAAAAAGATTTTTCGAAAATCAAACTATTTCTAAACATTACAATTTTTGTTTTCATTGTGTATCGTACATTGATTGCTTTTAGTTCTTAGTAGATCTATTTTTAAAGCCACACCAACGTCATGGTCAATAATTTTTTAACTGCAATTCTCATCAAACGCACAGCGCGTACTACTTCGAACGAAAAGCAATATAACTCAATGATTTATTCGCGAAGTTACTACACCATAGTATTAAATAGGTGATAAAACGTTAATCCACCTTTGCTGCCATTAATCCGGTGCACAAACTAATAAATTACAGAAGAAGGTCCGAAGATGTGCTCGTCGACAGCTGAGTTGGCCAATCTTTAGAGCACTGGTTCGCAAACCATTTTGACTCTCGTTTGTTGACTAAGTGAATTTAAATAACCACGTTAAGTTGTTTATTTATAATAATAAGGTGTAATAAAAGTAAAGCAATTAGAGTTAGAGCGATTCGCAAACTACTTTGCAGTTTGGCGAAACTTGTTAAATAATATTAGGTTTTTAAACAAAAAAAAATCCCGAGTCGCGTGTCTTATGTCGCAACTTTACACTACATTAACCGTCAAATTGTGATATTCTAGCGTGACTAAATGTGCTACTAGTACCATCGTCTGTTGAGATGAGTTATATAGAACTCCAACTCATAGTTTACTATGACAATTCGATGTAGTTGCGTAGCAGAATTTTCCTGCTTGTCAATCTGAGGTCTGATCGACCTTCCAGTGTACCAATGTATACTTTAGTAAACCATTATGTAATCGTTTTGTTCTGTTACGTTAGAGTAAACGTGTTCTTGAGTGGAGACCGCGACTCGACAAACGTAGTGTAGGACGCCCTCCGAACAGGTGGGATGACGATCTGCGAAAAACTGCCGGCAGATGCTGGATGCGGCAAGCTGAAGACAGGGCGCTATGGCGCTCATTAGGGGAGGGCAACGTCCAGCAGTGGACTACATAATATAGATTAGATTAGATTAGAACTCTTTATTGTACACACTAGAAAACAAAATACATAAAAAGGCTTACATATCTAACTATTGCCGTATACAATTGGCGGTCTTATCGCTAAAAGCGATCTCTTTCAGACAACATTGGGATGGATAGAACTGAAAGATGAAGAGAGTAGGTAGGTAGGTGTACATGAAGTATATTGCAAGAGTATGTACATAAACTGACTTACAACTAATATTCATACATATATATTCATATATTATGTATACATATATACTTAATATAATATATATTACTAATTTATATATTATGCAAACAGACAAAAAGAAAACTTACTATGATTGTTATGTAGATAATCATATGTAACAGCATTACACGTCTTCAGCGAGGTAGTGAGACTTTACCAGTCCTTTGAAAATAGGAAAGGACTTTGCTTTCCGTACTTCTTCTGGCAATGCATTCCACAGTCGAACAGATTGCACAGAGAAAGAAGAGTCGTAGAAATTGGTGCGGTGATATGGGATTTTTAGGAGTAGAGTTTGGGATGAGTGAAGAGTTAGGCTATGAGAGGAGTGGAGAAATTCAAATCGTTCTTTGAGGTAGGATGAGGTAGGATATAGCCTGAAAAAGAAGAAGAATCTTTCTGTTCTGTCATACAGGCCCCAGCTAGCTAGACCAACGATTTGAGGCAGATCGCCGACAAGGTTTCGGATGCGTTCAAGTTTATCTACCCCCTGTTTCTCGTACACTAACAATCTGTAGACAGTTAAGAGCTGGTAACAGCAGTCATAATGCATGAACAATGAACTGACTGCTGTTAACAGTAGTAGATCCTTTTAGGTTTTCAATGGTTTTCGATTGATATTTTCAAGATCGAGCAGAGTCGAATGTAGGGAGCAACAGAGATCCCAATCATGGTCAGGAAGTTAATCAGTTTTATACAGTATCCAGTGACTTCTTCACACACACTAGATGGGTGAAGGGACAACTCGGATGCTGTAATGCTTGGGACACGGTCTTACATAATGTAGGCTTGCCCAGCATATATACCATCCTGACAGCTTAGTCGGCCAAGCCCACAGGAAAGACTAGTCAATATGTGCGGAGCCAACCAAGCCTAGGGTTTCCTCACGATGTTTTCCTTCAGAGTTAGCGTGTGGTATTGCGACTACAATCTCGCAAATGTAGGTAACTTTGAAATTTAACAGAGTCATTGGTACATGCCCACTCTGGGCATCGGACCTGAGCCTTTCACTTGCGAGTCTATTGTTCTGCCCACTAAGCTACTACAGCTTAGCCGACACATAATTCTTAAAAATTACCTTAAAAAATACCTACTATTAAAAAATCCCGCATTGCACCAAATCACCTTTACTAACTGTTTACAAACCCCTGTTCCTTACCGATTATAACTTCAAAACTGACCCGAAGGAAAGCACCGGGAACGTTCAGAAATAGTTTCTTTAAATCACGCAGCGCCGTCCTGCTACAATCCATTATGGGGTGGCTGCTTCAGTCACGCACAGGCCACGCGTGTGACGTCACCGCCGGGCTCATTTCACTACTTTGTTTGGGGGTTCAGTTACACTGAATCGTTCTAATGGTAGATATCGTCTCTTCTCTGTGAATATCAGAATACCAGTAGCTAGTTCTAAAGTTCGCTTCAAAATGTAAAATCTCGTCTCACTGCGACTAATTGGTCTAGCGGTATGGCTTGGCCATGCAAATCTAATGGCTTTGGTCTGGATGTATTTGCATCTTTGTGATGTCCTTTCCTGGTATCCTAGTTTGAGACCAGGCCATGTGATAAAGTTGTGTGGAAGTTATTTATTATTTATCTCTTATAATATCAGTATAGATAGATAGATAACACTTTAATGTACATAAAAAAGGAAATTACACAGATATTTCTAATCTTATTAGAATAGACGGCAGCTTTAGTTAACTTCGAAATGTTTGACGTATCAGCTAGTTCTAAAGTTCACTTCAAAATGTTTGACATCGTGGCCATCTCATCTCATTAAAGTTCAAAAAGAAATTGAAATTAGTCCATTAGTATCAAGTCCCGAATCGACGTAACTTTATGTATATCAAGTTCGTTTCGTAGTAAGACAGGATAGATCTCTTATAACGTATCACACTATCCAGCTTCTGAAAGACAATTTTTTTGTAAGATTGGGAGCACTGTAGCTCCATTATACTGCGCTCATTTTAAAGCTATACCCACAGTTATTGATCGTGGGGACCCGCACCGCAATAGTTGGCTTTAATTATTAGTCCATACTCTGTACGTTACCCCCATGACGTGTAATGAAGGTTGGAAGGTTCGTGAGTTCACACAGTGTAGACACTACAGAAGTACTCAGTTCTGCGCGCGAATGCGGCGCGCACAAAACTCTGTGGGGTTGAGACCATTTGCAAAGACTCCCCGGACATGAGTGTGTATGTATGTATGTATGTATGTATGTATGTATGTATGTATGTATGTATGTATGTATGTATGTATGTATGTATGTATGTATGTATGTATGTATGTATGTATGTATGTATGTATGTATGTATGTATGTATGTATGTATGTATGTATGTATGTATGTATGTATGTATGTATGTATGTATGTATGTATGTATGTATGTATGTATGTATGTATGTATGTATGTATGTTTGGTTGTTACTTCTTCACTTCTAAACGGCTGGAGCGATTTAAATCAAAGGTATGGAGTTAGCTGACACCCTGGACTAACACATAGCCTACGTTTACAGCGGAAAAATATCTTGTTCCCATGGGAAAATCGATGAGCCGCGGGTAACACAGCGGGGCGCAGCTAATAACCAATAACATAAGAGTTAGAGTTCATTGGGTACTATGTTTATCAATACCTACTGCTTGTTGGTGCTCGAAAGTGTGTTCAGTCCTTAACGCTCCGTTTTGTTTGCACAAAGCGGGCAAAAATTGTCAATTATAAGCGCGCACTTCATACGCCGACATTCCAGCATCGCTCGTGCAAAGTGTTTCACATGACATACCATAAATATTAAAGTCCAACGAGCAACAGTTGGACTGGCCATCCGTCTGGCCGATCTCTGTGGCGGAAAAAATCCGTGTAAAAGCTGAAATCTGGGTAGTTTGAAAACCGCCGTAATATAATTACTAATTAAAAATGAGACTATTTGTCATTCAGCCACAAGAAGTCCACTGCTGGACATAGGCTTCCTCCATGGATTTCCAGAAAGACCGGTTGGAAGCGGCATGCATCCAGCGTCTTGGATGAGGTCTTCTGTCCATCTTGAGACTATTACTTTTGAGTAAAGACGTAAAAAGTTGCGAGAATTTGTTTCGAAAAATTTGCGAGCAATTAGTACAGCCTCTTTGTCTACCAGAATAATGACCCGCGGTCCCGGGGTGCACACGCACCGCTTCAGCTGGCTACTAATGGTTCTCCAAGATTCGAGTTTGATTCGAGATATTTTTGGAAAATTAACTAGCATCTTCGACAGTTATTGTTTCGATTTCCAATTTACAAAACTCCCAAATTTCCTAGTAGAGAAGTATAAACACTCGCTCTTCCCTATAAAGCTGTTTCTTCGTAATCGTAGTCTCGTAATCAGCAAGGAAAGTAAAGAACATTTTTTAAACTGTCTTACAAAACGGGTGTCCGACTGGGGTAGGCTTGCCCAGCACCTCTACCATCCTGACAGTTTAGTCGGCCTAACCCACGCAAAGACAGACGCAAAGACAAGTCAATACGTGCAAAGCCAACCAAGCCGCGGGTTTCCTTCACAGTTAACGTGTGGTATTGCGAGCCAGTGGATTATGCAGAACAATGGGTTTAGGAAAGTGTCCTTCTATTGCAAGTGTCCTTCGTTCCGTAAATCCGTAAATTCCGTCCACCCCAACGTATGCATCACTTACGTGAGCAAATATACTTATGGCAGACCCTCAGTGGGAGGGTCTAACATGGCACCAGCGGCTTGATTCGGGTGTGTGCTATTTGGAAACCTAATGTTCGATCCGCAAAGGGTGTTAGCACTATGGCTGAAATTTATGGATGAATGGGGCACCCTTCTCGTAGTTACTCTAGGGCTTATAACTTAAGTTTAATGCTTAGGTCTTCTAAGTATAGAATAGATTACTTATTTACACATAGTTTAGTGGCTACTCCAGCAATACACTAGATAAGTTAATTGTTGAATCACGGTGTTATTTATAACACGATAATCATAAAAGGCTATAAGCGCGGCTAAAAGGCTATAAGTATAAATAGTGTGGTAAAGTCTTTACCACAGACTATTTACATAAACACGGTACTGCCAGATCTCTTTCTTTTCATCATTGCATTTTTATTTGTCATCAATATTCTTTAGTCGTTGCATGGACGCCCGGCTTCGGGTACGCTGCCTAAGTAAGAGATAAAAAAAGGAAAAAACTAAATTTTCCAAAGGAGATCCTGCTAACATTTGAATTTTAAAAACTATAGTTTGTAAAACTATAGTGTGTGTTTGTTATACGTTAATTTGGTGTTAAAGTGGTTTTAAAATAATTTACGACCTTTTTCTTAGCTAGAGTCAAAGACTCTTGTTTTCTTAAAATTATATCCAAAATAAATCTATTTCTGACCGTTAGCAGATCACAAAAACCGTAAAGTGAATCCGTTGGAAATCTGCTTTGCGTGAAAAAAATACGAAAGCGAAAAACAGAGCATGAAATACGGAATAGCTGGTATTATTAAGTTAACTTTAATAAATAAGGAAATTGTCAACCATTGTATCATGCGTCCTCTTAAAGGTGTAAGTGTTTAATTCAATTAAAAAGTACCTAACTCACGATACACACAAAGATAAGGTAAATGAATATCGCAGTACATATCTGTTCTTTATAAAAAAACTTCTTTAACAATTTACTATGTTTTAGATTTTACTATGCATGAGTTGAAAACGCCTAACAACCATAGGGGACGATATTTTCTGGAGACAAATAATATGTGATAATGATAAGTTTTTTAATGAAAATACCAGGAAGATAAAAAGTACCCGGAACCGGCGTGCAACGACCTATTAACGTTGATGAAGCGAAGGTGATCTGTCAGGATCGTGGCAAGTGGCAGTCCCAGGTCTCTGCATACCCCTCTGGGATACAGGCGTGAGGTTATGTTATTTTATGCTACACATTTATAAAATATTTCTGATGAGAAAAGTAGCACTAGAATAATAAAACAATGAAAATACTTACCATTTTTTTTATTTCCGTTACATTTTATTAATTAGATGTTGTATAGGCGTTACTTTGCGGAAATCCATAATAGCATTAAAAAGTTAAAATTACTTTGCAAAATTCCGCCAAAAATCCCACAAGCACCATGCGGTTAGCTAATGCACCGCCCTCCCTCCCACTTTTTCAAGCAGAAGCAAGACACGAACACACCACCACCAACACCAATACTTGTGTGAGAAAACACGCGACGCGTTTCGCCTCTTAACACGAGGCATCCTCAGAGTGCTTAGGGCGAGTTTGACAGATCCAATCGAATAACTTTACTACCGCGTTAATCGAGCATTGAGTAGTGAGTATGAGTAAGTTAACCGTTCGAACTGACAACAGCGTTTTGCCAGTTCGAACTCAGCACAACTCGCACTCGCGTTTATTCGTGTTTTGGCACCAGCCAAAACACGAATAAACGCGAGTGCGAGTTGCCAAAACGTGTTCACTTCTCAACGTAAACCATTACATCTCGCACTCAGCAATTTTTATTTCCATACTTGTCGCTAGGTGGCGCTTCCTCGATGCCATAGAAATATGAGTTTACGTTAACGCGATCGAGTAGTTAAAAAACTCGCACTAAGCACTCAGGTTTCCTCAAGATGCGTTTCATCACCGTTAGCCGTAATTGATAGGTTAGTACACTGGCAATGCTGTTTATACGGGTCCTATTTTAACTCAGCATAAAAGTTTATAGCAAATTGACCTTGCATTCTTGTATTACGTTTAGTGCTTGACTGGTTGGTCACATACTGTAATACTATTTATATTATAACACAGAATAATCTAGTTTGTCACCAGGACGAGTCAAGTCAAGTCCAGGATTGTCTTGTATGGATGTTATATAGAAGCGCATCTGCTTACCATGGTTAGGGTTAGATCCCCGGCTCGGGACAAAAAAAAACCCAGGTCTTGGATGTTTACATGTTTATGACAGGGTATCCAAGTGTGGGACCAGACCAATGTATGTGCCAGTATGTAAATGTTATTTTATTGATAGATTGGGTTAGAGTGATTATTTCATTAATTCATTCACTTACTCACTGGCTGGCGTAATCACTCACTAAGTCACAATTTTTTTATTCCTGTTTATTTGCAGTAAAAATACTTAAGTAAATTTCTAAGAGTTTTTTTATTTTGTCGCACCAGTTCAATGTGTCCTCACCCTTCTAACTATATTCGCGTTCACCAAGAAGGCTTAGAAGCAAACGGCAATTTATTTTCCGAGTCCCTCCCTTGGAGCATCCTTTATATTTTGGGCTTCACGAAAATTCTAATGAGGCCCACTTCAGTTTAGAAAATATAGCCTTATTAGGGATTTAGATGTATCTACACTTTGTTCTTAATATAAACCGTATTTGTATAACTATTTGTTTAAGTACCTACCATATTATTCCAGATATAGTAAAGTCAGCGATTTGTGGAACAAACCACACTATTTTTATTTTCTTTTATTTATTAACAAAACCAAGCAACATAAGTATTTTTTTATGAAGCCTATAAATATCTCACTACAGGGCACAGGTTTTCTCTCAGAGAGAGCGTATGGGCTTAATTAATACGCGTGCCCACCGCGTATTAATAATTTCAATATAATTATGTCTATAGCTTTGGGTAAAAATTTGCTACAAATTAAATTTTTTTTAACTTACATTAGTTAAAAAAAACGTTAATTTGTAGCAAATCGTTTCAGTTTGTAATTATTTTACCGCCTATGTACGAAAGCTATAATTTTGAAATGAACACTAAAACGTAATTTTACCCCACTAAACTAACATTTCCCCTCGGCCGAGAAGTTTTAATTGCTTATTTGTGAGGTATTTGATTATTGACCGGGCACCCCACTGTGCTACAAAATTACATAAAACAAAACACCAAAGGCTTCATCGCAAATACACTTTTACATTTAAAAATATTATTTTTAAAATGCGGAATTCATGAAACATGTTTTAGGAGTTTTGTCACTTGCAACAACTTTTGTTTTTGACTTTTGTAGTAATCTTTATTGGAATATTAATATTGACATTCCTATATTGGAGTGGCAAACAACTTATGTCAAATTAATTAAATTATGGAATATTTTTTCCGTTTTTATATTGTCACTAAGGGTCCCAAGTAGTGGAACCGCTACAGGTGAAAAAAAATCATGTCCTGTATATAGTACTTTAAGCAAAAAATATCAGCACAATCTAACAATCATGTTACTAGAAATTAAAAATATTTATTTGTCATCAAACATAGTACGGAACGATCAAGACGATGTGCGAAAACTACCGACAGATGCTGGATGCGGCAAGCAGAAGACAGGGCGCTATGGCGCTTATTAGGGGAGGGCTAAGTCCAGCAGTGGACTACATAATATAGCCTGAAAAAGAAGAAAAGAAAAAGATACTAAGGAACAATAATCACTTATATTCTTCACTTCTATTAATGACAAGAGACAATAGTGATGTTCGCGAATCTGGAAGTTTATAAAAAACGGCTATTTTTGGCGTTAAAGCGCTACGCGGCACTAACTAGCACCACCAAAGGCATATTTTGCCAAATATTGTCGCAGTGGTCACAAAGTTATGTTGCCTACTTTTATAAAACAGGTTATAATTTTACTATTTTTATTTTTAATGCACTAACCCGTGCATTAAAATTTTTTTTTTTTTTTTAAATTGTCATATAAAATTATTTAATTTAAATTTAAATTTTTTTTTAACTTGACTATTTTTTTATAAAAAAAAAATTTTTTTTAAATATATCTTTTTAAATAAATATATTTAAAAAAATTTTTTTTTACCGGTTGCCCCCGGGTAGTGTAACGGTGCAAACCTCTTTACACCATTTTTATTTCTTTTCTATCTATCATTTTCAAATATTTAAATTTTGTCACTCATTCTTCGATTTCCCTCATTTTTCATCCACTACTACTTTACCCTTTGACCAGATCTGACTTTTTACCTGCTTTTCCGTTTTTATCAGTTTTCTGTTTTAAAGTTACTATAAAAAAAGAGGTTTGCACCGTCACAAGGACAAATTTAAAAACCTATTTAGAAGCTAAAAATTTCACCCATGCCGGGATTCGAACCCGCAACCTCTGGCTATCCGTGCCAGCGCTCTTCCAATTGAGCCAATGGGCGACTCACCACATTATTGTATTGTTAGCGGATAAACTTGTTTAGAATAGAAGTTTGATTTTGAAACGCGTTTTGGAACGCAGCCTACTTGACAGTTGTCAGATGAGTCGGCACATTGACCTCTTGTTTTTTTGGTTGGAAAACGTGTGAAACCTTTGTTGGCCCAAATTGGTGTGGCAATAAGATTGCTGGGCTTATATCTTTGTGTGAAGTGTGAGATAAGTTACGGGACGGATCCCGTATTGGCAGTTTTGGTGTCGGGCGACGGATCGACCGAAACAGTGAATAGGTTGGTGAAACGGGGTGTCGTAAAAGTGCACTGCAGGTAGGTAACTTTCTGGGGAAAGAGCTCTTGGGGATAGATGGGGAAGTCTAGGGATCCCCAAACCTCAGTGCACCCATCCCGAACGGCGCCGGCTGCCAAGTCGAGAGGCTTCGACGCGGACAGAATTTGTAAACTAAGTGTAATGTCTTATTAGTTTTTAAGTATTAGTATTTAAGTGGGTCCTTTACCCAACAAACTTACTAGGCTTTTTGTCAGAAGAGTCCGACCACATTTCGCTCTGATTCGCAGACCATAACATGGTGAGTAGAGACGGAAGTTAGGTTATTCTATTAGTGGCGTTACTTAGCACCAAGTAGCGCCTTAGTGCAATCTAATTCTAGGTTTCTTGCCTTAAGTTCACTGACATGGGTCCTAAAACTGTACTTGTACTTTGAAAAATCAATCTGTTAAAACAATATGACTTTTTCATCAGTAGCGCTTGTGTACCGGCACAGAGCATTACCTTGTAGAGTCTATTCTTCTGGGGTTGTTATTTTGTCACCGAATTCGGCGGGTCGCAATTTGACAACTTTCCTTCATAAAACATCCGCCAACACTGTATTAATGGTTGAACGGTCAGGGTGCTTCAAATTTGTGTCGAATCTCTTCATACGGACATATTGACGGCGCTTTCCGCTAAAATTTAAGTGGACTTGAAAAGAAAATAGCGAAAAGTAAAGTCTGGTTGGTAGATTAATGGAGTTTTATGCTCATAAAATTTATCATAATGTCTAACACGTCTATCATTTGATACACTTCAATTCATTTGAATTGAAGATGCTTTATTCTTTTTTTTATTGTAGAAAGCCAATAAAAAAAAGAATAAAGCATCTTCAATTCAAATGAATTGAAGTCATAAGTTGGCTAAAATATAAGTACTCTGCTGCCAGTGCAGTGGGACTTATGTAATCTACATGAAAAAAAAATACTACTACAAATTGATATTTCGGCCAATTTGTTTTGGATGTTAAGTAGCACGACCAGATTCTATATCTGTACTGTATACCCCTTGGCAGGGTACTGGTTTTCTATTTATTAAGTTCATTTCCAAGCAGAGTAATAGCACAATATGGCTGAAGATTAGTAACATAGGATTTAGAAATGAAAACAAACAGAAGAATTTGAGAAAGATTAGGTAGAAGAAAAGTTCTAAGTTATGAACACCGTTAGCGATTGGTATTAGTACTATGACAAATGTTCAATCCTAGCATGTACCTAACTTAAGTAGTTACATGCTGGGATTCGAACCGTCCGATTTCGGACAATCGATGGCCGATTGACTATTTATTACAAAGTTTCTTGAGTGAAGAACGAGAGAGAACGAAGGGTCGTCGATGTGAGCTATTGAAATTGATGGCAGCGATGGCTGGCAGAGGATGGCCGCAAGCAGAAAAAAGGAAAGCCTTTGTCTGGTAATGGTCGGAAATAGCCTGATTGATTTATTGATGACTGACCTCATATAAGCTATGTATCTGTTCTAACCAACCTTGAGTTCACTCGCGGCAACTTTGTCTTTTCTACAGATTGGGTACGGATTAGGTCAAATAATCTAAGAGACAATTAATCTATCTTTACTAGCTGATATATTTTCTCTGAGCACAGATCTTTGAAAGCACAGTGCTATGGGACGTATATAGATTGCATTGTTATATATATTAGTTATGTGAAAAAGTTTAGAATTCAATAGAATTTATTTGTTTCAGAAAAAGTACATAATCATACATTCTTCAATTAGAACCATGCTAGTAGTAGCCTCTGTTGTTAAACTAGCCGTGAACCTGTACTTCAGGACAGTTATTTACGACCAAAAGGTCCAGTACTTGGACCTTGGTCTTGGACCTTTTTGGCGTAAGTAAACACTTTTTTGCAACAGAAAAAAATTAAATATAATAAAATACTCTCTTCTCCGTAGCTCTCCATAGCTCGCTCAACGAGCCGAAGAACGAGCTCGTGTCATGCAGTGGACTGATACCGATACATTGTAATGACGATGATGAATAAAATACGTACATGCATTGACGAGTATTTTACTGACATCCCAGTTCCTAACTAAAATTCTATAGGCACCTAAAACTTGTTAACACAAGACAACATTCAATGACATGTTTATCAATCCTCGAACTTTTTACTTCCTAAGTTTGTCACTCCCAAATCACCGGCAGATTAATGAACATTCTCGCCTCAAGCCCTGAAACCACGTACTTATCTACTTCTTTCCGCAAAGCATGACGGGGAAAACTTGCCGACTCATGCGTGCGCAGCGTGCGTGATAAGCATTTTCATATTTGCCACCAAATATACTTTAGATTTGGTTACCCCTAATTTCCTTGTAAAAGTTTCACGGAACGTTGACCACAACGTCTCTTTTTTGTCCTTTCACAATGACGCCGAATTTGTGGTCCTTTTTATCACACTGTTTATTTTGAAAGCGAGGCGGCCAGGTGTCATTGTGGTTGAGGAGTTTTATAATATGCGTGTTGTATAATTACCTACCAGGTCCCGAGTGTCCACCTCCCACTTGGCTTGTATCGATCATAATATTGTAGAATTCAATAGAAGTTCAGCTGCGTATTGTGGCGATTTATTATTAAATGAATGTTAAAATAAGTAATTTAAAATAATATAACGTTTTATTATTTCATTTTTATCGAATCCCTAGCCTAGCTAGGTCTCGACTGACACCTGAGCAAAACGTAACGATTTCTTTTTAAATTATTTAAACCTGATTAGACGGGCTGTGCCGGTCACGAAAGAAGTATCGCCACTGTACCTATAGTACAATCACAATTCTCTACGATATCAAAAAGGTACCTACTCATATTTTTGAATGAATGAATGATTTATTTTGCCACACAAATATGCTTACATAACAATAATTATAACAATGTTCGTGTAACAATGATACTCTTTGAGCGTTCGCTGTTTCTATTCGAAACAGCGGAATTGTACAAGATTGATGTGATTACATACTCTATAACACACTGATGATAGTAGGTTATTGACTGTATCTCGACTGGATATTGCGGTGTAGCCAGGATATAATACATAGATAGAGAACACTTTATTGCCCAACCAGAAAGTTTATCTTATATCTTATTCTCTTCTTATATGGTTTTATGGTTTAAGAAGGCGGTCTTCTCTTACCGCGAACCTTTGTTTGGAGTCGATTGCGAGAAGAGTATAGACGGTAGGTACAATGATGAATGGAATGACCGAATGATGTACGGTCACTGCGTATGGCCATCTCGCCGACGCACGATAACACTAAGTAGCTCCACGGTCATTAATTCGTCTACCCAAACGGTAGTACTACCGTACTGCGGAAAACAGACCTTATTTTATTAGTGATGTAGCTTAGTTTCCCAAAACGCTACGGTGAAACCTCTATACCTTTCAGACAGTGTATCGATCCTTCGTTCGTCCTTGGAAGACATGAATGGCTCGGTATTTTAAGGCCGTATCGACTAGGTCTAATGACGCGATTGCTACTTACGGGTTAAAGATAGTTGCGGCCCTCGAGTCACTTTATAGACTTTTTTCTTTGAGGTTTTATGGCGTATGGGAAAGGAGGTTTGGGGCGTAAATTATGCCTGAGATGTAGGTTAAACTTTCATGTCGGAGTATCAAAGCAACGTTAGAATCCACGGATACGGCCGAGTTGAAAACAGATAAAGTACCCTTTTTATCGATTTTAAAAAAGAGGAGAAGGTTTTTTTCGTGTTCGAGAAATTGTAGATATTCTTAACGTATATTCAGCGATGATTCTTTACCGCGTTGGTTGTTTGTTTAACAAAGTTTAAATCATTGCACAAAATAAAATGAGCAATGCCAGACTAATTTCAAGAGACATTTCTTCCAGCCTGCGTTGACGTTTGAAACAGACAGCTAGAAAACGGCAAGTAAAGTACCAACTATACAACATAAATTCGAGTCTACGAAGATACCAAATACAATCAAGCCAAACCAACATCTAATTTAAAATTACAAATTATTAATTTATTTACAAATGTTTATGTTAAGTGCTTCAATAAAGAATATACTTATCCAATATATACGTAACACATGGTACTTGGATCATTAAGACACAGTTTAGAAAGGAGTGCTTCGAAGTAGTCCGATTTAATTAATTTTTTTTTTTGCTAGAAAGTCGTTGTCCCACAGAAATTTGCTCAAGAAGTTTTGATGAGAAAATCACCGAAATTTCTCAGTACTGAGTTTTTTTTCTTAAAATTAAAGGTAGATATCAACAAAACCCTTTCAGATTTGCCCCCAAATGAAAGTGAAAAAACAGCGCCCGTTCATCGACGGTTTATTAATGACGTGAACCCGGCGTGACTTGCTATCCGGCTCGTGTAACAGCTCAGCGGCCTTTGTCCTTAAAGCCCAACAAAACGGCCCGGTTGTTCAGCTGAAACTCTATAAATATATTTAGAGCCCGACCCTAAAAGGAGCCGATAAAAATTAACAACAAAGCCAGGGGCGCGCTGTGTTTTGCGTAGCGCGACGCTATGACACGAAATCACACCAGAGTGCTTAGTGCGAGTTTTTTAACTACTCGATCGCGTTAACGTAAACTCATATTTCTATGGCATCGAGGAAGCGCCACCTAGCGACAAGTATGGAAATTAAAATTGCTGAGTGCGAGTTGTAATGGTTTACGTTGAGAAGTGAACACGTTTGCCAGCCAAAACACGAATAAACGCGAGTGCGAGTTGTACTGTGACAGCGTTTTGCCAGTTCGAACGGTTAACTTACTCGTACTCACTACTCAATGCTCGATTAACGCGGTAGTAAAGTTATTCGATTGGATCTGTCAAACTCGCACTAAGCACTCAGGGAGCCAATTCTCACTTCGTTAGTAAATATGAAGCGCTCGTGGCGTAGACGAACCGAATGATTGGAATCAATCACTTGGTTAAGCAACAACAGGCGCGGTCAGGTACAGGATGGGTGAGCGTCCCGTGACTACCGCTAGTGGCATTTTTCCGAGCGCTTCCGTACTTCGCAAGGCACGTTAAGCCGTTGGTGCCGGCTGTCATATAATGGCAGCCGTTAAGCCATGTCAGAGGCCTTATGGGCGTCTTGATAACTTCTGACAGTAAGGCCCGCCACTGTCTTACAATCCTCCACCAACCCGGACTTGGCCCCCGTGGTGGAGTATGGCCTAACCTTCCTGCGATGTAGGAAGAGAGCCGTGCCGCAGCAGTGGGGGCATACAACGGTTAATAACGTAGTAAATATGTCGTATACGACTCTAACACCCGTATTGTAAGACGTTCTTCGAAGTTTTTCTCCACTCCATTCTTGTTCAACCGAGGAAAACAGTATTTTAAAACGTATTAAATTTCCTCCAATTGAGCTACTTTCTCACCCGAGTCAAGGAATCAACTGTCAAAGCTAAGGTACCTCGGGACCTACCTTAAAGCCTCCTCGAAAACCTTCTGCCTTTCAAAACTTAGCAACGACATGACGCCATTGCCAACATAAAACACCAAATTCTCACTCGAGTTACACCACAGATTATATTGATTGTACTCACTCGAGTACACACCAAATACTGACTGTAATACTAACTCAAGGAAATGCCTCCACCATTTCCTCGACTCCACCTCCGTTGAGTATTGAGTCGAGGAGACTTTGAGGAACGTCTTGGAATACGGGTGTTAGGCTTATCTCTCGAAATTCAACGTAAAAAGTCGGCGACAGCCAAAATCTGTGTTCTGAATGCCATACTACATTGAATTCGAATGATAAAATAAATGTCTAATGACTCTGTCGAGTTATCTTATCTTATTCTTATGCGACAAATGTCTAAGCTTTCGACTATCGCGTTTACGCTTTCAATTCGCATGGGCGAGAATTGGCCTCCAGACGTGACGTAAATACGAGTACACTTTAAGCTTTGACTGCCTCGGTGGTCTAGTGGTATCACGTATGATTACTATGCTGAAGGTCATGGGTTTAATTGCCACTCAAAACCCTTATACGAAAACTCAATAGGAAAAGTTTTCAGGTCTAAAAATGCCTCTTGCTTCAAGCACGCCCTTGTACATTTACTCAATTAAGTAGTGCAATAAAGAATTAAAATAATACTAATAATAATAAAAACGTAAAATATCAGGGTAATTTAATTATTAAATACAACTTGATATATTAGTTAGGTTAGCTGGAGTGTACAATAAACAATATTTAAAAACCTATTTAGAGGTTTAGTGCATTAAAAATAAAAATAGTATAATCATGTGGGTACAGTGATATCGTACCGATGTTAAAACCTAACTGCAAAGTAGGTAGTCGAGGCTGTAATGCAATTTGCTTAAGTCAGATGTCGCTGCCTGTACGTAATAGAGAGAATAGTGTAAAGAGGTTCGAAATTTCACTGATGCCGTGAGTCGCCCATTGGCTCAATTGGTAGAGCGCTGGCACGGATAGCCAGAGGTTCACGCCGTTCGAATCCCGGCATGGGTGAAATTTTTAGCCTCTAAATAGGTTTTAAATTTTTTTAAATTTGTTCCTTAGCACGGTTTAGTGCATTAAAAATAAAAATAGTATAATAAACAATATTGTTATCTTACCTTATTCCATTGATTTTTTTTTTAACAAGGCTGTTACTAGAGTGGGTAGCACAATGGACTCGGAAACGACAGACAGGTTCGATTCCCTGTGCGGGCATGTACCAATGACTTGGTTTTCTAAGTTATGTATATTTGTGAAGTTATAGTAGCAAAATACCACTCGCTAGCGGTGAAGGAAAACATCATGAGGAAACCTGAGTGTTCAAATACCTCAGCGCTTGAAATTGCCAATCCGCGGTGGGCACGCGTGATAATTAAGCCCGTACTCTCTCTCTCTCTCTCTCCGAGAGGAGGTCTGTGCCGTGCAGAAGGGCGTTCAGGTTGTCGTGTTGTATAACTTTTGTAAATAATAAAACTGGAACGACTGCAACTGATGCTTTATTTGTAGATACTGTTATTTTATAATATAACAAAAAACTGGATAAAAACGGATAAGCAGGTAAAATAGTCAGATCTAGTCAATGTTTGAGGTGGTAATGATGAAAAATGTGGGACATCGAAAAATGTGTGACGTAATTTTAAATATTTGAAAGTGATAGATAGAAAATAATTATAAAAAATGATGTAAAGAGGTTTGCACCGTTACAAGGTTACATAAAAAAACGCTGTTTCCACATATAAATATTATTTTATGAGTAAACTTAAATATTTACAAAAGCCTAATACATAAGTTGCCCCTCCCAGCTGTTGACCTCACAGTTCGCATCCGACATGCACGGGGCGTTTTGGCACTACGTGTCTAGACTAAATCAAGTTATATTGGGAAAACTATTCGTTGCAGATAAAAATATTTATCACCTACGCAAAGATGACAGGGGTAGACTTGGCGTTTGTCTGCGCTTATTGCCTTGCATCTGTTTGTAGCCTACATAACTTTATCATTGCTATCTTACTTACTAGAAGTAGAGAAAAGTCGACAAATGACTTAACTTTCCCCTCAGTGGCAGTCCCAAGTCTCTGGCCCTTTGGGATACAGGCGTGTGGTTATAATGTAAATAAACAAATAAATATTCGTTGACATATTACACAGATCTCGTTGGCCCCATACTAAGTACAACTAAATGACTTGTATTACAGATGCTAACTCGACGATAGATTTAATACAATAAATACATAAGCAACATCCAAGACCCGAGACAAACTAGAAAAGTTCGTTTCCTAGTGACCCGGCTGGGGATCGAACCCGAGACCTTCGGTTTTACAGTCAAATCAAACCAAACCGCTGCGCCACCGAGGTCGTCAATGATATCTATCGTTGTGATATCGATATGAATCCTTGTATGTCCCCACTGCTGGGGCACGGGTTTCTTCCTCCATTGCAGGAAGGTTAGGCCAAACTCCACCACCAAAGTACAAACCAAAGAAAAGTAAAAACCAAAGTAAAATCTATTTATCTTTACTTGTCTATTTTGTTAAACAGATTCCACCGATACAGTATGACATTTTGCTCGAAAACTGCTAGGTATATTCCCTTAAATGAAGTAACCTTGGACACTATTTTTGATAACACGCCGCCAATTTTGCATTCACAGTTCATGAACTTGCGTGAAAATATCTAGTTTTGGCATCCAATGTAAATTTTTTGAGGTAAGAATCTTCTTTACCAAATTGGACAAGTAAGACTATTAATACCTACACTGTAGTTTGGTTTTCATTCACAAACGACATACCGTAATGCTTCCACCAACCCGGACTTGGCCCCCGTGGCAGAGTATGGCCTATACCTTCTTGAGGTAAGAGACCCATGCCCCTCAGTGAGGATATAATGGGTTGATGATGAATACCGGAATGCTATGAAACTTTGCCAATACGTTTAGAGTACACAAATCGAAGTTTATCGTTCTTGGAATTGGAAATAAACTGATCAGAAAGAGATGATGGCATGAGAATAGTTTCTATGAAAAGGGAGTTGCTCCTTGAGAAGCCACCTTCCGGTACATCGACCCGGCGGCGTGAAGGCCGCACGATATCAATCATACTAATATTATAAATGTATAAGTTTGTAAAGACGTTTGGATGTTTGTTGTTCAATCACGCAATAACGACTGAAAGGAGTTACCTGATTTTTGGCTTGCAGAGAAATAAAGATCTGAATCAAGACATAGGCTACTTGATGTCCCGCAAATGGGTTCCCGTGGGAATATTTTATGGTCACTTAAACCTTTTTTCAAAGCGCGGTGGTCGCCCAGTGAGTAGAACATTGGACTCGGAAGCGTGAGTCCCAGGTTCCATTCCCAGTGCGGGCATGTACCAATGACTTTGTTTTCTAAGTTATAGACATTTTAAAAACCTATTTAGAGGCTAAAAATTCACTCATGCCGGGATTCGAACCCGCGACCTCTGGCTATCCGTGCCAGCACTCTTTCCAACTGAGCTAATGGGCGACTCAGTTGGGAAGAGCGCTGGCACGGATAGCCAGATTTCACGGGTCTAATCCCGGCATGGGTGAAATTTTTAGCCTCTAAAATAGGTTTTTAAATTGTCTTTAGCATGGGTTAATGCATTAATTAAAAAAATATATAATTATAGACATTTGTGAAATTAATTAAAACATTACCACTCGCCAACTGTGAAGGAGAACATCGTGAGGAAACCTGAGCGTTGTAACGGACCAAGGTCCATACAAGTGCTCACGATCGTTAATATAAATTTGAATTGTGTTCTGTGCGAGTTTGGTTCGAGATAGGTTACGTAGTAAAATCGCGGAAACACTATTTAACGACATTGATTAGGTAGGTAGGCACTTTAGTCGTTAGAAGGTCCTTATCATTCAAGTTAGGCATCACAATAAATCTAATAAATGCGACAAATGGGGTTCAAAGCGGGGACGCTTTCTGGGGATTTTGTTGAGGGTTGTTTGTGTACTAATCGACAGTTAGTCATAAAAAAAAAATAAAAACATTTCGAGTATTGTGTGAGGCTGGGTTCGAACCCGCGGCCTTCCGGTGGAGATCGGCGTCTGTCGCCGCTGGGCCAATTTGAATTTAATCAAAACAAAATTATGCAATAGGATTCTTTATGTAGTAGTCTATTCGAAGACTGAAATACAGCTAGACATTATTTTGTTTACTAACAGGGTTTGTTATACCTAGATTAAATTGTGCAACAAGAATTTAGGGATGACTGAATAAATAGTGGGATAAAATAAAATAATACGTTACAACGACATCTGCAGTGGACGAACGCACAACTAATAGATTATCGATTGGAAAAAACTCGTCCGCTACCTATCACTTGTGACACGGCATTTCATCCTAATAGATAGATGGCGCTATCGGCGGCTGGGAAGTAGATTCCTTTCAACTGCTTTCAAATCAAATGTTAATTGCTATCACTATTAAAATAGTAGATTATAAGAACAAATTTCAATATCTTTCTTGTTTTTGCACGCGCTTGTAGATTTTAAAAGCATTTATTTACCTAGTAGTTAAGTAGGTAAAATTCCGTGTTGAGGTAATGTTATGGTTATCAAAGTATGAGTTATTCACAGTGATTTTATGTTAGTGATTTGAAGACAGTAAACCATACACTAAAGATATAAATAAGAATAAAACATTTAATTTAGCCCCTACCTAGGAGAGAATAGAATCACTAAATGATAATTATTGCTACGTTTAAACTCTGTAGTATGTCGATAATACATATTGTTATGAAGGGAAACTAATTTATAACACACCGATGTAATATCAGAGACTTGGTAAAAGTATTATATTCACTTAAACAATAAAAATTACTAAAACTTATAATCAATCAAATAACTACTAACTCCATCTAGGTGAGAATAGGTTCACTAAACTTTCTTTAATCCTACTTTCAATTTCTTTAAAAAGCTTTTAATATGTCTTGTCATGAAAGAAAACTAATGTATAACGCACCGATGTAATATTAGAGACTTTGTAAAAGTAATATATTCACTTAAACAATTAATTTAATAAAACTCAATAAATCAAAATAACTACTAGCTCCATCTAGCCGAGACTGAGATCACTAAATGTTCTTTACGGCTGCTTTCAGAGGTTATTAAGGTGTCTTGTCGTGAAAGGAAACTAATCACATCGATGTAATATTGTCTCTGTAAAAAAATGGTCTATTCACAAAAACAAAATAAATAAAGCTCATAATTAATCAATAAAAAAAAAAGAACATCTACTTTCTTTTGAGAATGGATATTAACCTATCTAGGCTAGTGTTGGGGTTGAATGATTTAAACAAAAGAAAAAGAACTCGAATGATTCCCTTCATATCCCTTTTAATATCTAGATCACCTAAACGTAATCTCGTATGATAATCAATCATAAACTTAATGTCCATAAAATAACGTGAGAGTAGGTGTACCACACGGTCTCATTCCGTTCCGCGTTAGTAACCGGCGGTGCCGACTGCCGAGACACGTACCTACAGTTAGGCGAGTGACGCACGTATTAGGTGGGTAGGTATAGTGCGGAGATCGGACGATACGCGGGTTCGATTCCGTTCAACTTTTTTTTAAACAACCATGCACGTCGCTTGGGACAGTATGGGACTAATGTTATGTATGTTTGTAAGAGTTATTATTCTTAACATAGTTTGTCCAAGGTAGGAATTTCAATTTTGATTGTTTAATGATTTTCTTTCATGGCTCGATGCCTTCGATAGTCTTGTCACGTTATTTATTTCATATAAAATCAAAATTTCAAAGTAGAGTAACTTAATACCATAATATTTGCAATGGTGTAATTATTTATAATTGTTGCTAGAGGGATAGCTAAAGGTGTTACTCGTAAATTGGAATGAAACATGACACGTAATATATTTCGTCACGAACTGCTAAGAGCTATTTATTCAATGTTCGGGAAAGGAATTGAATCAGTCATCACTTTTGAAATGTAGCATTTAGGGCATCCCTAATAATTAAATATTGTTGAACGCAGCTTCTTCTCGTATTCATACAGGGTTGCGTGTGTGAGTTTAGAGTATTGCTGTATTGGTGGATTGTAGTTCTCCGATTAGCCGATTCCGGTTTGGGCGCCACTGGTTGCCGCGGCGCCTACTAAAATGATTATAACGTTTCAATTCGCAATTGTAGCCTAAGTAGAGTATTTCTAGGTAAATCTGTACTAAATTGAAAGGATGTTTTAACACAAACATTACGCTAAACCTTTATATTAACAGAAGTTAGTTAGTTGTCCGTAAGCATTGTGCCGCAGGTCAGTGGTGTGTTGGAATAAATTGTTAAGAAGAAATTATTGTAGACAAATCAATTAAACAGGAAATATCGAGATAAATAAATAGAAAATAAATAATGTATTACATTAAGACACAGGAAATTAATTTACAAAATATCAAAACATTAAAGTTCTGAAACGAGATGGAGGTGGATTTCGGCTGGCCAATCGGGTGTCATTAGGTTTCATGATGGGTTAGACAAAGCGGAATTGGTAGCGGAGCCATTTTGGACGCGCGGGGTTGTTTCGCGAGGCTATAAAAAGGCCGAGGCGCCAGCGGCGCGCACGCATTCTGGACCAGGAAATTCAATAGTACATACTTATTCCGCTCGTAGGAAAATTCGCCATTTTGTGTGAATTTATTAGAACTGGGGAGTTTCGATTGCATTTAAATTCGGTAATAGGAAAGTGACTTTGGATTTGTGACCTAGCATCATCTGTGGGCATTGCGTTCTAGTGTATCAGCCCTGGTGTGAAGTCTCAGGTTTAGAGGTACTTTCGGAGCTAGGGAATTAGATTTGAAAGTAAAAAGTGTAAATGTTAGGAACGGTTTTGGTGAGTATTTCGTACAATTAGCTAGAAGGTTTCCGCGTAAAATATGGTTTTCAGCATTTGTGATTAGTGTAGCTTCCGCGAAATAAATTGTGAACTAACCCTTTTTCTCCACAGTACAGCGTTTTTGGGGAAATAAATGTGTGCAAAACAAAACTCTCGGTGGCAAGGGCATGTTAGGGATAGGCCGTGTGGCTAGCCTTTGTCGAATACCTACTCGACTCGATGTAGGCACACGAGGTTATCAATGACATGTCTGCGCCATAGCTTTCAGAGGTTTGCATCATATTTAATTCCGCATACAAACGTGTGAATTTAGAGCGAATTCACTTGGTAGCCTTATACAGTTGATTTGACAGACTAAATGAGGAATTCCAATATCTAGCTCTGCTTACTATGCTACGGCTGAATCTGAGTCTGCTTTGGTTGAAAGGTTTAAAGAATCCCTTCACCGGAGGTGTGCCCAATTTAATTTATTTGTAAAACAATTTTCCTATATAATTACATGTCATAATTAATTACTTAATTGAGATAATTTCATATTAATTGTCTAGCTTGAAAATTGGGTTAAAATGCTTCTTGTGAATGTGGTGTTAGATCTCCTTCCACTAGCATTTGTGGTATAGCAATTTTCCCCCTGCTATTTCCCTGCGTGACAGACGATTCCAGCCCTCTGGCACTTTGCACCCATAACATATCTATGTATTATATTCCGTATATTCTTACCCTGTAAGTGGTACCGATCCCATAAACCACTTACGCATACACACCCTAGGCTACACACTCTGGCCGGCCAGAAAGTCTGAAAGCTAATTGTGTCAAGTCAGTCCTTAGCACGTGTTAGTGCATTAAAAAGAATTTAATGACTTGAAACAGTTAGGTTTTCCGGAGTTAGGGAGGATAGCGATAGGTAATAGCTGTGACTAGGGAAACACCATAGGCACTCACACATACACACGATTAAATATAAATGGGGTTTGCTTTGCTGAAACAATTTGTTTGGTGGTTAAATTCATTAGCTTACTGGGCTGGGAATGTTAGGTAGGCTCCCCTTTTTCTTCCAGGGTATCCAGAGTTGAATGATGAGAGTAAGTATTTCCCCAGCTCCCCACATATGTGGTCATTATTCGTCTGTTAGGATCATTTTAAATTGACAAATAAGTGAATTGGTGTCTCCTCAATGTTTCCTATTGAAGCTATTAAATCAGGTAGATAAAAGCGTTACGTTTAATGTCTCGATTCAATTAGGGTAAGGTAGGTTAATCTGTCTAAACCCGTTATAAAATTATAGCATTTTAATTCTGATTTGGTACCTACTAAACGTATTGTTTACAACTTCTGTCAATATTTAATATCAATGATTGTTAGATAACACTAGGTGTGAGGTTCTGTGCGTATTAACCTAACAGTGACATTTCAATCGAACTAAGGAATAGGTTTAGAGCGATGCGGTACTTTTATAATAGCTGTCTAACTCGTGACCTTCGGGTCATTCAACTTTTGCGTTTAAGTAGGTAGGTGCGTACTTTTCTCGACCGAAGTTATGTAGGTATGTTACGTCTGTAATAGATCATATAGGTACTTACTACTGAATGGGAACACATAGGCGGCATATACGCAATATAGGGTGTCCAGTATATAGGGTGGTAAATTACGGTTTATATTATGTTACGTTTGTTAGTAGATTATAATTATACTATATAGGAACGCATAGTCCGAATATAGTCGCGAAATAGGGTGTCCAATATATAGGGTTATCAAATTATGGATTATGATAGGCAATGAAAGGACGTTATGGGACGTTAGTGAGTAGTTAGAAGCCACTATAGGCTTTTTAATAGTAAGGCTTATTTTTGTAGTAGGTATATTGGCTTAATTCTTGGCATTATTTCATGGTTGCGTGGGTTCGGCTGAGATGTTTCAGTTTGGTCAGCTTCGATGAAGTTGTTCCAAAGTACTTGGTGCATTGGTCTACCTACCTCTCTCACACTCTTCTGTCAATGCATTGTACTACTGAACATCCCTTTGCCGTTTCTTACGTTAATTGTGTGTAATGACCTGGGTCTTAAGACTTTATACCTAATTATGCTTATTGTGCGTTTATTATATTTATTTCCTTCTGATGACTTGTGCTTTAGTATCATTCATAGTTGCGTTGGTTTGGCCAGATTGTTTCAGTGTTGGTAGGCTTCGATGAAGTCTTTTCCAACGTACTTTGTGCATTTGGTTACCTACCTCTCTCTCTCACTCTTCTGCCAATGCATTGTACTGCTGGACGTCTCTTTGCCAATTCCTGCGTTAATTGTGTGTGATACTTAAGGCATATACGTAGTTAGGTTATTATATTTATTTTGGGAATATGTACAGATTTTATCGTTAGTAGTTTTCTTTAGTTGATTGATTTTTCCTATAGTGGCATTTCATGGTTGCGTGAGTTTGGCCAGATTGTTTCAGTGTTGGTAAGCTTCGGTGAAGTCTTTTCCAACGTACTTTGTGCATTTGGTTACCTACCTACCTCTCTCACTTTCGTCAACTGCCAATGCATTGTACTGCTGAACGTCGCTTTGCCAATTCTCGCGTAATTATGTATGTTTACTTGAGGAATAGACTCGGGTTAATGAATCACTGTACCTATTCTTATTTCTAGTCTGTCATAGTTTATTATTTATAAGTATATATTAACAGTATAACGTAGTGGTGGCCATACCCCATCCAGGGCGGATATAATTAGCTCTATCGACTAGTAGATAACCGAGTAGTGTACTCATTTCATATTAATCCATTCTTATCTACCGAGTTGGCTAATAATGTCTGTCTTAACCGGCCTTTTTGGTAGGGGACGTTATACTATAACACTCACGTGTTTGCTGTATGACATTTGGTTTATTTGGTACTTTTATATTTTATTTATTTAGAAGTAGTTTTTGTAAGAGTTACATATTTCATCCTAGTTTTATTTCTTTTAACTTAATTTCAGCTTAACCTATTATCTATTTAATTTATTCTAAATCATATCTTGCTTTCGCTTATTTCATTCGCTTGATTGCTGTTTTCATTTATATTTATTTGCTTTAAGCTAACCTTTGGTTCCTGTTCATTAATCTAAATTCTGCTTTTGTATTTAAACGGATCTCTTACACACTCTCGTTACTCAATCTCATATCCTAAAAGAGCTTAGGTTACTAATACGTTCACAACGAAGGGTTCTCATTAGACTAGACGATCACAGTTGGCCATTAGAGTGTTTTGCATCATAGCTTTTTTTAGTAGGTTAATTATTATTGCACGTATTTTCTTCTTAAGTGGGTTAAAGTCCTTTTTTACGCGGGGTGGGGTGTTACAATATGGTGTTGCCGTGACCATGATGTTTAAGATTGAGTAGCTTATATATTTGATGCAAAATATTCCTTTTTCTTTTCATTATCGTTGGCTTTATGCCACAATTTGATGTTCGTGAAATGGAAAGGTTTGAGATTGACGATGGGGGTGTGATTGAGATCCGTTTATATGCTTTCGTAAAGATTTTTGGATGCGTACGCGAATGAAACTAAATATTTTATTCGCGTATGGATCGATTAATCTAATTGCTACTTGTAATCATGTTACTTCGACTAGCGTTCCATAGCGTCTTCCAACTAAATTACTTAATTTTAAAGCGAAACTGTAGTTCGTTAGACACATTTTATTCTGTTAAAGTTACACGGTTCAGTTGTTAATTAGGTATAGGTATGTCAACGGTTTTTTATTCGGGGGGTTGTATGAAACTATATTTTAAGCCACACTTAGTTACGTTCATTGGGAAGCTAGGGCAAATAATATTTTTAATTTAGTAAACTAATAAACCTATTAGGAAATTAATAAAAGGAACTTTGCTTAATTTTATCAGCTTTATCAGCCAATTTTATTAACCTAGGGTATTTTCGTATGGGGGTTGCCTAAATATAGAAGTATCCCAGGATTTTTAATTGACTTTCCTTATGAATATTGTCTGTTTAATATTTAAACTTGCTTTTGTTTTAAATTAATTAATTTGGTTTACTTATTTTATGCTGGTTTGATAATTATCTTTTTTTTTCAAGATATTCATTTGGCGGAAACTAGTCTTTCATTTGGGAGGTTGTAGTAAAAAGAAATATAAATAACAAAGTTTTCTTGGCGGGGGGTTGCTCTTATAGTAGGTATTATTAAGAATCTAGTTTTGCGTAATTCGGTAGGTTTCGTAATTCAGCGGTTGCGTTAATAAAGACTTATTATTTTAATTATTAGTAGGTATTTAGAGCTGTGATTTGTTCTACTAACAAAAAAAAAAATATGATATTTTAAACAACATTTGGATATTTCGTTATTTCTTATTTTACTTAATAAATTATTTTATAAAAAAAAAAAACACTTTGTTTGATTTTGGTAATCCACGTATAGAAAAAAATAAATAATATTTAAAAAAAAAACAGTCATGTTTTGTTTTAATAATCCGCGTACAGTAAACGATAAAAGTAGATAATCGAACATTCTTAAACTGCACTATTATTATTAATTTTCTTATAACTTGCGTTTACCCAAATATCTTTGTTAGTAAAAACCGAATGCGGAATAATTTAATCGGGTTATAATTTGATTATTTAATTTTCGTCGTTGACTGTACATTTAAAACCCAGGTAATTAAAAAGGTTTTGAAAGGTATTCTGGTAATGAAATTTTGAGGTATTGTGTACGGTAATCAAGGTAATTCAAGGTATTGTGTAAGGTAAAAAAAAAAAAAAAATCTTGCGTCTCATAACGTCTGTCAATAGATATATTTGCGGTCGTGGGCTTTGTTTAAATAAATTTGTTTATTTTATGCCGCGGTAATAAAAAATGTATTTGTCTGCGAAGAGTTGATTCGCTTAATTCTCAGGCTTCATATATCAGTATGAAAACAAGTAAGAGTATGTTTAGGTATAATTCAATGGATGAGGAAGGAATTAGTTAGTTTATAAAGGAAGATAATGAAAGAGGGGCTTGAATGGAAGTTCTAGAGTTCGGTGAATCGGTCTAACGCAGATAACTTGTTTTATTATGTTTCTGAATACAGCACACACCTCAATCGGATACAAATACATCTTTTGGTTTTCATTTTAAAGTAATTTAAATTGTATTTGTATCCCGGACTCCACAAGAAGCTAAGAACTAGTTTCGGCAACTACACAAGCTCCAGAAGCGAAGATGTTGTCGATTGGGGATTTTAATTGATTAATATCGTTTGTTTGATAGCTTTCGGTAGTGATCTCACAGCTGATTGTTATTTGAGGCTATTGTAAGAGTCGGTTCTATTACCGGTGCACGCTTGCTCTTGGGGAGGCCTCCCCTTTGGAGTTTAATGCGAGTGTATCTGGTAGTTAGTAGTCGGTGCCTTCGGGCTGTCCTGCCTCACAACCAGGATCTCTTTATCAAGGTCTTAAATGATAGGCTGGGTTAAAAGCTGCTAAGCGATCCGAATAAAACGGTGTCGATTGAAATTTCACGTAGTCAATTATCCGAAGAGTCTGGTTGAAAAACAAAACTCATTCATTCCGTCACATTTGGAAAATAGTGAAACAAGAAGGTAATTAGTAATTTTTAAAGCAAAATACTCTCGTGATCACTTATGTTTTATTGAAAATTTGATAACGTCAGGTCTTATCCAAATTTTGGGGGTTGATTGTAACGGACCAAGGTCCATACAAGTGCTCACGATCGTTAATATAAATTTGAATTGTGTTCTGTGCGAGTTTGGTTCGAGATAGGTTACGTAGTAAAATCGCGGAAACACTATTTAACGACATTGATTAGGTAGGTAGGCACTTTAGTCGTTAGAAGGTCCTTATCATTCAAGTTAGGCATCACAATAAATCTAATAAATGCGACAAATGGGGTTCAAAGCGGGGACGCTTTCTGGGGATTTTGTTGAGGGTTGTTTGTGTACTAATCGACAGTTAGTCATAAAAAAAAAAAGAAAAACATTTCGAGTATTGTGTGAGGCTGGGTTCGAACCCGCGGCCTTCCGGTGGAGATCGGCGTCTGTCGCCGCTGGGCCAATTTGCATTTAATCAAAACAAAATTATGCAATAGGATTCTTTATGTAGTAGTCTATTCGAAGACTGAAATACAGCTAGACATTATTTTGTTTACTAACAGGGTTTGTTATACCTAGATTAAATTGTGCAACAAGAATTTAGGGATGACTGAATAAATAGTGGGATAAAATAAAATAATACGTTACAACGACATCTGCAGTGGACGAACGCACAACTAATAGATTATCGATTGGAAAAAAACTCGTCCGCTACCTATCACTTGTGACACGGCATTTCATCCTAATAGATAGATGGCGCTATCGGCGGCTGGGAAGTAGATTCCTTTCAACTGCTTTCAAATCAAATGTTAATTGCTATCACTATTAAAATAGTAGATTATAAGAACAAATTTCAATATCTTTCTTGTTTTTGCACGCGCTTGTAGATTTTAAAAGCATTTATTTACCTAGTAGTTAAGTAGGTAAAATTCCGTGTTGAGGTAATGTTATGGTTATCAAAGTATGAGTTATTCACAGTGATTTTATGTTAGTGATTTGAAGACAGTAAACCATACACTAAAGATATAAATAAGAATAAAACATTTAATTTAGCCCCTACCTAGGAGAGAATAGAATCACTAAATGATAATTATTGCTACGTTTAAACTCTGTAGTATGTCGATAATACATATTGTTATGAAGGGAAACTAATTTATAACACACCGATGTAATATCAGAGACTTGGTAAAAGTATTATATTCACTTAAACAATAAAAATTACTAAAACTTATAATCAATCAAATAACTACTAACTCCATCTAGGTGAGAATAGGTTCACTAAACTTTCTTTAATCCTACTTTCAATTTCTTTAAAAAGCTTTTAATATGTCTTGTCATGAAAGAAAACTAATGTATAACGCACCGATGTAATATTAGAGACTTTGTAAAAGTAATATATTCACTTAAACAATTAATTTAATAAAACTCAATAAATCAAAATAACTACTAGCTCCATCTAGCCGAGACTGAGATCACTAAATGTTCTTTACGGCTGCTTTCAGAGGTTATTAAGGTGTCTTGTCGTGAAAGGAAACTAATCACATCGATGTAATATTGTCTCTGTAAAAAAATGGTCTATTCACAAAAACAAAATAAATAAAGCTCATAATTAATCAATAAAAAAAAAAGAACATCTACTTTCTTTTGAGAATGGATATTAACCTATCTAGGCTAGTGTTGGGGTTGAATGATTTAAACAAAAGAAAAAGAACTCGAATGATTCCCTTCATATCCCTTTTAATATCTAGATCACCTAAACGTAATCTCGTATGATAATCAATCATAAACTTAATGTCCATAAAATAACGTGAGAGTAGGTGTACCACACGGTCTCATTCCGTTCCGCGTTAGTAACCGGCGGTGCCGACTGCCGAGACACGTACCTACAGTTAGGCGAGTGACGCACGTATTAGGTGGGTAGGTATAGTGCGGAGATCGGACGATACGCGGGTTCGATTCCGTTCAACTTTTTTTTAAACAACCATGCACGTCGCTTGGGACAGTATGGGACTAATGTTATGTATGTTTGTAAGAGTTATTATTCTTAACATAGTTTGTCCAAGGTAGGAATTTCAATTTTGATTGTTTAATGATTTTCTTTCATGGCTCGATGCCTTCGATAGTCTTGTCACGTTATTTATTTCATATAAAATCAAAATTTCAAAGTAGAGTAACTTAATACCATAATATTTGCAATGGTGTAATTATTTATAATTGTTGCTAGAGGGATAGCTAAAGGTGTTACTCGTAAATTGGAATGAAACATGACACGTAATATATTTCGTCACGAACTGCTAAGAGCTATTTATTCAATGTTCGGGATAGGAATTGAATCAGTCATCACTTTTGAAATGTAGCATTTAGGGCATCCCTAATAATTAAATATTGTTGAACGCAGCTTCTTCTCGTATTCATACAGGGTTGCGTGTGTGAGTTTAGAGTATTGCTGTATTGGTGGATTGTAGTTCTCCGATTAGCCGATTCCGGTTTGGGCGCCACTGGTTGCCGCGGCGCCTACTAAAATGATTATAACGTTTCAATTCGCAATTGTAGCCTAAGTAGAGTATTTCTAGGTAAATCTGTACTAAATTGAAAGGATGTTTTAACACAAACATTACGCTAAACCTTTATATTAACAGAAGTTAGTTAGTTGTCCGTAAGCATTGTGCCGCAGGTCAGTGGTGTGTTGGAATAAATTGTTAAGAAGAAATTATTGTAGACAAATCAATTAAACAGGAAATATCGAGATAAATAAATAGAAAATAAATAATGTATTACATTAAGACACAGGAAATTAATTTACAAAATATCAAAACATTAAAGTTCTGAAACGAGATGGAGGTGGATTTCGGCTGGCCAATCGGGTGTCATTAGGTTTCATGATGGGTTAGACAAAGCGGAATTGGTAGCGGAGCCATTTTGGACGCGCGGGGTTGTTTCGCGAGGCTATAAAAAGGCCGAGGCGCCAGCGGCGCGCACGCATTCTGGACCAGGAAATTCAATAGTACATACTTATTCCGCTCGTAGGAAAATTCGCCATTTTGTGTGAATTTATTAGAACTGGGGAGTTTCGATTGCATTTAAATTCGGTAATAGGAAAGTGACTTTGGATTTGTGACCTAGCATCATCTGTGGGCATTGCGTTCTAGTGTATCAGCCCTGGTGTGAAGTCTCAGGTTTAGAGGTACTTTCGGAGCTAGGGAATTAGATTTGAAAGTAAAAAGTGTAAATGTTAGGAACGGTTTTGGTGAGTATTTCGTACAATTAGCTAGAAGGTTTCCGCGTAAAATATGGTTTTCAGCATTTGTGATTAGTGTAGCTTCCGCGAAATAAATTGTGAACTAACCCTTTTTCTCCACAGTACAGCGTTTTTGGGGAAATAAATGTGTGCAAAACAAAACTCTCGGTGGCAAGGGCATGTTAGGGATAGGCCGTGTGGCTAGCCTTTGTCGAATACCTACTCGACTCGATGTAGGCACACGAGGTTATCAATGACATGTCTGCGCCATAGCTTTCAGAGGTTTGCATCATATTTAATTCCGCATACAAACGTGTGAATTTAGAGCGAATTCACTTGGTAGCCTTATACAGTTGATTTGACAGACTAAATGAGGAATTCCAATATCTAGCTCTGCTTACTATGCTACGGCTGAATCTGAGTCTGCTTTGGTTGAAAGGTTTAAAGAATCCCTTCACCGGAGGTGTGCCCAATTTAATTTATTTGTAAAACAATTTTCCTATATAATTACATGTCATAATTAATTACTTAATTGAGATAATTTCATATTAATTGTCTAGCTTGAAAATTGGGTTAAAATGCTTCTTGTGAATGTGGTGTTAGATCTCCTTCCACTAGCATTTGTGGTATAGCAATTTTCCCCCTGCTATTTCCCTGCGTGACAGACGATTCCAGCCCTCTGGCACTTTGCACCCATAACATATCTATGTATTATATTCCGTATATTCTTACCCTGTAAGTGGTACCGATCCCATAAACCACTTACGCATACACACCCTAGGCTACACACTCTGGCCGGCCAGAAAGTCTGAAAGCTAATTGCGTCAAGTCAGTCCTTAGCACGTGTTAGTGCATTAAAAAGAATTTAATGACTTGAAACAGTTAGGTTTTCCGGAGTTAGGGAGGATAGCGATAGGTAATAGCTGTGACTAGGGAAACACCATAGGCACTCACACATACACACGATTAAATATAAATGGGGTTTGCTTTGCTGAAACAATTTGTTTGGTGGTTAAATTCATTAGCTTACTGGGCTGGGAATGTTAGGTAGGCTCCCCTTTTTCTTCCAGGGTATCCAGAGTTGAATGATGAGAGTAAGTATTTCCCCAGCTCCCCACATATGTGGTCATTATTCGTCTGTTAGGATCATTTTAAATTGACAAATAAGTGAATTGGTGTCTCCTCAATGTTTCCTATTGAAGCTATTAAATCAGGTAGATAAAAGCGTTACGTTTAATGTCTCGATTCAATTAGGGTAAGGTAGGTTAATCTGTCTAAACCCGTTATAAAATTATAGCATTTTAATTCTGATTTGGTACCTACTAAACGTATTGTTTACAACTTCTGTCAATATTTAATATCAATGATTGTTAGATAACACTAGGTGTGAGGTTCTGTGCGTATTAACCTAACAGTGACATTTCAATCGAACTAAGGAATAGGTTTAGAGCGATGCGGTACTTTTATAATAGCTGTCTAACTCGTGACCTTCGGGTCATTCAACTTTTGCGTTTAAGTAGGTAGGTGCGTACTTTTCTCGACCGAAGTTATGTAGGTATGTTACGTCTGTAATAGATCATATAGGTACTTACTACTGAATGGGAACACATAGGCGGCATATACGCAATATAGGGTGTCCAGTATATAGGGTGGTAAATTACGGTTTATATTATGTTACGTTTGTTAGTAGATTATAATTATACTATATAGGAACGCATAGTCCGAATATAGTCGCGAAATAGGGTGTCCAATATATAGGGTTATCAAATTATGGATTATGATAGGCAATGAAAGGACGTTATGGGACGTTAGTGAGTAGTTAGAAGCCACTATAGGCTTTATAATAGTAAGGCTTATTTTTGTAGTAGGTATATTGGCTTAATTCTTGGCATTATTTCATGGATGCGTGGGTTCGGCTGAGATGTTTCAGTTTGGTCAGCTTCGATGAAGTTGTTCCAAAGTACTTGGTGCATTGGTCTACCTACCTCTCTCACACTCTTCTGTCAATGCATTGTACTACTGAACATCCCTTTGCCGTTTCTTACGTTAATTGTGTGTAATGACCTGGGTCTTAAGACTTTATACCTAATTATGCTTATTGTGCGTTTATTATATTTATTTCCTTCTGATGACTTGTGCTTTAGTATCATTCATAGTTGCGTTGGTTTGGCCAGATTGTTTCAGTGTTGGTAGGCTTCGATGAAGTCTTTTCCAACGTACTTTGTGCATTTGGTTACCTACCTCTCTCTCTCACTCTTCTGCCAATGCATTGTACTGCTGGACGTCTCTTTGCCAATTCCTGCGTTAATTGTGTGTGATACTTAAGGCATATACGTAGTTAGGTTATTATATTTATTTTGGGAATATGTACAGATTTTATCGTTAGTAGTTTTCTTTAGTTGATTGATTTTTCCTATAGTGGCATTTCATGGTTGCGTGAGTTTGGCCAGATTGTTTCAGTGTTGGTAAGCTTCGGTGAAGTCTTTTCCAACGTACTTTGTGCATTTGGTTACCTACCTACCTCTCTCACTTTCGTCAACTGCCAATGCATTGTACTGCTGAACGTCGCTTTGCCAATTCTCGCGTAATTATGTATGTTTACTTGAGGAATAGACTCGGGTTAATGAATCACTGTACCTATTCTTATTTCTAGTCTGTCATAGTTTATTATTTATAAGTATATATTAACAGTATAACGTAGTGGTGGCCATACCCCATCCAGGGCGGATATAATTAGCTCTATCGACTAGTAGATAACCGAGTAGTGTACTCATTTCATATTAATCCATTCTTATCTACCGAGTTGGCTAATAATGTCTGTCTTAACCGGCCTTTTTGGTAGGGGACGTTATACTATAACACTCACGTGTTTGCTGTATGACATTTGGTTTATTTGGTACTTTTATATTTTATTTATTTAGAAGTAGTTTTTGTAAGAGTTACATATTTCATCCTAGTTTTATTTCTTTTAACTTAATTTCAGCTTAACCTATTATCTATTTAATTTATTCTAAATCATATCTTGCTTTCGCTTATTTCATTCGCTTGATTGCTGTTTTCATTTATATTTATTTGCTTTAAGCTAACCTTTGGTTCCTGTTCATTAATCTAAATTCTGCTTTTGTATTTAAACGGATCTCTTACACACTCTCGTTACTCAATCTCATATCCTAAAAGAGCTTAGGTTACTAATACGTTCACAACGAAGGGTTCTCATTAGACTAGACGATCACAGTTGGCCATTAGAGTGTTTTGCATCATAGCTTTTTTTAGTAGGTTAATTATTATTGCACGTATTTTCTTCTTAAGTGGGTTAAAGTCCTTTTTTACGCGGGGTGGGGTGTTACAGCGTGTAAGGTGTTCAAATACCTCAGCGTTTGATATTGACAGTTCGCGGTGGGCACGCTTGGTAATTAAGTCCATATTTTATAGACTACTTAAAAGAAAAATGTTTTCAAGCCAAATTCTAAAATATTTATTTACGGAACCGCACCATGGGAAGAATCGTATAAAGTTCTAGGATGATGGTTATTTTGCAGTTACACTCAACTGCAAAATAACCATCATCCTTTTAACTTAATGAGGGATTTTTCTGACAGCTAAGAAAAGTAGTTCCTAATTTGTCAGTAGATGGCGTTTTCAAGTAAGGGTTTTTGTTTTTTTAATAGGATAAGCCACTTTCCAGTTTATTCTGTGGTCCACAGTCCACAGATCACGTGAAATTTCCTCCCTCTTTTTTTTTGCTCTTGCACTATTGTTATTTGATTTTCGTGCTAAAATCATGGTTGATCAGTTGACGTTGATCAGTTGATCACAGATTAGATTCCTTCCAGTCGATGAGATCGCAAAACAGCAATAAAGTTTTTACCTGTGGCAAGCAATAACAAACAAAAAAAGGTAAACCCTTGCGATTCAGCGCCATCTCATCGTAGCTTTTAGAACTATTTTTTTTTTTAATAGCTGTCAGAAAAATCCCTCATTGTCTAAACATCAATCTCTGCAGCCAGCCCAAACAAGCGGGATCGAATATCAATCAAGTAAGCTGACATTTTGTAAAGTAAAGACTCTGTCACCGCTTCGGCTAATTCCCGCAAATAGTTGACTCCAAAGTCGGACCCTATCGATCATCTGTGACAAGTTTTAATCGCTAGTTGCAAAGTGTACTGTTGGCCACATAAATGTGTAAACCAAGTGAAGTCGGAATGCGGGGCCATTTTTACACAAGTGTAACGGTGCAAACCTCTTTACACCATTTTTATTTCTTTTTCTATCTATCATTTTCAAATATTTAAATTACGTCACACATTATTCGATTTCCTTCATTTTTCATCATTACTACTTTAAATAGATAGATAGAGATAGAGAACACTTTATTGCACAACCAGAAAAATATTACAACCATGATGCTTAAATCTAAGTAATGTTATACAATTGGCGGTATTATCGCTAAGAGCGATCTCTTCCAGACAACCTTTGGATGGAGTGGATTGCATTAAGAATATAGTCGGTACGTGGTGCATGTACATAAATAAATCGAAAATATATTGATAACAAAGAGCAAAAGAGTGCGAGAATATGATTACTTGTAATTACCGACGATATAAGGTACAAATGAGGTACTTTACCCTTTGACCAGATCTGACTATTTTACCTGCTTATCCGTTTTTATCCAGTTTTCTGTTTTAATAAAATATTACTACACATCTACAAATAAAGCCACAATTGAAGTCGTACCAGTGTTTATTATTATAAAAGATATACAACGTTTCACAACAAATATATTTTAAGGCACTTAGGGGCGGTAACTAGCGCCACCAATAGAATAAAAATTGTAACTGCTCTTGTAATACGATTTTTTAAAAGTGAACATGACAAGTCTTAACAACTGTGATAATTATTTTTAGAACCTACAGTCTAGACTGTAGACCGGTTCTAGAACCCGGGATTAACAATCTAGGACTTTAATCGATTATAGTTAGTTGTTAGTTAGACCTGAGATTTCCGCACTTAGCCTCATAGTTGGGCCATTGTACGTAGCAAGCGCTGAGGTACGCTAACACCTCAGACACTAGGGTTTCCTTACGATGTTTTCCTTCACCGTCAGCAAGTAGTATTGCTACTATAATTTCACAAATGCACATAACATAGAAAACAAAGTCATTGGTACATGCTGGGGTTCGAACCCACGACCTCCCGAATGAGAAGCCGGCGTTCTACACCGCTCCGCTACCACTGCTCTTTAATCGATTATGTATTTATACTACATTCTAGACCGTATGTTCTGAAAGAAGTTACGACATAAAATTAAAATTTCTCATGTTTATTTTTTGAAAAAAAAAAAAAAAAACGTATTATAAAACCAGTAATGATTTTTATTCCAGTTTGCTCCCCTAAGCGCCTTAAACTACCATGTTTTACTTTGATGATTCTATAATTATATATTGTCATTTTGACGATCTCTGTGGCGCAGCGGTAGCGCATCTGCCTACCATGCAAGAGGTCCCGGGCTCGACCCTGCTGGGGTTAAAAAAAACCCAGGATTTGGATGTTTATATATTTGTGATGTCGTTGTTTCTGGTTCCCATGACACAGGGTATCCTAATGTGGGGGCAGAAGCAATGTATGTGCCTGTAAATTAAGGTTCTGTTTAAAAATGTTATTTTAAATAACGTTATGTTATTTAGAAACTCATTTTGTTAAAGAAATGTGCTTACTCGTGATCTCTTTCTAGCCCGAATGTTAAGATGAGGCCTAGGATGGACCGAGTTTGCCCAGAAGAAGTCTGTTCACACACACCTTAAAGAGGTTCAGGTTATAAGTGTTCGGAAAAACGGACGACGGCAAGTGAGCGGCGGCGAGGGGCAGCGGCAATTTGTGAAGGATGATGAAAAGAACTTAGTGCAGAGGTTCGGAACACCTTTTCCGTTTTTCCGAACGCTTACAATCCTTTCCTCTTTAAGATGCACGTGAACAGACTTCTTCTGCGCAAACTCGATTTATCCTAGACTTCATCTTCGTTCTCGGGCCAGATAAGGATCAAAAGTAAGCCAATTTCTTAAAAAAAATACTTAGGTTATCAACTGTTAGTTGTAGGAACTATAGTTAGTATGTATACCATTAATAGGAAGACTAATTCACGCACAATGTGTCCATATATGAATTGCTACTTTAACACAAACATGTCGATGATGTGTGACATTAAAACTAGGTGAATATCGAAGCTGGTTGTAGAGTTATATTAATAATGGTTTATTTAATTATTGTCCAAGAGTGGTGTGCGGATCGGTAGAACACTGACTTCTCTTTTGGGAGGTCATGGGTTTATTAAAATCGGCATGTAGGTACCAATGACTTTGTTTTCTAAACATTTGTGAAGTCATAGGATATCTACTATAACGCTAACGGTCAAGAAAAATATTTTAAAAACGTATTTAGAGGCTAAAAATTTCACCCACCCAGAGGTTGCGGGTTCGAATCCCGGCATGGGTGAAATTTTTAGCCTCTAAATAGGTTTTTAAATTTGTTCCTTAGCACGGGTTAGTGCATTAAAAATAAAAATAAGTATAAGAAAAATATTACTCAACTGGATCAAAGATTGATATTTCCAATCTGCAATGGGCATCCGTGGCAATTTACTCCATGTTCTCTCTTTCAGAGAAAGCCTGTGCCTTTTTCAATATATTTATTTCCACTTCAAATTCACAAATCATTCTTCAAGTTTTCATATAACATCAACTTACAGCCCGCGGTACGTATCTCCGAAGCCAACTTCTGAAGTCACAAAGTTGGGTAAGATGAGCCAAATAGCTTGTTATCGGAGCCGTGGCTGAAAGGCAAACTTTCGCTTTGACTTTGAGTGTTTAGGCGGTATTGATAGCAAACGGAACAGTCTGATACAGTCCTTTATTGTACTCTATATCTTCCTTGTTATTATACTCCATAGTTTCCTTATACTATTGTATTCCGTAGAAGTACTTCTTGTTATTATAGTGTGTCAGCTCATAGGCCATATTTATAAAGCGCTTCAAAGTACCTCTGAGATCGGTGTGAAGTCAGAATCTTGAACAGAGTTCTTAAAATGAGTGCGCTCATTTCCAGATACTGTACGAAAGAAAGCAGCAACTTGGCAGCTGTTGAGTTTCCGATTTTTCCAATAAATGTTTTTATTACACACTTCACATGAAGGTCTGGTCTCTCCTACCGGTCCGGGGTAGGTTGGTAAGGGGTTAGGGTAGGTAAGGGCTTGCTAGATGCCACGGTCCTAATAAAATATTTAAACGTAGTATTTTCACAATGTTTACATTTAAAAAGTAAGACTTACATTTATAACTGTTTTATCACTTGATAGGTAACGTCTTAAACCTTAATATATACAGAAACATTTGTGTACGAAAATGGTTCACCAAGGCTATGTGACATTGGGAGAGTCTGCAAAGTGTGAAGTGTTGCGTAAACCGTGATATTAGAAAATATATTACTCTGACAAAAACTCATATAACAAAAGTAGTTGGAACATTAAAAATTTTAGTTGGGATTCTTCAAGAACTACTTAATCCAACTGACAAAGATAAGATAAGAAAATTGTTTATTGTACACGCCAGCAAATAATTATTTATACTGTATTTCTATTTTTTCGTTTCGTTCAACTTTGGTGTGGCTATAACTATGGTAATAGGCTTTCGTTGTTCTTGTATTGTCCAATGAACTGAATGAATGAAAGACCTAGAACTAGCAAACAGTGACAAATACAGGGGGCAATACTACTTCCCGTATTTTAACTATTTCTATAAACGGTTCGTTTACATCTACACGAAAGGTGGACCAATTGAAGGGTCTGCACTTACAGCAGTATTTTTTTATGTAGGCCCCATACATTCAATTTATTTCAACGTAAAGAATTTACATTCTGTTTGCTGAATGTCAAAGTACAATGTAACATGAAAGTGAAAGCCACTGCCTTCGAGCCGTAGTGTAGTGGAGAAAAAGGCAGCGGGGAAAAAAACTCTCCACTTCAGGCCACTGTCCTACTCCCAAAGAAAGAGAGTATTAGTAATTACCACCCGTGCCTAACGCGGATTGGCAATTTCAAGCGCTGAGTTATTTCAACACACAGACCCTCAGGTAGTGAAGTTTATACAACTAAATTTGGTGGTGGTAAGTTTTATTTTCCATCTATGTATATTGCAAAACAATTAGCGCTGAAACGTAGCTAGGTGAGGGTGATAAAATTAAAATGTAATCAGCGGGCGCGCGCCGTGAATCTCTGAATAGGGAATGAAGAACTAATTTGTGCCTTTGGGCCAGGTAAGCCTGACAGCAAACAAAGGTTTTATAGTGCCAGTTGTTCCAAAAGACTCACTCAGTTCGTTACTATGGTGTTTCCGGATAAAATATAGATAGATAAATAGATAGAGAATACTTTAAGTTATATAAAAATGAAAATTACACAGATAAATATTAACAGACGGAAGGCCTTATCACTAAAAGTGATCTCTTGCTTGCTTAATTGAGAAAATTATTGTATTAACTGTTAATAGATACATACAAATAATGTACACAAATTAATAACTAATATAAGAATATATATTTATTCAGCCCATGAATAGAGCCCACTGCTGGGCATAGGCCTATTCAACGACACGACAACCCTCTCGTTATCAACACTTGAATGTCCCCACTGCTGGGGTACGGGTCTCTTCCTGCATCGCAGGAAGGTTAGGCAATACTCCAACACGGGGGCCAAGTCGGCCTCTAACATGGCTTAGCGACTGCCATTATATGACAGCCGGCACCAATGGCTTAGCATGCTTTGCAAAGCACGGAAGCACTCGGAAAAATGCCACTAGCGGTAGTCACGGGACGCTCACCTATCCCGTACCTGACCGCGCCTGTTGTTGCTTAACCAAGTGATTGATTCCAATCACTCGGTTCGCCTAGGCCACGAGCGCTTCAATCTCGACAATAATTTATTTTAAGAAAAGGCATTATCTGGAAATCGGTAGCTAATTGCACACTGGTGTATTAGTTATACCGATCCAAACCGAGGCACAGACCTTCTTGTTTTCATATCTAATTATCATGCTGTTAAATAAATTCTCATAAAGAGTTATTAATGTTTTCTAATATAACGGTCTTATTTATAACCACACGATTCCACTGAAGCACTCCTCAGGGGCAATTTATTTAATTTGTGCTTATGTATTTTCCTTGTAAAATCTATTTTAGACACCGTTTTTGGGCTGTTTTAAGGGGTTGTATTATTATAAATAAGGCCTGAAGTTATTATTGTGCCTTACTTTATTTAAAGAGAAACGTCGTTGTTTGTCGTCGTCAGGCAATAATAGACCACTGCTGGACATAGCCCTCCCCTAAAGAGCGCCACGTTGTGCTATCATAGGGGGTAATGCCCGTAAACCCCACGCTGGGCATGCGGGTTGGGGATCGCAGTTCGGTGGAATTGTACTGCAGGGGGCGCTGCTGCCCACCCCCCGGTTTGTGTCTCTTAGTCGCCCTTTACGACACCCGCAGGAAGAATTGGGTTGGTGCTATTCTCTAGGCCGACATCACACAGCAGAAAGAAACAACAGAAAGAAAGAAAGAGAAACAAATGTTATCTATTTTCTATTTATTTCGAGGAGTCACGCAAAAAGTAAAACAACAAGGTTAGAGTGTATGTATGTTTGCAAGCCATCATTAAATGTCACGAACAATGAGGGAGGTTGGTGCGATAACTTTTTCGTTTTAATCCCTGTCTGCACCCTCCCTTTCAGTGTCCAGTGGATGCTTATCAATTCTATTCACGACTGTACGGGCCCTTATCTAGATTGCTGTTTTATTTAACGAATTGTTCTATTGTTTTTAGTTACTGTCAAACACATGCGAGTCGCTAAAGTTATATTGCTTAGCTCCCTTTACTGCACAACGTACTCCTATTTATTTAATAACATCTTAGGGAAAATGTAATGTGAAGCTACACCAAGGTAAAACACTGTTAAAATATCTGCGTTTAATAAGGTAAAATATAAGATGACAGAAATAATTCTAAGTTAAATTAAATGTAAAATTAATAAGAAGTTTAAAATTAATTAATATCAACTAGTACAAATAAACACCTATAGTTATTATTTACACATAAAAAACGTGCCCTAGGTCAGCGTTCTCTTTTTACCTTGATTTACTTTTCCTATATAGGCAATTTTAGTGTTGATCGATCATCCAAAAACTTTCTTACAGTACCAGAAAAAAACCTTCCTATTGAATAAACTGTATGATCTTATATATAAAAATCTCGTAGCACAATCTTATCGAACCCCTTTGAAACGCCTTCGCCGATTTGTATGATTTTTTTGTGTATATATTTGATAGGCTGCTGCTGGTGCCGCGCGCGCGCACCTAACTGCATGCTGAGGCGCCGCTGACGCGCGCACTCCGCACTCTAAATACCATCTCGGAAAAAAAATATGTTTTTGGATGTACTCAGGGTGAATTCACTAGGACGGCATTGAACATTATGTGTTATAAATAATGTGTATAGTAGGTATTTAAGAAGTTAAAAATAATTAAAACTGTTTTTATACGGATTTATGCTCGTTTATTACATTTTTCCGACTTCCGGCACTTTTTCAGGTGCCGTGGTCTCGGATGACGTTGGTAAATTGTAAAAATGTAATAAACGAGCATAAATCCGTATAAAAACAGTTTTAATTATGTCTAGTGCTGGTGTTAACCTTAGAAAATACTATCAGTTAAAAATAGTTTAATAGTAGGTAAATAGATACCGATTGTATGTTTTGATTATTAATTAATGTTTGTGAAGATTTTGTTATGTTTTGAACTTATTGCATTAGGTGCTACTCCTGTAAAAATAAGTTATTATGTTAAAATAAATAAATTAAAAATAAATAAAGGTCTAAGATCCTAGGCTATTTAAAATAGCAAAACAACGTTTGCGGGGTCAGCTAGCTTTCTTATAAAGAAATTAAAATTACAAAAGGGGATCGATATCATCCCTTGTATGTCCCCACTGCTGGGGCATGGGTCTCTTCCTGCATGGCAGGAAGGTTAGGCCACAATTCAACACGGGGGACAAGTCCAGGTTGGTGGAGGATTGTAAGACAGTGGCTGGTCTTACTGTCAGAAGTTAGCCGCCCATAAAGCCTCTGACATGGCCCCTCTGACATCTGACAAAAGGGGTTATTTAGGTTTCAGCTACAGGATGGGTGAGCGTCACGTGACTACCGCTAGTGGCATATTTCCGAGCGCTTCCGTGCTTCGCAAGGCACGTTAAGCCGTTGGTGCCGGCTGTCATATAATGGCAGTCGTTAAGCCATGTCAGAGGCCTTATGGGCGGCTTGATAACTTCTGACAGTAAGGCCCGCCACTGTCTTACAATCCTCCACCAACCCGGACTTGGCGCCCGTGCTGGAGTATAGCCTTATCTTCCTGCGATGCAGGAAGAGACCCGTGCCCCAGCAGTGGGGACTTACAAGGGTTGATAAACGAGGTGCTATTAGCACCTGGAGTGAGCGAAACCCAATAACTGTTCTAGTTTCGTTTCCGCTTACAATTCAAATTCCGATCGTTTTTTTTATCCCGATTAACAAGCCTCGCCCGATGAAAGGGTAATATCATGTAATATTTATCTCGGAACCATTAATTGGAACATCGGGTTAATTCATGCTCCTACCGAAGTTTTCCTTTGCTGAGAACGATTATCGCTTTGAAGGTAACGGCACAAAACAAAAATCTTGCAGAAGGTGGTGGCTGTCTATAAGTAAAACTTTCGTAAGTATATTAATTTTGTTGCACTAACTCGTCCTGAGGACAATTTTAAAAACCTATATTGAGGTTAAAAATTCCGCCCATGCCGAGACTCGAACCCGCGACCTCTGGCTAACCGTACCAGTGCTCTCCCAACTGAGCTAATGGTACTTACTTTCGTAAGTACTACACATTATTTGATTTTGACCGGATCAATTTACTAAGCTTTTTGTCGACCGGTGTATTTTCATGTCCTTGGCTAGTTACCGTAGCGTATCCTAGTATGGGAATAGATCAAGGGATTATGTTGTGTGGAAGTTAGTGTTTTAGAATACAGTTCAACTTTACAGTGATTATTTGAGAGCTTCTTGACATATTTTTGCACAGATATGATTCAAGATACGAATTTTTCCGAAGTTTATTTGTCTATCCTGTCCATCGACTGTCGAAATTCTAAACTATGTGGACACAATGTTATGGTAAAAAATATTACGATAAAAGATTGATTCGAAGTTGGTCTAGTAATATTTTCTTTATGTAAACGTTAGCAAAGCCGGTAAATTGCTACATCATGAAAGTTTCATGCTTACCTACTAATTTTTTTCTTGTAAATAAGTACAGGAAATTGGCTTTCCATTTTTGGGCATACATTAAATGAAGCAATATATCAAAATTGCGAGCGACTCTCTGTCCTATTATTATGACATTCTGGTCTATATTATGTTCCTGTATTCATCCGTTTTCATCTACGTAGCGAGACTCGGCTAATCATCGCTACTGCGTACCTATTTATTTGATTTATGGAGCTGCGTGACTTCAGCCATTGCTCAAAACTGATTTTATTACCACGACCCCGCAAACGAGCCTGGACTTTGCCCTTAAGGACATAGAGTTTATAATGGGAAAAAGGGTTGGACAAAAATGGTGTCATGTTGGCACTATAGCCCCGAGATTATTTAGGAATGACCGAACAAATCAAAAATATAAAAGAAAATACAGGCATACACGGAGCACAAAATGTTCAGTGGTGCAATTGAGTTACGAATATTGGTTGTGTTACAGGAATGTTCCAATAATCAAAAGATTATACGTAATAGTGCGAATATCAGAAAAATTATCGGCCATATTTAGCAATCATATTTAAATTCTTACAATATTGAGTTCTTTTGACATTTTATGTTCTTTCTTTTGACTTTTAGACTGCATCGTTGGTCTTCCAGTATCACGTTTGATTACCATAGATCGTGGGTTGATTCCCCCTCGGGTAAAGGCCTGCGCAGACGAGGGACTTTTGTCCCCAAGGGACCAAAGTCCCTGAATCGTAAAAAATGTCCTCCGAGTACTTGTCGCGGACTCAACGACTACGATGTGCGGTCATTTGTTCCCCGGAAATTGAGTGAAACGTACGCTATGGAAGCAAATATTCTGAGATTACATTGTGTTGTAATTTACATGAAGTTGAAAAAGAAAAGGCGTTTTAAAAGAACACACTGAATTTTTGACGATTCCGGTCTCTTGATGTCCTCGGTAACTTGAGGGACATTTTGTACAGGGCACTTTTAGTACTTCGTGTGCGTTATTCGATACAATTTAAAAGAGATCCATATCGAAGTACCCGGGGGATAGTCCCGCGTCTGCGCAGGCCTTTAGTTGTACATTTGTACAATTGGCCTCAGTCTGTGTGTATTTTCATGTTTGCGATATCCTTGCCTGGTTATCATATCATAGTGTACTCTAGATTAGGACCAAAACAAGTGATTGTGTTGTGTAAAAGTTTTTTTTTAAATACGCTGTTCTCTAACTGGCCAATATTCCACGAACCATGAAAGGACCGCCTATTAATTTCGAAGTAAGTACCTACATACGAGCTCGGAATAGTCAACCATACCGTCCATTGATCCATCTTAGGCATTAGTTTTACTAAATTCAATCACGCTACTAACAATGAAGCATTCTAGTGTCCAGACAAAAGTTAAGTTTCTGTTTCAGACAGAACACAAGCATCATTAATTAGATGACTGAGTGTTCCGTCGAAAACACACTGAACTGTGTGTGCTAGAAAAACTTGAATCAATACGATCATTAGTCGACGTTGACCTTTTTTGTGCTGTGTTTATAAAAGTACAGCCTGTGGACGATCGAGGAAAAGTTATGTAGACTAAAGGAACTGTTGCCAACTGTTGGTAACATTAGATAATTGTATCGAAGCCTGACGTAGCTCTGTACATTTTATTTATTATTATGTCAGTTTGATAAACGTAATAAAAGTTATCAGCTCCGTCTCGACACTCAAGATCGATTTACATATAAATAATTCCATTTTAATATTCTAACCTCTAATTCTTCTTCTTCTCCGTCTTCAGGCTATATTAGTCCACTGCTGGACATAGCCCTCCCCTAATGAGCGCCATAGCGCCCAGTCTAGAGCCTGCCGCATCCAGCATCTGCCTGCAGTTTTTCGCAGATCATCATCCCACCAGGTCGGAGGGCGTCCTACACTATGTTTGCCGAGTCACGGTCTCCACTCAAGAACATGTTTACTCCAACGGTTGTCGGTTCCTCGCGAGATACGGCCATCCCACTGCCACTTCAGCTCGCTAATTCTCTGAGCTATGTCGATAACTTTGGTTCTCTGTCGGATGCATTCGTTACGAATCTAACCTCAAATTGTTGTTGTTTAATTCAAATATAATAATGCAGCCTACATACAGCCCACTGTAGGGCGCAGGCCTTCTCTTAGGGGGAGAAAATATGAACTTAATTAGCACCCGTGCCCACCGCTTGGTATTGCTACTAAACTTACGTACGTACAACTTCACAAATGTACGTACCTAAGTTAGAAGCTACACGGGATTCGAGCCCACGACCTCTAACATGAGAAACCGGTATTCTACTGCCCCGCTGCCACTGCTTTGCAATTCTAAGGAGTATCTATGAAAATATAAGCTGTGAAAATGTTTACTTAGGAGTCTCACTTATTCCTGAAACAAACTCAATAACTAATCACTTGTCTTGGTCCTAAACTAGGATACTCTGTGATATGGTTACCGGGCAAGAACAAACCAAACAATTTAATACACCCATACTCAGTATTACTCAGGCCTCTCTTCAAATATTATTATTATACTAAATTGCATACGAAACATTTGACTGGACATTACATAAGAAATAACATGTACAAAGGGGAGCTTATCTCTGAAATAGATTTCTTCCAGCAAACCTTAGAGAGTCGGAGAAGCAGTAAAAAGCGGGTCTACATACGTGTACAAAATATACTAAATATTGAATACAATCAAATACAATCAAATTAATTCACACAATAAAAAATAATGAAAGAAGCATGACCAATTAAGAACACGTACATGAGAATAATATTTTCAAGTTTTTCTATCAGATTTATCACATCTCCCTGCTGAGGGAGGGGGCTCGCTATACGTCAAAAGATATTGGAAATCACTTAAGGTGGGTGTCGTCCCGACCTGACTACAAAAAATACGCTTCCAGAAACTTAACTCAAACTCAGTGCTCGGATAACGGTTAGCTTTTTGCAAAGTTGTGTGTTAAATGCAATATGATTATAGTGTATTCTGAATATAATAACTGTTCTGCGTTTCTGCGGTTCATCAAATCACTAATAAGTGATAATCCATCACTGGCGGATGAATGAAAATTCTTTATTGCACTGAAGACAAATTTGTACAAAGCAAGCTTAATATTAGATAGTATTTTCTATCCATGATACTAATCTCAGTCACTACGTTCCATGTTACAAAATGCATATTCTTATTCGATATCAACCCTTTGCATGTCTACCTGCATCGCAGGAAGGTTAGGCCATACTCCACCACGGGGGCCAAACCCGGGTTTGTGGAGTATTGTAAGACAGTGGCGGGCCTTACTGACAGCAGTCATAAGGCCTCTGACATGGCTTAAGACTGCCATTACGTGCCAGCCGATGCCAACGGCTTAACGTGCCTTGCGAAGCACGAAACCGCTATCAAAAATGCCACTAGCGTTAGTCATAGACGGTTTCAGCAAGCATTCAGCAACACAGGACGCGTGCAGTGTTGCTTAACCTTCGTGATTGTTTAAGATCACTCATGTAGCTGGGGCTACGAGCGATTCAATATGTTAATTAATATAGTGCAATAAAGTATAATTAATTAATTAACGAGCCCAATTTTGCTGTGTGGCTAGTAAAGTTGTTCTTGCTTAGGCCGTTTAAACCGGGCGAAGTTTACTTTCTATTGGAAATGCCCCTAATCCTCCAGCGATGCAATCCAAGCTGAGTGCAAGCCAAACATCGCTTACTGGAACGTATTACAGCCTCAGTGATATGACCTTTTTATCGAGCGTAGTAGAGAGCAAGAGGCAGCGCTGTCTCATTTTTTGTAGCTAATGTTAGCGAGATGGCGCTACGTGCTACCGTTTAATAGTATAACTTTGCGAAACCTAGGAGGCTCCAGATTCTGGAAGGCTAACTAATGACATTGAAAAACGTCATATCATTTATAGTTCGAGTTTGTGAAATGTTTACAACAGAAATATAAGTTACAGCCTATATAGAATCCGGGACGAGAACCTTGGATTATATCGCGTACTTGCACCATTTTTGATATTTCCGCCATACTGTCATTCAATTCTGTAAAATGACGTCACCCATTCTAGACATATTTTTAACTTACACTTGCAACTTTACCTTTTGACGAAACATTACTACTGACACTTTTTATGTTGCAAATTATATTTATTTTATTATTATTAAATTAAACACTGACTGTACTCGTAACGAGAGCAGTCTAATAGACAAAGACGGTCTAGCAGTAACACGACTCTTGCGAAAGGGTCATGGGTTCAATTCCTGCTGGGGTCCGCGGTGCTTATAATATTTAGTCTGGTTCTCATCAACAAACGAATCTTGGTTAGAAGAGAGACCGAGAGATTATTGTGTATTGTATTGTGACTAAAAAAATTGGGAAAATGTTTCACGTAATATCCACACAGAGGCTACAGTTATTATTACGATTGCCTCTGTTCTCTAACCTTTCCTATCTTTTGTTAGGTGGGACGTGACAGAAATGTTTTTATTAAGAAAAATATGATTGTGATTTTGCAAGTCAACAGTCGTAACTTGTTCAGAATCACAATTAAGTATTTTTCTATAATATACAGGCTATGGCCTCATCAGCGAGGGCGTGATTCAGATGTATTGTTGCGGTAAAATGTCAAAACTTTACAATTAATGTTCATTATTAAATTAAAATATTTCGGTTAGGCTGTGGAATGCACTGCCACAGAAAATATGCGTTCGTCCCACAATTGGTACATACGAGTACGTTTAAGAAGCAGTTAAAAGAGCACTATTTACATGCTCCTACTATGCATTTTATTTATTTATATTTACAGGTATTGAGTCTATGTAGTGTATTATTTGTTTGTTTGTTTGTTTGTTTGTTTGTTTGTTTGTTTGTTTGTTTGTTTGTTTGTTTGTTTGTTTGTTTGTTTGTTTGTTTGTTTGTTTGTTTGTTTGTTTGTTTGTTTGTTTGTTTGTTTGTTTGTTTGTTTGTTTGTTTGTTTGTTTGTTTGATTGTTTGTTTGTTTGTTTGTTTGTTTGTTTGTTACACTTTATTGCACAATAAAAACGTAATTAAAAATAAAACTTAAATAACAGGTTTGTGACAAAAAGGTTTCTAAAAAGGTTTGTGATTATTTCTGCTTAGGTTATTATTAAGGGGTTTTCCAGATTTTGTACACGTATATAGACCCGTTTTGTACTGCTGCTCCGACTCTGAAAGGTTTGTGTAAGAAATCTCTTACAGAGATAGGCGAGCGCCTTTGTACATGCTATTTGTTATGTAATGTCCTGTTTAATGTTTCGTGTGCAATAAGGTATATATAATTACGGGAAAGTCGCACGTCACGCGTCGTCGTCTTGCGACCTCTACTGATCGTTAAAGGGATATGTACAGGACCTATAAATTGTAAATTTTACCTCAAAATCTGTATAAGCATTGTGTTGGTGGTCCTTAATAAATAAAATAAAATGGTAAATTAAGACGACAGGAAAATGTGCCAGTGATACTCGTACCACGCTGAAACACGACAAACCAGAACATTCCGCAATTTTATTCGTCCGACTTCATAAATGAAATCCATATATCGCAATATCGTGGGTTAGCTGGAAGAAAATACTATCTAGTATTAAGCTCGCCTTTGTACGAATTTGTTTTAGTGCAATAAAGAATTTTTCATTCATTCATATATCATATATGAAATAAAATCAAAAAGGTTTTATTAAAAGTAGGACAGAAACGCTAACGTAATGAACGATACAAGTTAAACTTTGAAATGGGCACCAAACTCTAGATTATTTTAGAGAAAAATTGACAAATTATATATAAACATTCAACTAGCTGCAGAGTCCTTCGGAGAGAAAGAGAGAGAGAGTATTTAATTCCATCCACGATCCATGATTAAATCCATCACTATGCAATAGGGCCATAGCCCGTATGTCTAATATGTACCTCAGCTGCTCATATTTCCCAAGATATTTTTCTTTAACCTTAGCGAGTGGTATTGCCAGATGGTCAGATGACCTATGTAAAGTAGCCGGCAAACAGTGGGTGAGACTAGCGCGAGACCGTGCTGGTTGGCGTGGAAATGAAGACGCCTATACCCAGCTGTGGGGTTTACCGGACTGATGATGATGATGATGAGTGGTATTGCTACCACGAATTCACGATAGTGCGCGGCTTAGAAGCGTAACAAATAGAATCGCTCAACCGCTTTTCCTCCGGTCCTTTTAAAGAACGACGTTTCAGCAACGGTTAAACAATACGATAATCAACCCAGCAAGTGCTGACTCATCGTCTAAACGCCAGACAATAAATCAAACTTAACCACTAATTGTTGTAACAAACATCGCGGCCATTAGTCGCGCAAAATCATACCAGCGGGACCGAAACTTTTACCACTTGACGTAGAAGAACCTAGAAGACACACTTTAGTAGGTTTTTCCAACAAATTTGACTGTAGTGACTGCTGTAAAGGTACTTCCGGGCTTATGCTTGCCAAAACTTATGTTTATTATTATAATTAATACATTGCACATAGGTTTATAAAAGAAAGAATACGGTTGCTGGAAGATATCGATTATAGCAATAAAACCGCCAATTCTATACAGGAAAACTTAGATAATTTTAATGGTTTATTGGTGTGTGGGATAAAGAGTGTCTATTCTAATCTAAAATACAATGGCAATGTGGGAGACTTAATGTTAGCCTTAGTTTATTATATAATAGTTACTTTATCTTTATGTAAAACTAGGAGTTCTACATAAAAATGACGTCATAAAGACTACGTTGGGCCGTGCAAGTCCATTCTAAACACTAGTGAAAGAATTTTTGAAATCTTTCATTTGAAAAAAATTGAGTTTTGAAGAAGGATTTTCATTGATTACCCGCTACGTACAAACTTAGAAGCATAAAATTAGAAACTTTTGCTCTGTATAATATTGTTATTGTACTCGTATGTGTGGTGTCGGCCTAGAGAAAAGCACCAACCCAATTCTTCCCACGCGTGTCGTAAAAGGCGACTAAGGGACACAAACCGGGGGTGGGCAGCAGCGCCCCTTGCAGTACAATTCCACCGAACTGCGATCCCCAACCCGCATGCCCAGCGTGAGGATTATGGGCATTACCCCCTATGATAACACAACGTGGCGCTCTTTAGGGGAGGGCTATGTCTTGCAGTGGGCTAGTATAGCCTGACGACGACTCGTATGTATGCGTAGATAGACAAGGTCATATTGAACCTTCTGTCATAATACCAAATTGAGCCGCAGCTCCAACTTACATCCATTGTTATTAGTTAGCACCCACAATTACGATTTGCATAATACTGGCTACAAACGGCAGCCAAATATTACATTACCGTACACCTAGCAATTGGAGAAAAGTGCTGCGCTGCCAAACAGTCGTAAATTAGACGAATTAATGGTGTTCGAGGTCGTTAAATAATTTTCCCTCGCTTAAAGTGTTCATTAGAGGTTTTATTGACGATTACATTTTCATTTTATTCACTGGGAGAGGGAGCGTTTGCTGATATTAATTTCACTTTGCCAGCTTTCTGAGAGTTTTTATTGGTTATCAATGATCACTACCGAGTATTCAGAAATAAAAGCCTAGTTGAAGTTAAAGGTAATGGATATTGGTACATTCCAGAGCGCGTTTCTCGATCCCACCTCAAGTGCAGCTTTATTAATATGTAAAAGGTATAGTAAAATATTATAATTAAGAGAACACGGTATATTTTATGTACTTATATAGGACGTTTCACGGCTATGCCACATGGAGGGAAAGTACCGTTGTAAGATTGTTAGCTCTGAGTCTTGATATCGAGATAAATAAGCTAGTGGACTGTATAAATTGATGGTTTAATTGGAAAAAGAAGATAATTCAAAATTAGTGTGTATCGACACGTCGGATGGTGTGAAGTGCCGCATGCCGCGGCGCTGCCCGCCGTCCCGCTCGCAAGTTGTCCGGCCGGTTTTGACCTGCGGGGCGCGGGGCACCGCTCAGTGACGTAGGGCTCCAACAAAGATTGTCTGGACGAAATTGCTATAAGGCCGCCAATTGTACTTTGTATCTTTACATGTTTCACAATATGTGCTCTGGTGTACAATAAAGAATTTTCTTATCTTACCTTGAATGTTGTAGATATAGGCAGAAAACTTGCGCAGGACTTGGTCCGTCAATTATATTCATATAAACAAGAGCCGTGGGTTCCACTGCCGCTGGGGTCCGCTGTTCTTTAATGTCCTCAACTGGGGTCTTTAATGTCCTCAACTGGGGTATGCTGTACTTTAATGACCTCAAAGTTAATGATGTCCTTGTCTGGTTGATAACAACCCTTTGTATGTCTCCACTGCTGGGGGAAGGGTCTTTTGCCCGGGACATGGCTTAACGACTGCCATTACATGACAGCCGTCACCGACAGCTTAGCGTGTCTTGCGAAGCATGGAAGCGCTCGTAAAAAATGCCGCTAGCGGTAGTCACGGGACGGTCACCCATTCTGCACCTGACCGCGCCTATTGTTGCTTAACTCAAGTTCGATAGCAACCCTTGCATGTCCCCACTGCTTGGGCTGAGGGACCCATTTCTGCATCGCAGAAAGGTTAGACCATATTCCACCACGGGGACAAAGTCCGGATTGGTGAAGGATTGTAAGATAGTGGCGGGACTTTCTGTCAGAAGTTATCAAGCCGCCCATAAGGCCTCTGACATGACTTAACGACTGGCATTACATGGCAGCCGAGAAGCACGCAAGCGCTTGGAAAAAAATCAACTAGCGGTAGTCACGGGACTGTCACCCATCCTGCACCTGACCGCGCTTGTTGTGGCTTAACTCAAGTGATTGATCCCTATCACTCGGTTCTACTAGGCAACGAGCGCCTCGCTATGGTCTGGTGTACTTTAATGGCTACAGCGGTTTTCCAAATTAATGATCTCCTTGTCCGGTTGCGATATTAAAATCAATCCTCTCCATTATCAATCCCTTGAGGAACCGTGGCTTGAATTCCTGCTTAAGGGCATATCCGATGTAGAATCGATACCTTTGGGACGGATAATTATGTCTCGGGGCATTTAATTTGATTCACTGTAAATATTTGTTGGGGATATTTAAATGTGAAGGAAAAACGTTGTGATTAAGCCCATACTCTCTCTGTGAGAGAGGGCCTCTGCTTTACAGTGATACTTATAAAGGCTACACTGTATACACTTCTGGACACATCTACTGGCTCACCTTGCATTTTCAGTTTCGTTTAGTCCTAGCTAAAAATCTATATTAGATCGAGCACAAAGTTTTTATTCAGTTTTGAGCCAGGCACATTCAATAGTCTTTAAATGTATCAGGTTTAAAACTGCGTCAATAGTTTTTGTTAAATCTAGCAATCATATTTAGGTAGGGGCCTTCGAAACCTAAACTCTAAGGTGGGCCAATAGATGTTTCCACGAGTGTATTTATTTTGGTGTTTGTTTTTTTTGTTTCTTTGAACTTGATCTTTATGAAAGAATGCATTACTATTATAATTTTTTGCGTTTTGCAGCGAAAATTAATAAATAAACATTTAGTACTCTAGTTAGTGTTGTGCCCTTAGCAAATTCACAAAGGTTACCTCAATTACCTACTTACAATTTTCACTCAAAATATTTACACCGTACTTGCCATATATGGCATATACTGCACATATATATGCAGGCATAATGTCATATATGGTAACAAATAGCTGTCTGAAAGTCGCGCCGGCGGCGTTAGGTTTCACACCCAGGTAATTAGGTTACCGGTCCGGGTGCTTGCACACGTAGTCGCTCTTGCCGCGAGGGCTCTCGGCCAAGCCCTGGCTACCGGGCAAAACAGACACCCCCAGAAGATCCAGGTCCTATAGTCTTACACTTACATTGCGCTACACTTAATTAAAGAGGATGTAGTGACTACAATCGAGAAAGGAATGTTGCGTTGGTTTGGACATGTGGAGAGGATGAAGGAAGAAAGATTGACGAAACAAATATATATTGCGAATGTGAGTGGAAGGGCTGGTAAGGGACGTCCCAGGCGGACATAGATCGACCAAATAGGGGAGGTTAAAAGTACCCGGGAAAGGGAGAGATAAAAAGTTCCTGGAACCGGCGTGCAAGCATGCAACGACTGATGAACGTTGATGAAGCGAAGGTGATCTGTCAGGATCGTGGTAAGTGGAAGTCCCTGGTCTCTGCCTATCCCTCTGAGATACAGGCGTGAAGTTATGTATGTATGTATGTATGTATGTATGTATGTATGTATGTATGTATGTATGTATGTATGTATGTATGTATGTAAGGGTGTATGTATGTATGTATGTATGTATGTATGTATGTATGTATGTATGTATGTATGTATGTATGTATGTATGTATGTATGTATGTATGTATGTATGTATGTATGTATGTATGTATGTATGTATGTATGTATGTATGTATGTATGTATGTATGTATGTATGTATGTATGTATGTATGTATGTATGTATGTATGTACTTACATAGTTTTTCAATAGACTGATATAAACACAAAAATGGTTATTATTTGCCTCAATTTGGTAGTCTACAAAGCAATAACATTGCAATGTCATTCTAGGGGTATAACCGGCGCCAATTGAATAGGCATCTCACGCGAAGTAGAGTGAATCGTGCGAGGCGCGAAGTTAAGTAACGCATTGCAATGCGATTGGTTTCTAGACTACCGATAGTGTGAATGAAACGACCATTACCGGACTAATATGACACTATGGAACAACTATGCATTTTAAGAGACTCACCCCTCCCTGATCCATTACCGGGATATAGTTCAATAGCCGTGATAGTATACGAGTAGTTATTATCACTACAAAATAAATCCGTTCTAGCACTAGAGTTACAGTAACTTGGAAGTGTGTGGAAAAATTGTTTTTCTAAATGGAAAGATTTTATTAAAGTATTTCAGGAGTTGTGTATTTTAATAATGACGCCTTGTGGTGGCGTATACTGTGATGGCCAGAGGAAAAATGGGGAAATAAGTAATGCTAATTAGATATTTTTATGAGTTTACAGCGCCAAATGGAAGTGGAACAGGGTTGGCCACGTATGCCGCATGCACCCGAATAGGTTACAAACGAAAAAAATTGTATTTTCGTCCCCGTTGCTTCAGATGCTCCTTTATCAGTTTTGATAAAGATCATTTTATCATGCTCTTGACGCTAAATTAACTAACATGCATTACAGTGCTATTTCTTACATTTGCTAAGTCGCTATTTCTGACGTACAGCTTTTTATTGTAGTGCAATTTCAAACAACGTCAAATTTAAAGGGAATCTAAATGCGCGTCGGCTCTACTGCAAAAACTATCTCCCGCGTTCCGCTTTTTATTATACTGACGCTTCACCCCGCTACTCGTTGCATATTTTAAAATAAAATCTGTGCATAAGATTCGTCAGTCACTCGCTAATTACAAGGAAAATATCGTGTGGAAACCTGAGTGTCGAGGTGTTCAAATACCTCAGTGCTTGAAATTGTCAATCCGCAGTAGGCATGCGTGTTAATTAAGCCCATACTCTCTCTCTCTCTTTCTCTATCTCTCTTTGATAAAAGGCCTGTGTCCTGCAGTGAGACGTTCGTAAGCTCCAAAAAAAAAAAGATTCTTCAGAAATTCTTGCGGCTGGATGGTTATTTACTTGTACAGTCTGATAGCTTTTAGAATATACCTCGGATACCTATATTCAACATTTTCAGTGTGGTGTCGGCCTAGAGAATAGCACCAACCCAAATTCTTCCCGCAGGTGTCGTAAAAGGCGACTAAGGGACACAAACCGGGGGGCGGGCACCAGCGCCTCCTGCCGTACAATTCCACCAAACTGCGATCCCCAACCCGCATGCACAGCGTGGGGATTATGGGCATTACCCCCAATGATGGCACAACCTTGCGCTATGGCGCTTATTAGGGGAGGGCTATGTCCAGCAGTGGACTAATATAGCCTGAAGAAGAAGAAGAAGAAATATAGGAACTAATATGACACTTAGGTAATGTCGAAATCAGAGCAGGAAGTAGGATTACACTCGTGTGCTTTCGGCGAAAACCGAAGCCTACTCTAGAGCCCGCCCGAGGTATATTCTAAAAGCTAACAGACTGTTTATAACTGACGAACTAGGTCTGTAGTCGACAAGTAGTGCTTATTAATAAGTAGCCAAACTTCTGTAGCTTCTGTTAGTGAACCCTCTATGTTGTGTCAACACTACCCGCGAGTGCCCGTATCACGGCGTCTGTTTGCCAGCTTGGTGTATAGGGGTCAAGTTTGATTGAAAAGATATAAAGACGCGGGAAGACATCACCTCTGTGTGTAGCTGTATGCCGTTACAGTAGATCTAGATAGGAAAAGCTAAAGACTCCAATTTATCGTAGGTAAAATAACATGAGGCAAGGGGGGACATATTAATTCAAACTTTCGGTAAATGTACTCAGTAAAATCCTCGAATATTCTTGGAACCTACATTTTGATGAAAAAAAAATAACCGACGACACGGCCTTACTGCGACTAAGCAAGTTTGCTTCTCCAACATAAAGTAACCAACGGCGGCCGGTGTGTAGGCGGCGGGTTTCCTTACGATATTTCTCTTCACAATTAGTGGAAGGTATTGTAAATTACAAATGTATGTAACTTAGAAAATCCATGTCGTAGAGGTCGTAGGTTTTAAATTTATTTATCTGTTTATGACATGCCGGGTTACGAACCTAGGACCTCTCACACGTGCAAGGATTCTACCGATACGCTACCACCACGGTGGTTTTATTTCTGGCCTTAAGGGTATTCTGGGATGATTTTCAATAGAATTCAATGAAAGGGGCAGATTCTTGGTTAGTCTAAATATTTTTTATTTGTGTTCAGTCTTCACCATATTGACGGATTATATTAATTCTTAATAATTCGCGATACTCATAATAGTTAATATTAAACCGGTCCAATCGCGATTATTTACGAGTAAAACGTAATTACCTTAATTCTCGACGTTTCGGAAGCGTTGCAGTTGCCGTGGTGACGGGTAGATTGAAATGGTGAGAACAGTCAATTATTGTGGGTAGTCACTTTTAGTGGTTATATACTCTTTGGTCACTTTTAGTTTTTTGCAGGGGGCTAACTCCGATTTATTAAAAAAAACACAAATATACTTTCGCATAAAAAACGTTCACTACTTAGATACAATCTAAAAATCCTAATTAGAAATCCGAATCTGTAATTCTATCGATCTAAAATTTATTTTTGTTTCATTTTAGATTACATTACAAAATTCGTTTTTGCTTAGTAAGCATATTTGTTGAAAGGCGAGCTTAATACCAATGAGTATTCTCATATTTAATATATTTTGTTTCGTTCGTTATGACCTCAGTCTGTGTAAATTTCTATATTTGTGAGTGATTGTTTTGTGTGGAATTTACTTATTTTATTCAATGCATATTTTTAAGTCGACTGTTTATCTTTCTCGACTTTCAGTTTGTACCGATGCATTCACACGGTCACGGTGTAATGTGCATAGACCTTTGGTGTACGTGCGGTGAAGCTTGACTGAGAAAGTTATGAAGTGATGAAGTTACATAAGCGGGCCTGAAAGCCTTTATAAATCACCTCATAGCTCCTAAATTCGGGGCCTGTGAGAATAAAATAAATCACTGAAATAACAAGCCCGCCTCACAGATCAGGGAAACAAAGAAATTCCGCTTTCGTAAACTTGGTAAGCTAGAGCAGAAATCGGCAGTGAAAACTAACTGACTATTCTCATTAATTATTATTGTAATTATTTTATTTGTTCAAACTGTTATTAAGGCATGTATTTATATAAGTAGGTACCTCTGAAACTATCGTTTTCTATATTTTTTTGTACATCTACTTCCTTCTCTAATCTATTAGTCCAGTTCATCTAAAGGTTGTCTGGAAGAGATCACTTTTAGTGATAAGGCAACAAGCCCGATTACTTTTAGTGATCTGTACTCTTAGGTTAAGAGATATCTGTGTAATTTCCATTGTTATGTACAATAAAGTGTTCTCTATCTATCTATCTATTCTACCGAAAAGTCAAGAAATCAAAATTTTATTATTATTATGAAATAATTAAGTCAATACATTTTTATAAGCGTCTTTTTATGAAAAAACTAAGTTCGGAGTTATTTTGTCAATTTTTTCTTCAAAATGATCTAGAATCTAGATGTCCACTTCAAAATCTAGATTCTAGATTTTGAAATGGACACCTAGTTTGACTTGTGACGTTCATTAAGCCGCAGTTTCTGTGCTACTTTGAATAAAACATTTTCATTTCATTTCCTTTCATATGTGAGCAAAATGGTAAAATATACAAAGAAAAAACAAATACTTACTCTTTAATGTATGCGCTTTTGTATACATTAAAGAGTAAGAGTAAGTAGGTGTGCTATGCCGCAGTTGTAAAGATAACATGTGATGTTACTGAAGACTAGTGGGTTCAGTGTATACTTACTACAGACGCGGCTCGCCATTTGGTTGGTTAATAATGTGGAGCAACAGTCGAGATTAGCCAGGTTATTAATTGTAACTGGCGAAATATTATCGACACACCCAACTTTCAAAGATATGAAAAACTGACGGCTTTTAAAACAAATGTTACTGGCCAAGAGGTAACTTCCCGTTTCTGTCAAATGACATGTACAACCACTAAAGTTTTTATTGTAAACGGGAAAAATTATCATCACTATTGCGATTTATCATTCTATTTCCAAGAAACCCTAAAAAGCCTCACATATTTTCACTGAATCTCACATAGTCTAGTTTTTTGTTGTCTCCTCAAGACCTTTCAGACTTAAGAAAGCAACCTACATATACGCAATTATATTGTATACGTGTATCTATATAAACATTAAAATAGTTCACATCAAGGTGATGTAAGACATAGGGTTACCGAATTGGCACGCTTTAGGTGTGTTGATTGATTGACATAGTAACATTTTGAGTTATATTTAGAGTTTATTTAAAAACATAAGAATATACCTTATAAAAACGGTAATGAGATAACAAAACATAGAATTTAGTATCATGTAGGAATTATTGCATAATACACTGTAAGACCATTTTTTAATTAGGAGATTTTGTAGTTTCCTTTTGAAAGTTGTATTTTTTAAATTGGTCTATTAATTATTAATATTAAGTGAGATTTTGATGTAGGTTATCATAGATCTATTTTTGTACGTTTCTATTATTGGTTCAGGTAGGACAAGTTTATTATTACGTCGGACACTTTTATTAAATTCGAGATATTGTGTACCTTCAATCTTTATTTTAGGTATGATTGAAGGATCGAAGTTCTGTCCCCTTCTCGGGCCGACATTGTTATTAAGCCAGTGTGAATGAAGTCCCTATCTGCTCAGTCTTTTCTGCTAGAGTGGGCAGGTTCCGAGAGAATTTTCGTCAGGAAATAATTTCATTCCGCTTCGCTCGCTCCAGTTTCCGTTTTGAGCGTGGGGACGTGAGATTTAACGCGATAAGTAACTAGAGATGAATACTGGTTACCTTACTGGTCAATGAATATTATGATTTCATGGCTGCCAGTGACTTTATTCGTATATAATTCGGATTCGTTAAAGAAGCGTTATGCACAATTTCACCGACTTTTAAGTTAATTAATTTTATACTTATTTAAATTTAAAGGATACAGTAGAATTAAAGGCGCTTCCGTGCTTCGCAAGGCACGTTGATTCGTTGGTGCCGGCTGACGTCTAATGGCAGTCGTAAAGCCATGTCAGAGGCCTTATGGGCGGCTTGATAACCTCTGACACATAAGACCCGCTACTGTCTCACAGTCCTTCACCAACCCGGACTTGGCCACCGTGGTGGGGTATGGCCGAACTCCCGATGCAGGAACAGACCCGTGCCCCAGCAGTGGGGATATACAAAGGGTTTATATCACAAACAGCAATTATTATTCTTATTATAATAAGAATTTAATTATTTACTAAAGCAAAAAAAAGAATAAAATCAGAAATCTGAATCTGAAAAAAAATCTGATTGTTATATTAACATCTGTATAGGGTCATTGTGTGATATGAGAGGAATTATAAGTTTGGTAACGTCACATGTAAAGATCACAATGTTCTCAATACTTTGACTCTAACGAAAAACTTAAAATATTCTCACTCTATGTACGATTAAATGTTTATACTTTGCAGTTTTAATTATGCATCTCAACTCTTACTAATGAATTAAAAGCAGTATTTACATATTTACAAAATAAGTCCTATATAAAAAGTCTAAACCTCTGCCTGGGGGAGAGTTCCTAGGAAGCTGGCTCCAAATTAAATACAAATTAATTTTATTGTTTATTTATTTGTTATCTATGGAAAACCAACAGCTGCTAGATAATATATGAAACTTAGAAAACTAGTTATTGAGCCAATTACAGGTTTTCACCTATAGAAACAGGTTTGTTATATGTAATATAACATATGCTTTTGGCAATAAGGCCGCCAATTGTAGTATCTTTACATTGTTTTGTTTTATGTCCTGTGCTGTAAATATTAGTCTTATCTTATATATGACGTCACACCAATGGAAAGGGGTCACAAAAATGTAACCACGTGTCACATAATAAAATTCTAGTGACGTAATGTAATATATATATGACATAATGTCAAATGAAGTATTCAGTGCCGATGGCATGTCGCTCTTTGACACGGAACCAATATCAGATAGGTTATTACTGTAAACAATGTAGCCACATTGGTTATGCCATTATAGATTCAGACATTCCGCATGTGATAATAGCAGTGATATTGTCTCGCTGCCAGCCGCACGTGACGTCAGCGCTATCGGAATTGCTTCACGCTACAGCTTACTCGAATACCCGATGAGTTTCCGAGGCACCGTATTCCATTCGAGTTTAGTTAGGTAGGTACAAAACTTGATGAATGACAATCCGATTGGAGCCAAACGCTTGGAGCTGAATCAAATTTGAATTTCGCATGAAATTGTAATGTTTTTTTACCTTGCGGCCAGTATTGTTTTTTAAAACGTTCACCTGTTAATAATCGGAAAGTATTTTTTATACTAAGGGCAAGGTCACGCAAAAAGGTTGCAGCGTTTTAAAACTTAACCAATATAATATGGGCCTGCCATGAAGGTCAATTAAACCTTTTTTGTTTAATTTCTGTCATGGTGGCAGTACCGTGTAGGATAGTGGCTCCCCTAGACTTAATCAAGGGATACAATCACACAGTTTTCTACCTCTCAACTGTCAAATACATTCAAATTTTGACAATTTGGAGTCGAGGAATACGGGAGCTGGATGTAAATCTCTGGGGTTTCCATTTTCTAGCCAAGTTATTTTCCTCCAAGGAGTTTTTGTATCCCAACTCATGCGGTCAAGTAACTTCTAAATACCCGAAGGATGACATATTAACACAAGGAAGTAACTGTTTGGTTCCCTCGGGTCTAATAGCCGGCCAACTTGAGTCATTCATCAAAACTGGAAGACGTGCTGCCTTCGCCGCGATATGGGGTAATTCTATATGGTAGCCGCGATATGGTAGCTTCACTGAAAGTTCAAGTTAGCCTAAAAGCAAAGTTCTTAATATAATCTAATGTAAAAAATCTCGCATCACAGTGTTTATTCGTAATCTATTAATTGTAAAACTAACAGATTTTTTATAGTAAATATTTTTTTTGACTTTATTACCGAACTCCTACCGCAACAGCTTCGCCAAATTTTATGATTTTTTTTCATCTTTTTTAGATCTGATAATAGGTCTAATAATACTACAAAACAACGCTTGCGAGGTCAGCTGGTATATAATAATATATTAAAAATGGAATGAAATAACGCACAACTACTTGTCTTGGTCCCAAGCTACGATATCCTATGCTGTGGTTACCAAGCAATGACATCACAACCATGGAAATACACCCAGACTGAGGCCACTTGCACAAATGTACGACAGCCCCAGTGGAAATCCAACTCGCAAAAAAGATCAAAGAGGAAATCATATAATAAAATTACCTTGTAACTATTCCAAATTAGAATAAACGTACAAGTTGCATTTCAATTTCAGAACTTCAGACATAAATGAGAAACAGCGCATATGCAGAAAAAAACACTCCACGTTTTGCTTATTTTCCTGCAAATTCTTGTGAATGTTGCTTTTTGCAATCAGTTAGCTATAGAACGAATTGAAGTGCCAATTTGTCTAAAACTCTCCAGTTCCCGCCAACAGAAAAAGGAAAAAGCAACTGTTTTCTACCCGAGTGAATAAATTGTAGAGTTTAGACGTTTGCGCGCACGGGTGGGCAAAGTCACTTTATTTCTCGCTCCGAAGGCAATCGGGGGCTTTCTGAAGTCTCAAGTTGCACAGTTGCACGCTGTTTTAACTTACGAAAAGGAGGAAGTTCTCTCGACAAGTCGATATGATAGACATATCAGGTAACCGGAATGCGCCTAGAGGCCTCCTGCCCAAAACGAGTAAAATTTATTGTTTTATGCGGAAAAAAAACATACGCCGTAAAACGTATTTTAACCACAAAAACATGGTCCAGATATCACAAGGTGCATAAAATCAAGTTACTATAATAATAAGAATTAATAAAACTACATTGAATAAAAATGTTACTCAATGTAGTTTTTTTTCATTTAACTCATAAATAAAAAATGATAAATAAAATAAAATATCTAAAACAATAAAATATGTCAGTAACCTGCTTGTTTTAAGAAATATCTGCAATACCATAGACCAAAAAAAGGAATATTAACACTATGGACTTCAATTCAAAATAAAAATAGTGGAATTGAATAAAAACATTATTGACTGCCTCAATAATGTTTAGTTTACTGGGGGCCGCCGTACACATGACCTGTTTCTAGGATTTCAATGTTTGTTATGCCCTTGCCTGTTTTCCATAGCAAATCGTATCATAGTTTGGGAACAAGTGATTATGTCTATCATCATCATCAGCCATTTGACGCCCACTGCAGGACATACTTAGGCCTCCGTCATGGTTTCCCAAGCTTCCTGGTCTTGTGCCGTCCACATCAAGCAACTCCCGCCATCGAAACCAGGTCGTCAGACCATCTGGGTGGAGGGCCTTTGGGGCGAAAAAGTGCTGACCTGGCGATCACGGACCGGAAGACCAAGCGTCGTCCGTTTCACTCGGGGCGAGTTCAGTATTCTTCTTCTTCAGGCTATACTAGTCCACTGCTGGACATAGCCCTCCCCTAATGAGGGCCATAGCGCAAGGTTGTGCCATCATTGTTCAGTTCAGTATTACCCCGCCGAAATCTACGTGCAGCGATCTACTTATTACCTTACCAAACCGAAGTAAGCCGAAGTGGCATTTTTCCTAGCGCTTCCGTGCTTCGCAAGGCACGTTAAGCCGTTGGTGCCGGCTGTCATGTAATGGCAGTCGTTAAGCCATGTCAGAGGCCTTCTGGGCGGCTTGATAACTTCTGACAGCAAAGCCCGCCACTGTCTTACAATCCTCCACCAACCCGGACTTGGCCCCTGTGGTGGAGTATGGCCTAACCTTCCTGCCATGCAGGAAGAGACCCGTGCCCCAGCAGTGGGGACATCAAGGGTTGATAACGACGAAACCAAAGTAAAATTCCGAACAAACGATATTTTCTAGCTAGCCAACTCACAGAAGTAGATCTAGCTGGCTACTTATTTATTTTATTGTTTCCCGTCGAGATAACTGACTGTTTATTTGCCATTTACTCCGTTTAGGCCGCGTGCGCCGGAGTTTTGATTAATTGCCGGTTCGGACCCTCTCCATACAAATGGGATAAACACACAGGGTGCGCCTCTAGTCGACAAATCTCAAGCTATATATTTTTGATGCAAAGTCACCCTTAACGTACCCGATTGGAGTGTACGTATGTAAATGTTGGAGTGCTGCTGACCGTCTAATTGACAGCACCTAAACTTTTACGTTCTAGTCGCTAAATCGCCAGTAATAGGGTAGAGTGGATGTAAAGGTTGATTTGCTATCAACTGTATATTATTTCTTCTTCGGTTAACTTCTAGGGTTATGATCTCAACCACCGATTTCCGTACCTCCAAGCTATCTTTTCCTAGTAGTCCTCGGCCATCATCTCCTCATTTGTATTTTCGGTAAAGTTTAATTCACACTTAAACATTTACACATTTAAACATTTAACGACCTCTGAACGTTGATGAAGCGAAAGTGATCTGTCAGGATCGTGGCAAGTGGCAGTCCCTGGTCTTTGTCTACCCCTCTGGAATACAGGCGTGAGGTTATGTATGTATGTATGTATGTATGTATGTATGTATGTATGTATGTATGTATGTATGTATGTATGTATGTATGTATGTATGTATGTATGTATGTATGTATGTATGTATGTATGTATGTATGTATGTATGTATGTATGTATGTATGTATGTATGTATGTATGTATGTATGTATGTATGTATGTATGTATGTATGTATGTATGTATGCATGCATGCATGCTATAGGTAATAATAGTAGTGATCTGTTTTGTACACTATCGGTCTTATAAAAAAAGCCTCTAAAACACTCCTCATGAACAGTTTAAGGAATAGGTTGACTGGTGGAAAATGCTTGTGGCATTAAGTTCGCCGCATTGTACGGTTTTATTGTTAAAAATTTAGTGCAATAAAAGTAAGTTGTAAGTGAGTAAAAGTTTTGAGCCTCTAAAATAGGTTTTTGCAATAAAAGTATTAATAATAATAATAAATAAGGTTACGTTTTTCCCTTTACCACAGACTTTTTTAAATGCTACGGAATCCTTTAAGAAATCGTTATTTTGTAAATAAGATCGTAAATCACTAAACTACTGAGCGGGTGTAACTTTGAGAATCGTTTAACCTTACAATAATTCAGATAGGCAGATAAAGAGAAGGGCTTCTGAATTTATCGGTAGAAACCCTCTCGAATGGAAAAGCGCTGTAATGGCGATTATTGTAGTTGTAGACAATCGGTCATTATTAATAGGTCTTCTGTTGTGCGTTAAGTCTTCTGGCTTGGAACGAGCGGGAAGATAGATTGCGCCGACTAATCTTGAACGATACTCAGTAACAATTTGGATCGCGATAGTTTCAAGTTATAGGCAAGAGCGACTGCACGTGCTCCTTCACTGTTTTTTTAACTCCCACACAGCACAAACACTTCACCTGGTCCCTAACTAGGATACCCTGTACTATGGTAACGAGGCAAGGACATCACAAACATGAAAATACACCCAGACTGAGGCCACTTGTACAAATGTACGGCGGTACCCAGTGGGAGGCGAACCCACGACCTCTGTCTTGGTACCCGAGCGCATTAGCTGCTTGAACAACGAGGCAGTCAAATTGTCTTCTTGTGTGCGTTAAGCCTGCTAGCTTGGAACGAGCGGGGAGATCCGACTAATCTTGAACGATATTTACTAAATGTTCAATTTGGATGGCGATAGTTTTAAGTTATAGGCAAGAGTCGTGGTCCTCCACTGTAAAGGGGAATTTCCCCATTTAATTCGTATGCCGGCCGTACGGACAGCCGGTCGCTTCAACTATTTTTCGTGGGACATTATATGTATAGCAGTGTTCTTCAACCTTTTTCATGGTGCGTTCCCCTTAGAACGTAAAAAAACTAGCAACCCGAAACTTTTTTGATTTTAACCTGTACTTGATTATGTTAAAAAAATCACATACCATATTAAAGTAAAACGACAGACCAATTTATCCTTGAACTCAGATTTAATCTTTGAAAATAGAAGATTTTGCTCCCACTCCGTACCAGGTCTTTCTTGTTTTCTTTTAATTTTATATTATACCAAACAATCCACTCAACTTGTTGAAAAGAAATCCTTTTTAAACTATTATTTAACCGTCTTTTGTATTACACATTGTCCACCGTTCCATAAGATACATGCTGTACCTAGTGTTAGGAACACTGATTATTTCATCTTAATTTTACTGTAATCGCACCAAATGATCAAACTACTTAAGTAACTTAGTTCTACATATATTATAACAATAATTTACTGGTTTTCATTTATTCATTCTTTTTGAACTAAAACTTTCGTAAGCTCATCACATTGTAGACATTGTGTGAGACGAGCAACCGACGACGCGAGCTCCGTCTCTGCTCACCATGATTAAGCTCTGCGAATCGGAGCGAAACCTGGTCGGACTCTTCCGATATAACAACACCCGTAAGTAGATCCGGACTACAAGTCTACAATGTATTCATTGTTTCTTAGTTGATTTGTGTTTATATTTTCTCAACGACATTTGTACATTTTAATAAAGGTTTGTTATTTTAAAACTCAACTGATTTGTTTTTCCTTTTTTACTGTGGCTTTGCGACCCTTTGATAAAGGCTTCGGGAGTCCCCAGAGAGTCGCGACCCACATGTTGAAAAACACTGATGTATGGTATGTAATTTGAAATACTTTGCATACGCAGCGCAGGAAAGTCAAAGTAGTGGGTACGCTGAGTTGAGATGAGCTCGTGACACAGTTATACCTAAGATAATTAAATAACATAACTGGCGCGGTTCTTCAAGTATTAAATTAGTTGAAAAGAAAAATTCCGGGGCAAAGCGGGATTTAAACCCGCCGTGCCACTGAGAGTATTTTGATAAGCATATAAGGAACAAAAATGTAGCTTCGGGGCTAGGCCAGGCCCAAATGGATTTGATAGATTAGTAAGGCGCTGGTTCGATAGGATAGGGGTTCAAATCCCACTTCAATCTGGATTTATTGAATTTTTGTTTCTGGGTGTAGCCTCAAGATGAAAATATACGAAAAATATGACCAGTACAAGGGTGAAATTCTTTGTAATGTATTAATATTATAAACCATTCATGACGACATAAAAGAAAAATAACCTAAATACATATTTGTATTGTTACGTAGGTATTAAATGTTACGTCCAGCTTCGCCTAACTCGGCCTAACTTGTATTTGCATAATTGCCAAATATTACCCGACCATTGCTGGGTTTTCTGATGAACAGCACTGAGGTTATAAAACATGCTATTTATTATAGAGCGTTTCTAAATTAATTTGTAAAAAAATAGGCAACTCTCCTCTTCTTCTTAGCGTGTCATCGTGGTGAAAGGATTCGCCAATCAGCGTGAAGGACCTGCTGATTGTTGCCCATGTGCCCCAGACATACGGGCTCGTTGAGGATGACGTTCGGGGAGGCTCCTTTTATGCATCCCAAGTACTCAAGTGAAACGCCAGAATTAAATCGAGGGCACATCTGTGTAGGGTGAAGCTACATATAACTAGCTAAAAGTAATATACTAAAATAAAAAAAAAACAACTTAAGTGCACTATATCTTCCCCGCAAAGAAAAATAAAACAAGCTTACAATTTTCACGTAAGCAGTCAATTGAAACGCCACTATAAAGGTTGATATTTTTTGTAGAGAAACGGGTTATGTCGGAAGAATATTTACCTCGGTGTACGTTCTAACAGGAAATGTGCTAAGAAGGTAGATTTCTTGGTACATTCTTGGTGCACCTGTTTTGTACAAAGAATATTTTGTTCTTTGCACTGCTATTAATGTAACTCAGTCCTCCACCAATCCGGGCTTGGCCCCCGTAGTGGCGTATGGCCTAACTTAAGATAAGATAAGAAGCACGAGGAGGTTGTCGGATTTTTGGACTCATGGCGCCGACCATGTTTTTATTTTGTTTCTAGTACATGATAACTCCTTCTAGCTTACCCAACGTAGACTGGGTGAGACGGTATGCCATTATAAAGTGAACAGCACTTTACTCCCGCATCTCGCGCCTCTCCTGTTCTACGTCGCATCAATATTAACGATGCTCTTCATTACCGCTGAAGTTAAGTCACGAAAAAACGAGATGACTAAATCTTGCACAAATTTTCAGTCGTTCTTTCTTATGCTTACGTTAGCGAACTGCATTGCAGAAAAGCGTAAAAAAGGCATAAAGGCACAGCATAAAAAATGCTGTGCTCATTTTGACCATGCGAGAGGTCCCGGGTTCGAACCCCAACTGGGGACAAAAAAACGGGTTTTTTTTGTTCCCAGCCCCCAGTTGAACACTGTGGCGTAGCGGCAGCGCGTCTGCCTACCATGCAAGAGATCCCGGGTTCGAATCACGGCTGGGAACAAAAAAAAGCCCAGGTTTTGGATGTTTACATCTTTGTGATGTCGTTGTTTCTGGTTCCCACGACATAGGGTATCCTAGTGTGGGGCTAGAAGCAATGTATGTGCTTGTATGTAAATGTTAATGTTATGTTATGTTAGTCCCCAGCCAGATGTTTACATGTTTGTGATGTCGCTGTTTCTGGTTCCCACGACACAGGGTATCCTAGTGTGGGTCCAAAAGCAATGTATGTGCCTGTAGGTATGTAGATGTTAGTATATTTTATTTGCCGAATTCCATTGCACTCGTTGGTGAATTAATGCATTGGAATTTGGCAAATAAAACAGACGATCGCTTTTCAGGAATCAGCCTGCCCCTAAAAATAACCATAGTCACGCCAGTAGTGCAGCTAAAATATATAGTTTGCTAACGAATGTTAACGACTATCAACAATTTTTTTTTCATATCAACGCTCCGCACTACTGGGGCACGGGTCTCTTCCTGCTTCGCAAGAAGGTTAGGCCATACTCCACGGGGGTAGGTAAGTCCGGGTTGGTGAACCAAAATATTATGCGGATGCTATGAGAGTGTCATAATGAATGCTATCAACAATGTTTTTATAATAGCAGAAAAGACCTTTGATAACGTTATTGGCTAGAATAGACCATTAGCTCGGCGCCCATTGGCATAAATCATAGGCTATCGAGTGAAATGCCCCACTAGCTATGCTAAATGCCTATTTCACTCTATTTGGCTTCGGTCCAAAGGCCTAGACCAAAACCTCTGGCAATGGAGAACAGAAAGTTCAAATTTCTCTATCGTGATTAGAGAACATAACATACTTATACAAATTTTGATACATCATGTTACTGCAGGGAATCAGGGCCTCTCAGAGAGTAAGAGAGATAGATAAATAGAGGGCTTAGTGGGTATGGATGTGAAGGATAGAATTTGGGGGAAAAGGCCTATCTATACTCAACAATGGGCATCTTTGACTGCACTGACTGACCGGACTTAACTTTGACCATACCTTTGAAAAGGTCAAATCATCACGAGCGGACCTTCTTTTCTTTTTCACATCTTGGGTGTAGAATATTTGACATAGGTTAGGTAGAAACTTATGGCGCGTTGAGGTATGAGCTGGCCACAGTATTGTGTGCTCGGCAAACTTATTGTTTACCTACAACTTTGGAGCAGGAGTGCCAATGGCGTGTTTTGTTTATGTTTGCAGGTGGCTTTGGATTTAGAATGTTTTGTGCGATTTTGATTGTTGATTAGCAGGTGCATCAAGATGCTTAGTCAGAAAAGGTACATGAGTCTGATGGTTTGTCATTCTTTTATGCAATAATGGAGCGATAGATCGAAGTAACTTTTTACACAGATCTCACTTAGGCTACTGTTTAGAAACGGAACGAAGTCACGAATACAAATTGCTATACAAATACCAATTACAAAACCTATGTTTTCGGTAGCTGCCTTATTTTACGGTTACTGGGGTTACCTTTTAAGCATTATGTGCTTAAACTGAGGCAATAAATATGTGCATCACATAAATAATGCACATTTCAAAGTCTATTAATTCAAAGATTAACAAGTAGACTGTGCAATGTATCTCGAATTGTCATTAAACTACGAGTACGAATTGTAATTTTATGAAACTCGCCCCTGTTTTTGATGAGCCTTATCTCATCCAAATATTATTAAATCGGAACTTGCGAGTTTCATGCAACTCTCGAATGAAGGCTTATTTATTACAGAGAGATTGTTAAATATAATTGGGTTAAGCCTTCGTTTGAGCAACTTTCAATAGGTACGGATATAAATGGGCAAACAAGGGACGAAGGTTGTTTCTATTTATTTATTGTCAGAGAGAGCGGCTAGAGACAACTGCTAAGCCGATTAGTAACAAATTGTTCAACATATTTTATTACTTACGTTACATAAGCCCACACCTGTATCCCGGTGGGGTAGACTGAGAAAAGGTTCATAAAATGTGATTCAATTCTGATTTGGAGCGCTTCTCCGACCGATGTTTAACTTAAAAAAAATGTGTGCATTTGAAATTATGAGAAACTAGAGGACTTTGAATTTAACATAAGATATGATTTAAACTGCATTTTAATGACTGTTTGTTTCTAAACATAAAATTAATGAAATAAAGATAAACTAAAATTCATGTTTCACTTTGACAGTGACAAAACAACATTTCGTAGTTTATTATGACAATTCGAGATATCCTAGTGTGGTGCCAGAAGCAACGTATGAGCTCGTGTAAATGTTATGTTATGTTAATTCAATATACATTGTGTAACAGTCTACCTTATAGTTAACCTGTGGGTTAATCGACTTTGCGATGTTCATCAAATTGTCATTGTGAACCTCGCATTGTAGTTCAGTGAAACCAGCCCCGGGGTTAACCACTTGCCACGCTACTGAGATACCTCTATTGATTCAGAAGCATTCATTATTTGTTCCAAGTACGCACGCCAGTTTCGGGTACTTTTATATGTGTTTAATTATATTTGTGATTTGTGAAGAACAAAGATAATTAAACATATTCATAACCGAAATAGACACCAAATGTATAGACAAAAATATAGACCACATAATGTGTTATGTATATCTTTAAAGCCTATGATTATTTTAACTCAATTAATCAATAAGTCAGTCGGTTGGTCAGTCAATCGGTCGTTCGATCGGTCGTTTGGTATATATTTTGATGGTATTACTATTAACAAAATAACTATTGAAAATAAATATTATTGAGAAAATTTTCATAAAAAACGGCGTGTATAACGTTATCAAAATAGCGACTCCTTTATTATCCAATTCTCTAAAAGAAAGATTGCTTTAAAATAAGATGTAAAGTAGACAGAAATTGCTCTTAAAATTATGCATAACTGACTGGGGCGCAGATTGGTTTATATACTGCCGTACAGACGTTGACACTAGTGATGATGATATCAACCTGTATGTCCCCACCGCTGGGGCATGGGTCTCTTCCTGCATCGCAGGAGGGTTAGGCCATGCTCCACCACGTGGGCTAAATCCGGATTGGTGGAGTATTGTGAGACGGACCTTTCTGCCAGAAGTTATCAAGCCATAACGCCTGTGACATGGCCTAACGGGCCATGCGAAGCACGGAAGCGCTCGGAAAAATGTCACTAGCGGTAATCGGGTCGGGACGGTCACCCATCCAGCACCTGACCGCACCTGCTGTTGCTTGACACTAGTATTTAAAAAAAATGCAGCCTATATACGTCTCGATGCAGGGCACAGGCCTTCTCTTGGAGAGAGAAGGCTTGTGGGCAATGGGGTTGGGCAATGGTGTTGGGCAATGGTGTTGGGCAATGGTGTTGGGCTATGGTGTTGGGCAGTGGTGTTGGGCTATAGTGTTGGGCTATGGTGTTGGGCAATGGTGTTGGGTTATGGTGTTGGGCAATGGTGTTGGGCAATGGTGTTGGGCAATGGTGGTGACCCGTGTTAACGCAATGTTTTCCTTCACACTCAGCGAGTCGTATTGCTACTATAACCAGTATTTATATTATGTATTCAAGTACTTAAGCTTTGGAATTCCAACTAGTTAAAAGTTTTTAGTATCCGGTTTAAATGTTTCCATTTCCCTCGCGATGAATTAATTAACCCAATTCTTGTTTTTTGTTAGTTTTGGGTCAAATTGGGGTTGTAATGGCCTCCGCGCCACATGTTTCATTCTTGCGCGTAGGATATAGAGTGTAGGGAATTATATCGATGAAGTAGAAATAAAAAAATAATATGTACCGCATTCCACCTATTCACATATTGCCCTGTATTCATTTAAGTCTGGCGGTAAGGTCAAATCAAAAATCTACAAAAATTAAGATTAAAAAATCGTTAAGAAACCACTAAATGTAGACCGCCAATTGTATACGACAATAGCTTAGATGTGTAAGCCTTTTTATGTATTTTGTTTTCTGGTGTGTACAATAAAGAGTTCTAATCTAATCTATATTGTATATCATTCTTCATTGCCAAGAAGTACCTAACTTCATTAAGAAAAACCATCCATCCCACCGTTTATTGCACTTTTTTTCTAATCAAGTTGGCATTCTTCATTGATAAGATAGGAATATTGTTTATTGTACACCAGGAAAAAACAATCATAAAATATTTATAAAAATATAGTACAATTACGGCTTTATTGCTTACAGTAATAAACCGTAGACAACCGACGCTGTAGAGTTGCTGATAGAAAAGTGAAATGAGTAGTTAGTGCAAATATCATTGAGATAGATAGTTAGTTAGACCTGAGATTTCCGTAGCAAGCGCTGAGGTACGCTAACACCTCAGACACTAGGGTTTCCTTACGATGTTTTCCTTCACAGTCAGCGAGTAGTATTGCTACTATAATTTCACAAATGTACATAACTTATAAAACAAAGTCATTGGTTGGGTTCGAACCCACAACCTCCCGATTGAGAAGCCGGCGTTCTACACCGCTCCGCTACCACCGCTCTTCGTTGAGATATGAAGGATTTCATCGGTCACTCTTACGAGTATTCTTTGTTCTCTAGCGTATTAACTAATTAACTAACTGTCAAATTTATATCCTTATATATCTTTGCTGAAGTATTTATCTAGTTAAATGGATAAAGTATATTGAATATCACTCATACCATACGTGCCCCATACTAAGAATATTGAACAGTGAATCCAATAATAACTGTCAGTATTTACTGCAAAATCGCAGAAACGTAACTTCACAGTACGACACGAAGACAATGCTTCAACACAATGCCCGCCCACCGCTGACACAAAGTAGAGTAATTTCAGAAGGTTAACTGTTTCTAAAGTCATAGAACTCCGTGCCAGTAGTGTCGCCGATAAAAGCGCTCGTGGCTTAGTGAAACCGAGTGATTGAACTCAATCACTTAACCCTTTAATGGGCAGGGTTGCTATCGAAGTTGAGTGAAGCAACAACGGTCAGGTGCGGAATGGGTGACCGTCCCGTGGCATATTTTAAACTTTCGCGACTTGTACACATAGTTAAAATATTTTCAAGTCTAAATCGGCATATTCAGTGTAGTGTGTCGCAATCCTAATAGTGCTTTGTGATGGCTCATTGAGGGTAGTCTGAAACCTCATCAGCCGAAGATGCAACCGGTGCCAGCCATCAGTCTTCTCGTGACCACGATGACTGTAACGTCTTCGAAACGTCGAGGTAGAATAGCAATAAACTACTACGCGATTAAGCCCCGAAAATATTCTAACTACGTCCCATGGCATTTTCCGAGCGCTTCCGTACTTTGCAAGGCACGCTAAGCCGTTGGTTCCGGCTGTCATGTAAGGGCAGTCGTTAAGTCACGTCAAAGGCCTTAAGGACGTTTTGATAACTGCCAATGTCTTACAATCCTCCACCCACCTAGAGACCGGTGGAGACCTGTGCCCCAGCAGTGGGACCGTACAAAGGGTTAAAACTGTCAGTGAAACATATATACATTTTAGGTACCTTTTGTGTTATTGATTTACAAACAACGTCAATTGTCAATTCATTATACGTATTAACAGTATTAAGCTCGCCTTTGTACAAACCCCTTTTTGTGTAATAAATAATTTTTCAATTTAATTCATTTTTATTTGACTTCACTTAGACGCGTACCTGTGGCTTGGCATTGGGTATCTATCTTCTTCTCTCGTCGAGAGAATACGGTACACCATTCTCTTGTTTGAACTTCCGTATTAATCTACAAAGCCCGCAACTCTCAACTCCATTTATCTCACAGCGCCTACTGGTGACCTGTCATCCCGTCCCACAACTTCGTCGCCCAAACGTCCAGAAATACCCTCGCAGAGAATCCTCACTAACAATGGCGACGCCGGTACTGTCCGGTTTTACATTGAGCGATAACTGTAAGTGCGCGACATCGTTTAAATAGTACCTATTAGTACAACAACTTTGCATAGTTGAACTGTTACCTATTCATTCTGTTGTATAAATAGGTAACAGTCTTACATCTTGAACTAGTAATAGATACTACAACGCCTCGCATCGTTGAACTGGTACATAATCGTACTACGTCTTAACTAGTACTTGTTCATACAACGGCCTTACTACGTTGAACTAATACCTAGTTATATATTAAACGAGTCTAATTGCGATTATTTATTAAGTAAAACGTAATTACCTTAATTCCCTACGTTTCGGCAACGTTGCAGTTGCCGTGGTCACGGGTAGACTAAAGTGGTGAGCACAGTCAATTATTGTGGGTATTCACTTTAATATGCAACTATGTAAGAGTATCACGAATCCTTAAGAACTAGTACCAGTTCATACGAAGGCCTTATATCGTTGAACTAGTACCTATAGATACAACAGCCTTACATAGTTGAACCAGTACCCATACATACAATGGGCAGAACTAGTTGAACTAGTACCTATTATATACAACTGCTTTACATCGTTGAACTAGTACTTACTTACTAGTTCAAGTACTACATTATTATTACGTGTTAATACACGTAATAATAATAAGAAGGATGGTCAACTTATTTGCTAATAACAGTAAAGAACACGAAACAGGTTTTATTCTAGTGGCAAACTCCTTGCCAAACATGTCGACCAATCAAATCTCAAGGAGTCATTTGCACAAGGAGTTTGTACGTCGAGCACTTATCGCACAAGGAGTTTTTATTGTGAACTTTTTATACAAAGAGGTTATAGAGCATTGAGATGGAGGTCGAGTAATTATATTGGAGTGTTCTTAATTCAAACACCAAGGTAGTGATTAAAACGAGACCTTATTAGGTACTAGGACTTCACTGTCTGTCTATCTATCACCAGGCTGTATCTCATCCAACTTTTCACAGATCACATGATATACTTCTGTTGCTGTTAATACTAAACATAACAGCAAATACTAAAAACAGAAAAAAAGTAAAGTTTTTTCTCTATATTTGCAACGACAGCAACACTTGAGATATTCACAGAATATTTCGTTGTATATTTACTTCAAAAATAAACCACGTCTATGTTCGACATTTGACAGTCCACAAGTCTTCTTTGAAAATAAGTGTCGAGTCGCATAAACGTTCAACTGAACGAGATAGCCAAAGACATTGATAAAGATTTGATCCACTTAATTCACTAAGGTGAACTAGGGAATTAGGTCGGCTTCACGGATATCAAAGGTAGAACAATAAATAATTTTCAAATAAAATTTTGTGTAACCAGTTTCTGAGTAGAAGAGCTTACTACGGCGTTGCAGTAATGCACGTATTGACAGCAATTAGTTGGCACCCCTAAAAAGGTTTTCTAAAAATAACAAACAAAATATAAGCGGAATCGGAATTACAAATATTATATTATTAGTACTTTTATTGCACAATAAAACCTTACAATGCGGCGAACTTAATGCTATAAGCCTTTTCTACATATACTAATATTTAAAAAATATAAGCAGATCAATATTTACAGGAACCAGAGAATTTCATCATCGTCAACATCAACATCATCATGATCATCAGCCCTTCTGGGTATAAACTCTTCTCTCCAAATGCGAGCTTTCCCTTCCTCCCTAAGGTTTGCTGGAAGAAATCTCTTTCAGAGATGAGCTCGCCTTTGAACATGTTATTTTTAATGTAATGTCCAGTTAAATGTTGTGCAATAAAGTATACAATCAAACTGCGATCTCTCACAGCCCTTGACTATCCGCATACGTAGAAGTAGAGAATTATAATGATTTAAAAATGAAATATCAATATGAATATCGGTATTTTGAAATAGACACCTAGTTTGAATTGTAACGTTCACTAAGCCGCAGTGTCTGTGCTACTTTGAAAAAAACGTTTTCATTTCATTTCCTTTCATGGAATATAAAAAACACACCGATAATTAACAAAAAGGCAACGTTCCTCCGTTAGCGAGGCGGTTATCTCGTGTACACGTACTTTCAATGTTCAATGAACACGAAAGTGATGAAAACAATTTATTGTACAGCGGCAGCGTAATATAAAAATGGTTCGCAAAAAGGCTTGCTCTTCATTACGAAGTCAGGATGCATAATGCCGTTATAAAACCCTCCTCTGGTTATTCTCTACGAGGGGTTTTTTATGGAGGAACATCGTAAAGTGATTTTTACTGTATCGCTCTGAAGTACGCGAAGGCTTTGTTTTCAACAATCATTTTATGCAATGCAATACTGTATCCAGAGCAACGTATGAATCGTATTAGCCCCTTTAATTTATTTTAGTAAAGTGCGATGAAACTAATTCCTGTACCACAGGACCACGGCCACAAAGGTAGCGAATATTTTCTGTTAGATAATTTAAATTTAATTATGCTAAATAAATTTAATAATTTTGCATAATAAATTAAATTTTCTTCTTCTTCTTTCTGAAAAAGAAATTTAATTTTGCTATTATTTATATAAACAGTGGGTTGAGATAGGAAACCCTTTATTAAACGACCATAATATAAGAATTGCTTAATTTAGTAATGTTCGGAAATATAAAACAAAACCGCTGGAACTTTTTATTTAGAAAAACTGTATTGTAAATGCTGTAATTCTAAAAACAAATAACTTACTTGTGTGCGTCAAAGCACCTATGACATAAAGGTAAAATTATTAATTAAATATGTAAAGTGGAAACAAGCTTTAGTGAACAACCATAAATACTTCTTTTCACGGTTCCGTATTCATAAAAGAACTCTGATAGTTTCGCCGTGTCCGTCTGTCTGTCTGTCTATTAGCAAGCGTTTGTCTCTTAGCGACTGTCTATTAGCGAAGACTATTATTGTGATAGTCTTCGCTAATAGACAGTCGCTAAGAGTCTTCGCTAATAGACAGTCGCTGTAACTACTATTAAGGCTTCTTAATCAAAAAAACTTTGAAAAACTACATAGATGAGTTAATAGGAATCTCAGAAAGAATAGCAATACTCAACATCACTATGCCAGGATACAAAAAACAATGGACAATCATACAAGTATATACACCTCAGATCATATGATCTGAGATATGCACCTACAGAGTCAGCGCCCGAAAGCGAAAGTGAATGCTTCTATTCCATTCTATCAGACACTATAAAAAAATACGACGATAACTACCTCATAATCATGGGCGACTTTAATGCACAGGTCGGCTGTAGAGAAGCCGGTGAAGAACTAGCATTGGGAAAACATGGACATGGAAAGAGGAGCGATAATGGACACAGAATAATCGAACTATTATTACATAATAACCTAACACTGCGCAATTCTGTCTTCAAAAAAGACCCCAAAACTAAATGGACCTGGCTATCACCGCATGGGAAATACAAAAACGAAATTGACTACATAATAAGCAACAAACCAAAGTTTTTCAATGACACACACGTAATACAGAATTAAAATTTTAATACAGACCACCGTATGGTACGCTGTTGCTTAAAAAAGTTCCCAACTCAAAGAGGTAGAAACAAAATTAATAATATACCATTAACATCAGAACAATATAAACACAACATTGATCCTTCTTTTACCAAGACATTGTCAGAAATCGTAAACTCAGACAGAAGTGTCACAGAAAAATACAACTGTGTGGACAAACAGCTATCACAAATAGGAAAAGTAAAGACAACAACTGATACAAAGTTTACCGAGAAGGCGATACAGCTCCTAAAAGAAAGAAAAGCGCTAATGACAGACAAGTCAAAAAGAGAAGATAACCGTCACACAATATCAAGACTGAGTAAACAGATTAGAGAAAATATAAGAAAAGATAGGAAGGAAAGATGAACAAAAAAACTAGAAGTTGAAATCGCAAAAACAGGCGGAACAAGAAAAGCTTTTAAAGAACTAAGAAAGTATGGTAAGGAATGGATACCTAAATTAAAAAGTAATAGATCAAATCAAGTAACACAACGCAAAGAAATCCAGAAAGTAGCTACAGACTACTACAGAGCCCTTTACTCCTCTACGCACTAAACGCGAGAAGGGATAACGTTGAACAAGAAAACAACACAGCCACGAGATATAAAGATGTCCCACCAATACTAGTGCAAGAAGTTCAGAAAGCCATCAAGTCACAAAAACTAGAAAAAGGTCCAGGACCTGACACTGTAACAAACGAGCTAATGAGAGGCACTATTGAATAAATAAGCCCAATTCTAACCAAGCTATTCAATGATATTATAACAACAGACACCATTCCAAAACAATGGAGCGAATCTCACATTATTCTCCTCCATAAGAAAGGAGATAAGGATAATATCGGCAACTATAGACTAATAAGCCTCATTTCAAATGTGTATAAAGTTTTTGCAAAAGTAATAATGGAAAGAATTACAAGGGTCCTAGACGAAAACCAACCAATTGAACAGGCGGGATTCAGAAAGAACTTCAGTACATTGGACCACATCCACACAATCAAACAAATCTTGGAGAAATATAACGAATACCAGAAGGACCTATATATCTGCTTCATAGATTACTCTAAAGCTTTTGACAGCCTAAAACATAAATTTATCTGGCAGAGTCTGGAAGAACAAGGAGTGGATGAAGGCTATATACAAGTAATCAAATCCATCTACAAAGAATGCAAAAGTCGCATTAAGCTAGAAACAAAAGGAGACCCATTTCCTATAAAGAGAGGCGTGAGACAAGGAGATCCGCTGTTTAATGCGGTGCTGGAATATTTAGAAGATTGGACTGGGAAAACTATGGCATTAACATCAACGGTATCCGCCTTAACCATCTGAGATTCGCTGACGATCTTGTGCTTCTAGAAGAAGAACCTGATATACTAGAACACATGGTAAAAGTCTTGGCGGAAAAGAGCAGAGTTGTAGGATTGAAAATGAACGCAAACAAAACAAAACTGATGACCAACTCCACAGAAGTCAACATAGAAATTTACGGAAACAGGTTAGAATATGTGAAAGACTATGTTTATCTAGGACAAATTATATCCAACGAAGACTCTATGTCCAAAGAAATAAATAAAAGGATAGCCTGTGGATGGAAAAAATACTGGTCCCTAAAAGAAATAATGAAGAACAGAGATTTAAGGAACCATACTGGACCAGAGTAGCTGAGGACAGAGCTCAGTGGAGAGAGCTGGAGGAGGCCTAGGCCATACTCAACCACGGGGGCCAAGTCCGGGTTGGTGGAGGATTGTAAGACATTGGCGGGCCTTACTGTCAGAAGTTATCAAGCCACCCATAAGGCCTCTGACATGGCTTAACGACTGCCATTATATGACAGCCGGCACCAACGGCTTAACGTGCCTTGCGAAGCACGGAAGCGCTCGGAAAAATGCCACTATCACGGGACGCTCACCCATCCTGTACCTGACGGCGCCTGTTGTTGCTTAACCAAGTGATTGATGCCAATCACTCGGTTCGCCTAGGCCACGAGCGGCACAAATATTGTGCCATATTAATTAGCCTACAACCTACTATTAGACCACTAAACTATACACAAAAGAAGTCATAAAAATCGGTGAAGCCGTTTAGGAGGTGTTCGGTAGGCAAACACTGTGACAAGAGATTGTTATATGTGTTTTTTTGTGTGTGTAATATAAGGGTAGAGACCCGTGGCCCTCGGTGGGGACATAATGGGTTGATGATATTTTTTTATGTAGCCTCATTTTTATGTGGAAGTTTTTATATTACTTATATACAATATATGATAATGCCAACAAAACGGTAGAACAAGATCTAAAAAAATATTTTAGGGACCTAGATTTTGGATGATTTTTCATCTATCCTGTTATCGTTGTATTGGTAGTTTAATAGACAATATTGTGAATATAAGAAATCAATTTTTCCATTCAGGGATCTTTATGCGAAATATTAAGCTCCCCTCAGTTCCCTCCTTCTTTTCCAGATAAACGGCTGTTTGGTAACTGAGTATACCATAAAAAACAATTATTCTTTACCATCCCAGCGTAACATCACAAAGTTTAGCCCGGAACCTCCAATTTGTAAATTCCATCGCTCACTTGTAGCAGTTGTCGCCGTTCCTTTATCACAATTTTCTTGCGAAAAGAAAACTTTCTTTCTCGCTATTTCGAATTCTCCTGGGGGTAATTCCGGTCGCGCGCCCCAGATTAAAATGTATTTGTAACTCATCGATATTTCAACCGTCGTCGTCGCCCGTGTCCCGCACCTTATTTGTGTAAAAGACTTTTTCTATTAAAAAGTCGGCTACGTGATTTCGCGCCTGCACGTTTTTCGACTGCCCCATTCACCGGAGCATTGTACGCAGAATATTAATGATGCTCCCTCTCACTGTTGCAGGTGGCAGTGACAATCAAGGATGTGGTGCGCGGGCCGCGATAAGAAATAGTGTCAGTGCGTGAGTGTGTGTGCGGGCGGCATGGGGCGGTGGCGGCGGCGCTGGTGAGGCGATGGAGGAGGACGAGCGGCGCCTGTCGTTCCCGCCGCCGGCGCCGCTCAACTCGCCCGGCGAGGAGATCGACGGCTCGCGGCTTCTGGGCGAGATCGTGCGCACCCTCGAGGCGACCAACCCCGAGGCGGCCGCGCCGCTCGCGGCCTCGCACTCGCGCGATGCGCTCGACGCTCTGGACGCGCCGCCGGAGCGGCCGCGGCGCGAGGAGCTGCGCATCCCCCTCGAGGGGGTCAAGTTCTCCAGTGACGTCCCAGGGGGCAAGGATGAGCCGCGCGCCGCCGTGACGCCGTTTACGCGCGAGTCGGCCCGCCGCGCCGGCTCGCGGGGCGCGCAGCTCGTGCGCGAGTTCGGTTTCATGCCGCGCCGCCGGCTCAGCGTTGAGGACGGCGCGCGGCTGCCGCGGAAGTACGAGCCGTTCCCCCCCAAGCTCTACGGACGACCGCTCGAGGAGATCGACAACTTCATTTACGACGAGGTAAGTAATAGCAATAGAATAAAGGGGAAAGGACAATCGTGACACTATCCTGCTGCCGGATAGCTTTTACGAGCGATTCACGAGGGGAATAAATATAGAGAAAGTTGTCGGCGCCATAATCGTAAAGTTCTTTGTACGGTACAGCTACTTTATATGGAAATCCGCGGCTATATAGCCTTCCGCTCGAGTAGGGAGTATGATTTCGTTTGAGTTTTGCATATTTCAAGACGGTTTGCATTCTTCGTACCGGATGTGGAGGTTTAAGTACGGTTCAATTCACCGGCAAATAAATCATTCATGCGGGGTAAAGGAATAAGTTTTTCTTTCCTAAAGTATCTAAGAAAGTCGGTCGACAGGAAGAAACTTTATTTCCGCTACAAACTTAGTACCCAACTAGTATAAGGATCTATTAAATGCCCCCTTGGGGGTTGCAAAAGAGCTGCAAAGTGAGCTATGCAGCTGCAAGAGTTAGCATACACATAAAAAAATATTTAAAAAAAACCACTTTTATTATACGTTAGTTATTAAGTACAATATACAGGCACACATTAGAACCTACAATGTTAAATCGGCACGTTTTAGACTTGTTTATGCTCGTAATTTACTTATTTTGTATCAATAAATAACTTCTATTCTTCTTCTACTGCAACCAATGCGGCTATCTTCCTTTTCGAGGTTGCCAATATAAACACGGAACCGGTACTTTGTTAACCACTATCGTAGGTTGTTTAGCCATGATATCTTAATCCATAACAATTAAAAACATATGAAACAATTTACCCTCAACAATGGACTAATGTTTATGAAACAATTTACCCTGGAAGAAAGGAATGTGCAAATGGTTTTTTTGGAGCTTATTCCAGTTCCACCAGGTGCATCCTTAGGGCTGTGGCGGCTTCAAAGGGGTAGCATAGCACGCTTCGCTGCAGCAACGATAAATAGCCTATTTAGAAGCTAAAAATTCCACCCATGAAGGGACTCGAACCCGCGACCTCTGGCTAACCGTGCCAGCGCTCTCCGAACTGAGCTAATGGGCAAGTACCGGCAGTTGAGAGAGCGCTGACACGGCTAACCGTGCCATCTGGCTTACCAGAGGTCGCGGGTTCGAGTCCCGGCATGGGTGGAATTTTTAGCTTCTAAGTAGGTTTTTAAAATTGTCCTTAGCACGGGTTAGTGCAACAAAAAGTAAAATAAGAATAAATAGCTTGAATAAATAAATGTGCTTGGTAACTAACGACAGTAGGCCCGTGCGGCCCGTCATGCCTTCATTATCACCCTACCGCTGCCCACAACCGGACGTTCAAATGATATCTCTCACGATCTTTTGCCAGCCGCATCCAGGGCCTCTCCGCCGACTCAATCACATCGTCCGACCCTCTGCAATTGTCGGGCCATTGACCGTCGTCCTGTTCTCGGCCGCCACTCCATTATAGCTCTGATCCATCTGCCATCTTCCCGCTATGGATTACCTTAGATTATTACCATGGATTACCTTAAGCCGCTGGTGCCGGCTGCCATGTAATGACATCTCAGGCCTTATGAGCGGCTTGATAACTTCTGACAGTAAGGCCCGCCACTGTCTTACAATCCTCCACCAACCCGGGCTTGGCCCCCGTGGTAGAGTATGGCCTAACTTTCCTATGATGCAGGAAGAGACTCGTGCCCTAGCAGTGGGGACATACATGTGTTGATATCGAATCGATTTGAAGGATCTTTAAGGGAGTGATGAAGTATGGTGACATCAACGTAAACGATGTCAATGTATAATCTGTTAGCTTTTAGAACATACCTCGGGCTCTAGAGTAGGCTTTGGTTTTCGCCGGTTTTCGTTTTGATAATCGAGTTCTGATTTCGAAATTAAGTTTCATATTAGTTCCGATATTTCTATTACACGAATATATCCGAGGTATATTCTAAAAGCTCACAGGCTATATCATAGTTTGCCCTGGTCCACCTGCCATCTTCCACCTCGCAAGGTGTCCCGCCCATTTCAATTTCAGTCTCAATTAGTATTTCGTCAATGTCGATTTATGTCTTAAAAAACAAACCTCTACCGCCAAGATGTCTACTTATCTCTTATCTGACAACTTGTCACGCTTCTTCCGGGACTTGTTGCTCGGGGCTTGAGGCCGGTTGATATTTAACTCTCGTCCAATTTGTTTATCGCGATCGAAGCAAGCGCTTCCGTTTGCATAAATGTTTTTTAACGAGCTCTACCTGTTGGGGTTTTAACCTCTTTTGCGATCCACCAAACCTCCAATAAAATTAATCTGTCGTATCGATGAATACAGATCAGGGGCGCTACTACGACAGGCCGCCATTGTTTGTTTGTTTGTTTGTTTGTTTGTTTGTTTGTTTGTTTGTTTGTTTGTTTGTTTGTTTGTTTGTTTGTTTGTTTGTTTGTTTGTTTGTTAATTTGCTTGTTATAAAGCATAACAAACAAACAGTGGCACAAAAATCGAGAAACAGAAAAAAAAAATTAAATAACAGGTAAGTGTGGATGTACAAAGGCGGACTTATTTGAAAAGAAATTTCTTCCAGTCAGCCTAGAAAGATTCCGAACAATAAAACAGAGAGCGGGAGGTGGCAAAAATAGCTATAAAGAAAAATAAAATTTAAAATCACCGTTGTCCCATTTAACCTACTCGGAGCTATTAAATACATACATGACTTTACTGTATGACTTATGACTTTACTTAACTATGATATTTGGGTCATTCTTTGGGTCTCATTTTTCAACCGGCATCGCTTAAAAATAATGGAATTTGAAAACCCAGCCAGCCACTTTTTTTTTCAGGCATACCTATAATCATCTTTTAATTGGGTAATTCATCATTTTTAAATTACGTTTACATTTACTATAGTTAAAAAATTAAAACACATTCTTTGATTTGCGTGGAGCGTCCCAAACCCAGATCCAGTCACTTAGTAAATAATATATTTTAAACTAAGCGCTACGGGCTTACCAAAAAAAAAACACTAAGTCCTAAGAAGTTAAAGATGCCTTAAAAAAAATATTCTATAGTTCTAAAATAGTAATATTCACTAAAAAAAAAAAATGTAACTGTCCCGAGGTAGCCACTGATTTGCGTGGATCATTGTAAATTCGCAAGAGTACATCAATAACGAGACGGACCATGTTGCGTCATTTGAATGCGAGTTACAACTAACGTGCTCCGACGGCCGGGCAGAGTGCTTGTGTGACGATGCGTCGAGTTTCCGAAATATAAAGGTAAGAATCTAGTTGCGTGGGCATGGTTTCTCAAAACTTTGATTTGCGTGGTACTATTTTCTCCGGTAACTGTGAATTTATTTATTGAATAATATATTGTAGCGAACAAATACTAGGTAAAGAAACTTATGTACAGAACACAGTTAATTTGCTCAAAAGGTATTTTAAGGTTTTAACATAAACGGGTTTATTTTGATTTTCGTGGTCGTAATTTGCGTGGTTTACGTGGTAGTTTTGACCCACGAAAATCAATTTTTAACCATGCAAATGAAATAAGTTTGAGTTTTTTATGATAATATTTTTTTATGTCACAGTTTATGGGTTTCTGATTTTACAAATACCTTACAATTATTAAATAGCATTCGATTTTCTATCTATACCTTTAAGTATATAAAATTTCATTGGAATTTACATTTCAGACTAAAAATGCCGTTAACAAGAGAAAAAAAATTAGAAAGAAAGAAGTTGTCCGAAAGAAGACGAAGAGAGAGGCTTAAAAATAATGAAGAGTGATTCTAGTAAACTGATTCTAGTAAAAAACAATTTGTTTTAGTTACTTCTTTACCAATTATTTTACCTGATAAAATTATAAGTAATAATAACTCCTTTTCAATATGAAATAACAATAAACGACTCGATTGAGAAAGTTTTAAATTTAACTTTCTCAATCGAGTTGTATTGAGAAAGTTAAATTTAATAGTTCAATATCATTTTCGTGGGGAGTTTTGTGATTTGCGTGGCCTCCAATTTTTTAACCTCGATTATCTCTGTAAGTCTATCGCTCTCCGAGCTGCCTCTTCCTTTAAAAATATTATTTATACGTATAATTTAAGATTCAGATGTCAATTAAAAAAAATATTAAGTTTGAAAATTGCCACGCAAATCACCAAAGAACACCTTGATCGAAGAAGCACCCATTTATTTTATTTAACTGTTTGGAAAAAGGCATCACACATTCAAAAAATTCGCAGAAAGCTTCGTCCTAAAAAGTGGCACAAATCAATATATTGATTGATTGATACATATTTTGACGTTTGGAAACGTCAAATAAGAGTCTTGTCGCAGTTATAAAAAAATCAATAGAAAAAAACATATCTTTGCTAAAAGTGTCTGACTAATCTCTCCAACGACTGTTACTATATTGATTTTAGGCAAAATACTTCGGACACCATAGCGTAAACGCCAAAAACGATAGTTGTTATCCTAATGATCTTAGGTTCTCGGTCATGGGTCCTGTAATCACTATGATTAAGAGGATTAGTGAGATTAGTAGAAGAAAGAAAAGAGATTAGTATGACATTTTTGCAAAAACGATCTGCACTTAAATATATGATAAAATCTAGGATTTTTTTCCATTGGTCCCGCTAATATTACTGCATGGAGTCCATTAACAATGTAAAAACCTAACTGCAAAGTAGGTACTCGGGGCAAAGCAATCTACTTCAGCTAGATGTCGCTGCCTGTACGTAATACAGAGAATAGTGTAAAGAGGTTCGAAATTTCACTGATGCCGGTGAGCAAGAGGTCGCGGGTTTGAGTCCCGGCATGGGTGGAATTTTTAGCCTCTAAATAGGTCCATTAACAAATTCAAAGGCTTGTAGCAAATACAATATGTATTGTTCTTCAATAAAAGTCTTCTGTTCGCTTGTATTTTGTAGTTTATTAAATTATTACTGAGAGCACATCTTATTGCTAGTGTGTCAGTGGGGGAAGAGAGAGTTATAGGTTATGCTACATAGTTTACAATATGTTACTCAATTAGTTTCCGTCTGTACCTGACTACATGTGGCGGCTCGTGCATATTGGAGCCTCAGGTAATTTCACCACGTCTGTATCTGCCAACGTTTAGTTATTTATTACGTTTCGTGACCACTTCGCAACATCTTTCTCCTTTCAAACAAAAAAATAATAAGTGAATACTTTACATTACATTGTTACCTTTTCTTCCCCCTTTCGAACATTTTATAATTATGAAACAAACATAAGTAGTTTTATTAATTTAACCACCTATTTAAATCTAAGTTAAACACTCTATTTGCTGCTGTTGCATCTATATACAACAGACAATCTAGTTAATAATGTGATCTTAATAAACTATTACTTATTTAAACCTACGGTTGTTATTATTTGTAACTGTTGTATTTATATAAACCAAACCTTGTTTTCTTAAGAGTAAATTAGGTTTGAACCTTATACACTAGATAAACGTAATCCTAACTTTATAATATGTGAAAGAAGTTATCCTTATTCTACTAATTTCAACTCAACTCAATTTGGTACATTTCACATTTTATTCAATTACCAATTCAAACTGCACACTCACTACCAAAGCTCCTGCAGCCTAAATATGATTGTGAGACCCCGAATCACTCTGATCGAAGATGGTAAGAAGTTCGAGTATATCTAACTCCATTGTGATCTTCCACGACATATGATCTGTAACCATTATCCTTAACAATACACCCTGGGAGCCATTTGTTTATATTACCATCCTTCCTGAACCAAATTTTTTGACCTACTACAAATGGTTTCTTACATCTAGTTCTTATATCATAGTTTTTATTATTTCTAAAACTCCCTTTATGTAATTCTGTTTTCACATTTGCGTTTAATTTTGGTCTTAAATAACTAAATGGTACAGGCATTTTAGTTTTCAAATTTCTATTCATTAGTAGTTCTGCTGGGGAGAACATGGTACCACATACTGGAGAAGATCTGTATTGAAGTAGTGCTACTCTGTAATCTGATTTGTCTTCATTACATTTTTTTATTAATTTCTTAGATGTTTGAACTGCCCGTTCTGCCATACCATTTGATTGCGGATATCTAGGGCTTGAAAATGTAAATTTAAATCCCCATTCTTTGGCAAACTCCCTGCATTCTCTAGAGTCGAAGGGTACATGATCCGAGACCACCTCTTTTGGTATTCCAAAATTACAAAATACATCTGTGAGAGCATTTTTTATACTATTTGCACTTTTATTATTTATCAACTTTATATCAAGCCATTTTGAAAAGTAATCATATATTATCAAATAACTTTTATTTTTCAAATCCATAATATCCACCCCTATTTTTGAAAAAGGTAAATCGGGTATCTCATGAGACAGTAGTGGTTCTTTAACATTGCTATTCTGATACATTTGACAAACAAAACATTTTCTTACATAGTGCTCCAAATGATCATCAATTTTCGGCCAGTAATACAATTTTCTAGCAAGTTGTTTCATTTTCGTCATACCTTGATGTCCCTCATGTAGTTTATTAGCTATTTCTATTCTCAGTGAGTGAGGTATTATCAATCTGTCTTTAAAGAACAACAAGTCATTGTCAATTACTATCTCTGATCTTAATTTGAAGTAGCAACTTAGATTACCAGGAATATTTTTAGTTTTTTCTGGCCAACCATTTTTAGTATATTCTTTTAATTTAGACAAGTCGTCATCTTTATTAGTTTCTGATATTATTTCTTGTTTCTTTTCTTCAGTACACTGAAGATGTTTGGCCAGACCTACACAGTGAATTACTTCATGCATGTAGCTGTCATCAGTGTCATCACTTTCTATGTATGCTTGCGATAAAAGATCCGCTATATACATCAGTTTTCCTTTTAAATATTTAAACTCAATGTTGTATCTGAACAATTTTAATTTTAATCGTTGCAACCTAGGAGAAGGGACTTCATGAATGTGTTTCTTTAATATCGATTCTAGTGGCTTATGGTCATTTAGTACTGTACATTTATTTCCGTATATATAGTAATGAAACTTCCTAGTTGCCCAAACCACACTTAAAAGTTCTTTTTCTATTTGCGAAAAGTTTCGCTCTGCCGCTGTTAAGCTTCTAGATGCAAAACTAACTGGTTTGCCATTTTGCATTAAACAACAACCTAGACCGTCTTTAGAAGCATCACATTGTATCACAATTGGCAACTTTGGATCAAAATTCTGTAAAACAGTAGCTTGACCAATTATTTCTTTAAGCTTATTGAAAATGCCTTCATGCACATCTGTCCAAATCCATTCAACATTTTTCTTTAAGAGTAACTGCAAAGGTGCTGCAATATTTGCCAGTTGTGGTACAAATCTACGTAAGTAATTTATCATACCAAGGAATATTTGTAATTCTTTTACTTTAGTTGGACTTTTTATGTTTGCAATTGCTTTAATTCTGTCCGGGTCAATTTTCATTCCTTTTCTTGAAAATATATGTCCGAAATATCTAACCTCTGTAAGCTTATACTGAAATTTCTTTTTATTGAATCTAACATTATGTACCTTTGCTCGTTCCAAAACTTTGTTCAATATTGCATCATGTTCCTGTTCATTATCTGCACATATCAATAAATCATCACAATATATAATATAACTACACCCGGCAAGTCTCCAAAGGCTCTTTCATTATATTTTTGAAATATTTCTGGAGCTACCGATAGACCAAACGGTAATCTGTTAAATTTATAACAACCAAAGGGACTATTAAAAGTACAAAGTTCACTTGCCCTTTCTGTTAGCCTTATGTTATAAAATCCTTCTGACAAATCTAGTACTGAAAATAGATTCTTATCACATAAATTTGGTATTATTTCTTCTAAAGTTGGTATTAAGTGATATTCTCTTTGCAATACACTATTAAGATCTTTAGGATCTAAACAAATTCTTAGTGCTCCATCTTTTTTTTCTCTTATTACAAGATTACTCACAAAGGTCCTGGGGTGTTCGACTTTCGAAATGATACCCTGTTCCACCAACAATGTAAGCTTACTTCGTAACCGTTCCTTGATAGCAAATGGAACTCGACGTGGGGGTCTCACAACCGGCTGTGCTGCAGGCTGAGTGTGCAGTTCTAAAGGCTCCTCAAATTCACCGACTCCCTGAAACAGTTCAATGTGCTTCTTAATAATTAGGTTTTTTTCGTCGCTTCTTTTAACTGAGTTTATTGTGTTTTTTAGCAATTTTAATTCTAGTAGAGAGCTCAACCCTAATATCGGCCGAACCTTTTTATCTACTATGATAAATTCTGTTTTAACAGTTTCATCTTCATGATATATGTTAAGATTTTTTTTCCCTATGGGCTTTATTTGCGTCCCACCAAATGCTTCTAATATTATTGTTGTCTCAGATAATGTTACATGCTCATCATTGACAATTTTTCTTAAATCATAAAGGCTCAAAATATTTACTTGCGCTCCAGTGTCACATTTAAAATTTATATTGTTTCCTTCAACTTGAAGCGACTCTGTCCACTCTGTGTTATTCTTATTTATCGAGTGACAAACTTTTACTAGTCACAAATCCTCATTGTTACTACTGCCCTCCCCACTGTTTTCCTCATCAACCGAGATGTTGTGAGTGTATTTTTTAGTTTTACAGCCAACTTTAAAGTGATTAGGTTTTTTACAGTTTGAACATATTTTTCCAAATGCTGGGCAATTACGAGGCCCATGCCTGGTGTTACACTTTTTACATTGATATACATTGTCTGACCGAGTCTCTTTATTATAACCATGATTGAAACTATACTTAGCTTTATATTCATGTTGTTTCTTCTGCATTGAGTTGTTCTGCGACCGCTGCTGAGTCTGGATTGCATCAACAACTGGCTCCAGCGGCTTGGCTATCATTCTAACTTGCTGTCTTGACAACTCCGCTGACCTGCAGATGTCTACTGCCCGTTCCAGTGTCAGTTCTTTGACTTCCAGCAATTTCTGTTGTGTTCTGGTGTCTTTTAAGCCCACAACAATACGGTCCCGTAACATTCTGTCCAGTTTTGTATCAAAATTGCAATTTATTGCAAGTTTTCTTAACTTTTTTTTTTTTTTCTTTTCTATTTAGATCTGCAATCAGTCCTCGGACTATGATCAGATTGGTTGTCTGTATCTGTTTTGTCGAGCGTGTTCTCCACTGAGAGCATCTCCTCATATTTAAGCTGCTGTCAATATCTGCAGTCTAGATCTTGTATGCTGTATCGCTTTAGCCTTCTCTGGTAATCCAATGATATTAGTTGTTGCGCCAGTATATTTGGATGGCACATCAAACGGCTCTTGTACTTTTCTGCTGTAATTCGGATCTCCTCTTTTAAAGTGTTTATTCCAAGTTGTTCGTGTATTTCTTTATTGGTTATGTACCATGGTACATTCGCAATGTCTCGCAAGATTTTGTTTTGTAGGCGTTGCAATGTATTGATGTGGGACTCGCTCGCACTGCCCCACAGTTCTATACCATACATCCAGGTTGGTTTCAGTGCAACTTTATAGAGGAGAAGTTTGTTGTCGATTGACAGACGTGAATTTCGTCCTAGCATCCAATATAATTTTTTATATTTTATGCATAGCTCATCCCTTTTTGCTTTGATGTGATTTTTCCAGGTTAGACGTCGATCAAGGTGTAGGCCAAGATACCTCACGTGCTCACTATGCGGTAGTGTATTGTCACCAAGTTTTACAGGCGGGCAATCGCCACGTTTGAGAGTGAAGGTCACATGCACTGACTTGGTAGCACTCGCCTTTATCCTCCATTTTTCCAGCCAACCATTTATTTCACATAGCCCTTGCTGTAGTATCTCTGATGCAGTTGTCGGGTCTTGGCTAGAAGCAAGAACAGCAGTGTCATCTGCGAAAGTAGCTGTCGTAGTTCCTCTTGTCTCTGGTAAGTCATAGGTGTATAATGTGTAGAGGATGGGTCCCAGAACAGATCCCTGTGGCACTCCAGCCTTAATTTTGTAAAATTTGGAGGTGCAATTATCCTCTTTTACTTGGAACAATCTCTCCGATAGGTATGTTTTTAAAACGAGGAAGAAGCTGTGGGGAAGCGTTTGTTTTATTTTGTACAGTAATCCGTTGTGCCACACTTTGTCGAAGGCCTGCTGGATGTCAAGAAATGCTGATGAGCAATATTCTTTCTCTTCAATACTCTTTCGCACACGTTCGTATACTCTGTGAGCTTGTTCTACAGTACCATGTTTCTCTCGAAAGCCGAACTGGTGGGCAGGTATGATGTTGTGTTTTTCTAAGATTGGTTTCATTCTACAAAGTAAGACTTTCTCGAAGAGTTTCGACATTGTTGGCAGCAAGCTTATCGGCCTGTATGATGTAACTTCATGGGGAGGTTTTCCAAATTTATGCGTCATTACAATTTGTGATACTTTCCATAGGGATGGATAGTATTGTATTCTGAGTATAGCATTGAACAGAATAGTTATAAACATTATCCCTTTGCGTGGAAGTTCCTTGAGTACTTCTTTAGTGATACCGTCAAACCCTGGTGCTTTTCTGTTCTCAAGAAGCCTAACGAGTCGCTGAAGTTCTTGTGGAGATACTGGCTTCAGCGGCAACTCAAGTTGCAGGTCCTGGTTCAGATTTGATTCAACAAACTTTTCAAACGTTGTATCGCCACTGTCGTTTGGGGCGAACACTTTCGAAAGATGATCGGCAAAGATGTCAACTTTCTCTTGGTTTGTTCGGGCCCACCCATTTCCAGGGAGCCTGATTGGCGGCTTTGTATTTTGCGGTCTATTAACATCACTGGTGAATTTCCACAAGGAGTAGTTTGTGGATTTAGTAGCAGTGAGGGATTGTAGTTTATGTTCCATAGTCGCCTCATTAGCTTTCTTTATTAGGTCTTTTAACTCTACAATTGCCTTGTTAAGGGCTGCCTTATCTACGGGATGTCGACTCAGGTGCCATACTCGCCGCAGTCTGCGTTTCTCTTGGATTTTATAACGTATTTCCAGGGGTTGGTTAGCAAATTGCTTTTTCGTTTTCATATCGGGGGTAGTCTTCCAACAGGCTTCTTGTATCAAGTTAGTTATTTGTTTCACTGCCATATCAACATCTTCATCCGATTTAAGTTTAAGATTTAGTGTGACTTTTTGCTCGAGCACATCTCGGAATGAGTTCCAGTCGGTGAAACGATTATATAGTGTTTGGGGCTTTTCGATTTCAATAATGTATGTGCTTACTGTAAGTATAACTGGAGTATGGTCTGTACAGCTATCCAGACAAGATTCCGGTTTGAAGTAGTGTCTCGATAGGCCCTTAACAACATAGAAGTCCAGCAAATCGGGAATCTTTTTGGGATCTGATGGCCAGTGCGTAGGCTCAGAGGTAGATATGGTTAATAGATGGTTACAGTCTATACTGGATTTGAGCTGTCTTCCTCGGGTTGTTATAAGTCTAGATCCCCAGTGCGTGTGTTTCGCATTCCAATCTCCGCCCGCAATGAATCGACCTCCAAGTTTAAGAAAGAAATGGGAGAATGTTTCGGAATCAATTTTATGCTTCGGCGGACAGTAGACAGCTGATAAGCTGAAGTATCCACATTTATCTTCCACGGCAATGGATGTCGCTTGTATTTGCTCTGTCTTGTACTCAGGTAGCAGATGATGTTTGATGGACTTTCGGATCACGATCGCTGTGCCTGCGTGGCCAGTTCCATCTGGATGGTAAGTGGTGTAGACGTCACACCCTTGAATTTTCACGCTGTTCCTTTCAGTACAATGTGCCTCTGATATCAATACAGCGTCGAGTCTGTAGGTTCCAATAAGTAATTCTAGCTCAGATTTGTTTGGTACCATTCCATTGATGTTCCAAGCCGCTATCCTGAGAGCTATTTTGAAAGTTTAGTGAGGAGCGTGGTGACCAGGTTCATGAGAGTACTCATTTGTTGTAGGACAATGTCAAATTTTTCGTTTTGTTTAATAAGTATTTGTTCCAGAGTAGAGAGTCCAGTAGTTGGCTCAGGATTGGCTTGGTGTAAGGTATCTTCGTTTTCTTTTACAGGTACTTTCCAAGGATTCTCTTTTGTTCCAAGCGCAGGCCAGGTGTGGGCATCACTTGCAGTCCTTTGGATGTTATTTATATCTTTAGGCTTTGTTACTCTCTGTTTGGAGGTTCTTCGAGCTAGAATTTCTCTATAGACTTCACATCCCTTGTAGTTGGCGGGATGGGATCCATCACAGAGGGCACATTTTGCTGGTGTGTTGCGGTCTTTCTTTGGGCATTCCGATGTTTTGTGTGATTCGGCACACTTTACGCAGAGATATGGCCGCATACAGTAGTTTTTTGAGTGTCCATACTGTTGACATCTCTGGCACTGTGGGATGGTATTTCTTTTCTTAGGATCTTCTATAGTGACAGATTGGTGATAGATGTATTTTATACATTTCGCTTCTTTGTTATTTGGACTTTGATAGAGATTCACAAAGAATGTTGATGTCGGTTTTTTGTCTGGGCCATATTTTACATTGATTATTTCTCCAAAGATCCGATTGCCAGTTTTCTCAAATTCTTCTTGTATTGCTGAGTGCGGCGTAGTATGATGTAGATTTTTAATGACCAATCTGAAGCATCGTTGATCCTTTTGGTTAAATGTGTGACCCACTAGGTTATTTTCTCGTACTATGGAGATGATTTTCTTATATGCTTCCAAGTTGGCACTGCTAATTCGTAGTTGGTTTCTGTTTACTAACTTGTATGTAAAATCATTCCTGCCAGCTACAGTTTCTAGGAGTTTTGACAATTTGTTTACGTCTTCAATTCCATACAGCATAATTGGGGGTGGCTTGCTGGGAAGTTTTTCCTTTATTTGATTAACATCATCTATTTGTTGGTCCACTTGTAAGCCATTGTATCTGTTAGAAGTTTCTGTGATTTCTGGAGAGGGTGTGTCTGAAATCTTTTTTCGTTTGTTATTTCTTGTTGTAGGAATCCGCTGCCATTCTGGAGGGCAAGGTGTACTAGCACCCTGAGCGATTTCCTCCTGTTCCTTTTCAATCTGTGGGCTTGGAGATGTAGAGGCTGTTTCCATTTGTGCTTGGGATACAGTTTTTGCTTTACTCACAAATAAGCTGGGATGGAATGCTTGCTGAACAAATCTTTTTGGTCCAGTAGTATTTACTGCCACAGATGCCTGGGTGCCCACATCCGTGCAGTCCTTAGCATCTTTTGGGGAATTTATTTTGTTGTGTATAGCAACATTTAAGAAAGATAGAGTGACCAATAACAATTTTTTTAAGTTGAAGGTAGTGTCAAAAAAACTTTTTAGGTGCTTTTAGTTTTTGCCTGTTTTTAACTGTTTACACGAATAATTTATTTGCATAACATTCACACAGTGTCTACTAAGCTTGCGCTACACTTTCACTATGTTTTTGCACAGGAATTTACTGTTTATCACAACAAAATAAGACTATTTCTTCAGAGCCTAATGTGCATCTGACAGCTAAGTCCAAGTTTTCTTAACTGTGTATACTAAGAGTCAAAGCTTTCTCCATCCTCCTGAGTTCTTCGGTTGAAGTGAAACGAGTTAATGACCTCATCGTTCTTCGGCGCAAAATAACCATCAAATAACTTGATCACATCCTCTAGTTTAGGACTTACATTGTCACCGTCTTGTAGTGTATTAAAATACAGTTCTTGCGCCGCTTGTCCAACGCAGTTCAGAAGTATTGACGCTTTTCTGGCTTCCGTTATGTTATTAAGACCAGCTGCTGAGATGAAAATCTTAAACCCTTGTTTAAACCTTAGCCATTGTGCATAAAGATTGTCCAGCGTCTCCAGGTCTAAAGGTGCCGGCATTCGGTATTCAATCGTTCCAGCCGCCATTCCGTAGGGTTCCACTTCAGTAGTTGTAATTTCCTTATTTCCAGTTGAATTTTCTGTCATTTCCTTTGGTAGATTACACCGTCGGCTGCGCCATGTATTGTTCTTCAATAAAAGTCTTCTGTTCGCTTGTATTTTGTAGTTTATTAAATTATTACTGAGAGCACATCTTATTGCTAGTGTGTCAGTGGGGGAAGAGAGAGTTATAGGTTATGCTACATAGTTTACAATATGTTACTCAATTAGTTTCCGTCTGTACCTGACTACATGTGGCGGCTCGTGCATATTGGAGCCTCAGGTAATTTCACCACGTCTGTATCTGCCAACGTTTAGTTATTTATTACGTTTCGTGACCACTTCGCAACACAATATAATTATGTAAATGCGTTTTCTGCATTAACATAATCTGACAGAACATTTTGCATTCGTTATAGAACCTTCTGTGAGCACATAGGGCGATAGAGGTTACATATGAAATGATTTGCATTTCGGCAAACTGTCAAGCAAGCTAACGGTATTGGCATTTTTCTGACCGGTTCCGTGCCTATCAAGGCACGGAACCGGTTCATACCGGTTGATACCGAAGGCAGTTGATACCGGCTGCCGTCAATAGATGGCAGTCGTTAAGCCAATTGAGAGACTCTAGTCTTGCAAGCCTCTTCCAATCCAGACTTGGCCCCTGTGATGGAGTTTGGCCTATATGTTCCTCAGGTAAGAGACCCGTGCCCCTCGGTGGGGACATAATGGTTTGATGTTGAAACTCGTTCAGTGGCACCTTCACTTACATTAGATAGGTGAGGGGACCACTCGGACGCTCTAGTGCCTGGGACATTGTTGTTTAGATGGAGTAGGCTTGCTCAGCACCCCCTGACCTGACAGCTAGTTGGTCTAGCCCACACGAAAGACAAGTCAATACTTGCGGAGCCAACCAAGTCACGGGTTACTTAACGGTGTTTATTTTTCGCCTTTAGCGTGTGGTATTACCGCTACAAATTCGCAGATGTGTGTAACTTTGAAAATATACTAATTTACTGGGAATCGAACCTGGTTTCATTCTGGGTCTGGTTGAAGCGGTAGCCCAGTGGTTTGAACAATGGACTCGGAAGCGATGTTATAAATTATTTAATTATTAACTACTAAAGAAAACATAAGAGACCCGTGCCCCAGCAGTGGGGACATACAAGGGTTGATATCGAAAGAAAACATGTAACCATGTCTTCTTTAGTAGCTAATATGTCTTACAAATCATTGGTAACCGGAGACGGAATCCGGCATGGCATGAGAAACTGCTCTGAAATACCACAACAATAGCTTCTTGTGTTTATATATTCAACGATGATAGATGAACCTCCACTGCTTTAATTATTCAAGCGCACTAAGCGAACGAGTAGGTAGGCACTAGGCGTAACACTTCTCTGCTTAGGTAACACAAGTAACTTTGCAGTCCATCCAAGGGAATATAGCTCTTGCCATGGTGGACTTAAATGCGATTTAAAGATTTGCCACCGCAGAGCTATGTACTCTTGTAAGTCGACAACTTTCTTGTCTATTGTCTAGTGCCTTTGTTGGCAATTCTGCTTCAATTTCTCGAATGTTAAAGGAATACATAGTGCTCTTTGTCCTCTCTATATTAATTTGTATGCCAAGTGGTTTTTTGCCTCCGGTTATTATTTTTTATTTCATTACCTTATCGCTTATTCAACATAAAGTTTAATTTTTTTTCAAAAAAAAGTTTCTGAGTTCTAAAAGTTTCTGAGAACTTTTTTCTATTCTTCAAGCTAAGTAAGAGCTAAGCCACAGGTTCAAGTGGCATAATTTAGTAACTGATTAAATTTTCCATCATTCTGATCATCATCATCATAATCAGCAGATGCCATTTCATTGCTGGACATAGACCTTTTCCAAGACAGGCCACTGAGCCCGATCTTCGGGACTTTCTTCCAATTACTGCCAACCGCTCATCCATCATCCCAGTCGTAACTACCTTGTCGTAGCCCTAGATAGAACAAACGTTGAGTAAGCTTAAAAATCCTCTTCAGGTAAGTCTTCCGGAGCGCGTTAGGCACGTCATTTATCCTTAAAACTTAAATAAATTGGACCCAACCATGCCTTTTTCTCTGCTTAAAAGTGCGAATAATAGTGAAAAATGCAACGTGAAAAGTGCCTGTATATATCCTTTGGTTAAATTTACTCGGCGGCGAGGCAAGTAGGTGTAATTTAAAATGATAAAAAGTGGCAATTCTACAACTTTACGGAGCTAACCGCGGGCTCCGCTCATATGTGGACTGACACCCGTTTGACCAAAATATTCGGTCTGAATTCACGTCATACAACATACCATTCCACTATTATTAGATCTATATACGATTGGCCAATAAATTACAAAAACTAAAGAAATAAAAAGGATGGCCACTATATGTAATTGTGCTTCATCCTTTTTCAAAAAATCTACATTTTACATTCCAGTGTCCAACTTGGTAAGATTGTGGTGCACTCTATAGAGTATAAATAAGAAGATAATTATTATAAAAACCGGCTGAGTGTGAATTGGATTCCCATTAAGTTTCCAAACTAAATGAAAAAACACCCTTTTGCTAAATAAGTAAAACTGTAAATGCGCGAGTCAACCTCGCACTTGGCCAATTTTTAAAAGCCTTTACACAAAAACACAGGGATAAACAATTTCGATGCGAAAGTAGCGTTGGGAAAATTCTGCAGATCTTCAGTGGCGGGCCGCGCAAATAGGCCGATATTTTTCACACGGAAAGTTGCCAATTTTCACTGGCACAAAATATCGCATTCATGCACTGAGAGAGAGCTCTTTTTAATAAAAGAGGAAACAAACAAGTACAAAATGGCGGAAAAAGTGGCGTTCATTTCGCGCGCGATCGGGCTGCGGTAGCTAACGTATCATGGTTGGCGGAATTGAAATTATCTTTTGGGATTGAGTAGTTTATGGAATGGCGAGCAGCGCTCCAAATAGGAAATGTTTCATCGATCCGCGGCAGAGAGCTTTAATAGGTAGATAGCAGAGCTATCGGCTGTCAAATTTAGAGTGTCCAGTCGTAGCAAAACATAGCACAAGCAATACGAGTGAGCAATGAAATGAAAAATGCAATAAAACATGCTCTCTAAATAGGTTAAATAAGGTTGGGAAGAGACCTCTCATAGTTAGAGAGAGATAGAGCGAGAGAAAGGTGTGGAGTTTTGGAGTTTTTTTTTGTCCATTTTTTTACCTAGTTAGGAAAATCAATTTTAAGGCTTGACACCTAGTTTGATTTGTAAAGTTCGTTAAAGTTCATTCTGCACTACTTTGAATAAAACCTTTTTATTTCATTTCGAAAAAGAGAGAGAGATTTTATCATCACGCGTGCACATGGAGAATTGACTATTTCAAACGTTAAAAATTTCCTGCCGATATTTACCTTCACCCTTACCATTATTTTACAAGTGATTTTGCTTAATGGCGACAAAAAACAAGAATGACAAAACAAAATCCTGCATGTCGTGTGCTGATTTAATACAAAGTAAGTTTGTATGTGAATAGCTTCGTGAGGTGCGTTCTTAAGTACTCATTGTTTCATTAATCCAACATTGACGTTGTTCTTTTAATTTCCTATCTGAAGAAATAAAGTGGAACAAACAAGCATTGTTCCTGTTTACCTCGTGCGCAGCTCGTTTCTCATTAAAAGCAGGAATCGAGTGCATTGCTAACGCGTAAATTAAGTGGCAATTTCGTTCGAAGCATTTTTCTTTTAGCCAAAAAATGGTTTATAGCTTCTGTTACTTCTGGCATGCGGTTTCGCTTGCAAAATCGAACATTTTATTGTTGTATACTTTTGATTAATGTGGTCTAAGGCTGTGTTGGATATTAAAAAAAAAACAGCCAAGTGCAAGTCTGACTCACGAACCGAGGGTTCTGTATTA